>CM024721.1:34260363-34839319 GCA_014182545.1 Eucalyptus globulus | reverse complement strand
TGTGATAAATAGAAATGAGACTGTTTTTAAGCTTATTATCTAGGTGATAATCGAGAGCTCAAGCTTAAAACACGCATGTCGCCTTAACTGAGTGTTAAGATGAGGACATAATACTTACTATGTCCGAAAGTAAAATAACCCACATATTTTACTTTATCTGTCTAAAATGCAGATGTGAGTTCTGATGAATTTTGTGATTGAGTAGATACGTGAACTCAAGTTAGACATTAGGTATGTCGAACTATCATCTGTACGGTATTGAAAAGTGTAGACATACGCTCCATGGGAAAGGAGTTAATACCGTAATACGTATTTCATACTACATATGCATGAGACGACCAATAAGAGTGGCAAAAGTTTGATCTCAACTTTTTATGTCGTGTGAGACTCTTGAGGAAAAAGAGTTCCTCAATTTTTTTTTTGTCCCCTCATGACTCTTACTTATTCTCAAGATTTCTATTTAGTGTTTTGCTATCTTAGGATGTTGCCAATGGTCATGAGTTTGATTCGATCTAATGGGGCATTTCTAGAAAAGCAAGCTGAACTGAAATTGAGAGTTTGAAGGGAAGAGGAAGATTGATTTTGGAGAATCACATTTGTAGTTTTGTATTCACCGGTTAACCAATTATGACTGTTTTTGTGATAATCATAATTGTGAATATAATATATCATTGTTTGAAAGAGATCAAGAGAGATATAAATGTGATCGATCGATCTAGGGTACTGCATACTAAATCTACTCAGGATGTGATGCCCATTATGAGCTGCTATATATTCCTAACGGATGTATGGCAACGAGCTCTCAAAGTATGCTGGTCGCACGGATTATTCACCGGTATGAATGTTGAAGAGAGGAAAAGAGGATTTTGTTTCACGCATCACCGATCGTAAAGCACACCACGGATTCGAGCGTACCTTGTTAGCCACAGATTAAACACCAACGCCAATGGAGGAAGAGAATCCGGTCGATGAAGCCTTGAAGGGAAGAAATTGGAAGCCGTATGCCCCTCTTTGTCCTTTTGGGAGAGAAAAACGCGAGGAGAGAAAACGCAATTCTTTTTAACGTTAATAACTTTCTCTCTCTCTCTCTTCCCTTTTATACCTCCCTCTTTCCACGGGCCTTATTCCCGTGGCCAGGCTTTTCAAGGCCCAACTTTGGCGGATGGGCCTTAAGCCCAAATCAAATAAAGCCTTCATCTCCCACTCGCACATGGTGGTCCAAAACCAACATGGGCGGACAAGCCCTACTCAGGCCCATTAGAGAATAATCCATCATAGACTCTCTCTTAACATGGTGGGCCGAACAAGATTCTCTTTACCTCTCTTCAACATTCATACTGGTGAATAATCCGTGCGACCACTATGTTAAGTGAGAGTCTATGCTGGATTTTTCTCTGATGGGGCTGAATAGGACCTGTCCGCCCATGTTGGTTTTGGACCACCATGTGCGAGTGGGAGATGATGGATTTATGAGATGGGCTTAAGGCCCATCCGCTCAAGTTGGGCAAAGGCCCGGCCCACGGGAATAGGGCCCGTGGATGGGGAAAGGTATAAAAGGAAGGAGAGAGAGAGAAGACACCTCTTGGCATAACGAACATAACGTACGTTTCTTTCCCTCTCTTTTTCTCCCAAATGCTCAAGGCGACACCGTATCCCCTTCAGGGCGAATTGACATCATTGGGGCCAGAATTTCTTCCTCTTCTTCAGCGTTGGTGTTTAATCTGTGGCTAACAAGGTACACTCGAATCCGTGGTGTGCTTTACGATCGGTGATGCGTGTTTTTTCCGGGCTTCGTCTTCCGCATTGATTTAGGGATTCGATTCGGTGTCGAATCCGGTTTTCGGGGATCAGTCATTCCCAACACGAAGTTAATCGATCCCCTCTTTGTGGATGCAGTTGATAAACCATGGAGTGAGCTTTTCGTTGTTGGAGGAGGTGAAGTTGGGAATACAAGAGTTCTTCAAGCTTCCAATGGAGGAGAAAAGGAAGTTTTGGCAACAAGAAGGAGACTTGCAGGGCTTCGGGCAGGCGTTTGTAGTGTCCGAGGAGCAGAAGCTCGATTGGGGCGACATGTTTTACGTGGTGTCCCTCCCCAGACATTTGAGAAAACCTCACCTTTTTCCCATGCTTCCTTCCCCTTCAGGTTTTTCTCTCTATCGTGCATTGAGTACACTATCCATCGAGATTGTCTGTATGCATGTCGTAAATTTACCCTTCCGAGGCTGACGCATTAAGATGAAGGAGGTTTGAATTGGCCGGATTTAATTTTCTTCTTTGTCTACTTCTGCCCTTCCCATTTCCACCTCCCCCGCACGTTGCTTGCCACTGTCCATATTGCATAGAGTCCGCCTCCACCGTCGTCGCCCCACGAGCGCTGATAAGCCACCGGACCTCACCATTGGTCATGTCGCCATAGCAGCCACCATCGTTATCGACACATGGCCCCGCTCTGTCTCCCTCGTCCATCATGTCCCTCCCTCTCATCCCTCCCATGTTGCATTGGATGACCCTTAGTCAACCCAGATTGAAGGTCGACAGAGGCTGGGAGGCCACATGCGCAAGTCCCACCCCTTCTCGTCGCTGAAACTTAAACATTAGAGATATAAAGAACCCATTTTCTAGCAAAATTAGTTCGAAAAACAGGGTAACTAATTTTATATACCAAATTCTGTAATCCCAAGCGTCACGCGAAACAATAACATTCATTGTTGAAGGACAAATGCCATTAAATTTGTTATATTTTTTATTATTAACTAAAATTTCAAATATACATCTCGCAAGTATCTAAAGCGTATCCTTCCACCATTTCTAAGACAGACGCGAAAACTTTGGCTCTCCCCTCCTTCTCCAATTGGACTTTTGGTTCCTTTACTAGCTAACTATTTAATTCACTCTAATTGGTTGACACATCAACAATCGAATTAAAGATAATAAGTTAGAAAAATTCTTAGCTACACCCGGTGCATGTGTGGCCAATGATTCATGTGAGTTGGGCTTATATGAGCGGGATGCATGAAAGATTGGCTTGATGATTAGCCCGCATCATCAATAATACCTTAACTTTAGCAGCATGATGAATATTGTATTAACAACTTGCGTAACTATTTTCTACAAATCCCAAATCTCTCGACGTCAAGATGAATAATTAATTACATACTGAAAACATACTCATATCACTGCCTCACATTTTGAGTGAAAATCCTTGCTCTCTCTCTCTCTCTCACCTTTGTAACCTATTCTTATATCACCTTTGTAACCTATTTATGTAATTATTATGCAGAGATGTGCTGGATAAATACTCCACAGAGCTCCAAGATCTTGCGATGAAGATACTCCTTCTCATGGCAAAAACTTTAAAGATGGATACTAAGGAGATGATAGAACTGTTTGATGAGGGCCTGCAAGGCATGAGGATGAACTATTACCCTCCGTGTCCGCGACCTGAGCTGGCCATTGGCCTCACTCCACATTCCGACGCCGTAGGCCTTACCATTCTTCTCCAAGTCAATGAAGTGGAAGGTCTCCAAGAAAGAAAAGAGGGCAAGTGGGTTCCCATCAAGCCCCTTCCTAATGCTTTCGTTGTCAATGTCGGAGACATTTTAGAGGTAAAGATCTTCGATCGGCCAAATCTCTATAGTTTTGCTGCAGATTTCCACCTAATTTTGTCTTAAATACTGCCAATGTTGTCTAGAATCGATGAGCTATTGATGACAAGACTATTATCTCAAAAAATCTGGTATTTCTAAAGATACCTTTCGATGAATAGTCTACCTAAACTGAACTTTATGCAATTTGTTAGGATGAGTATGGAGAATAGAATTTCATGAACAAGAATCCATCAGAGGCATGACTGAATAGTTTGTGTATTTGATGATTGACACAGATTGCCACGAATGGTAATTATCGTAGCATTGAGCACCGAGCAACAGTTAACTCAACGAAGGAGAGGCTCTCGGTTGCCACATTCTACAGCCCGAAATTGGAAGGTGAAATGGGTCCTACACCGAGCTTAATCACTCCGGACAAGCCAGCATTGTTCAGAACAATAGGTGTTGCCGATTACTTCAAGGGATTTTACTCTCGTGAGCTGCGAGAAAAGTCATATCTTGATATTATGAGGACGATTCAGGGTGAGGAAAATAGAGGGGATTGACTTTGGATTTGCTATCCCAAAAGTCAGTCAGAAACACCATGTTATGTTATGTATGTTAAAATAATATAAAATTGATTGTTGAAGATTTGAGCATGTTGGATGTGTTGTTTGTATTCTTCAAAATGCTTGATCTCTGGTGGGTGTCAAGAAGATTGAAGACGAAAGGATATCAGCACCATTTATGATGGGTTATGTTTGGGTAGGCCCTCCACCATTCAACAAGGAGTAAATGCTTTCATATTGAAAATGGGAGGTCTTTTTTGTTTTTCTTTATTCAAAGAACGTGAGATTTTTTCAATGTCACAAGGAGCAAAGATTTCATGACTTTGTCTCTGGTTTTTCTTCAGCATTTTGGACTTTCTTATTTTGTTCATTCAATGTTAGTTAAGCTACATGCATGTGCAACCACTTTGAAAAGGTTGTGGATTTCTGATTTGTAGTTACATCAAGCAAAGAGCATTTACATTTCCGTTATTTCTCTCTCCAATCTTCATTTATACCTCGTTCCAAACTTTCAAAATAATTTTTTAGTTCTTACATTTGATATCAGAGCTAGAAATGATATTTACTAGTTCCATTCAATTGCAACTTCCAAAGTTGAACGGAAAGAATTTCAACAGTTGGTCTGTCCAGATGAAGGTTCTTTTCAAATTGCAAGATTCGTGGAGTTTGGTGGAAAACAGCTACATCGAAGTGGCCGATGCTAAAGCATGAGGCTTTAAGAAAGGAGGAGAAAGATACTTTGGTGGAGTCTCGGAAGAAAGATCAGAAAGCTTGTATGTGATCTTTGAAGTTGTGGAGGAAGCAATATTCATTTAAAAAAATTCGGGGTTGTCTAAATTTGGTGGAATAGACTTATTACCCCTCCGATCCTAAGATATTAAGATTTTTTTTTTCTGGTCGGTAGCCTAAGACATTAAGATGAAGAAGGATTAAATTGGCAGATTTGATTTCCCCAATTTTCCCCTCTTTTCTTCTATTTTCTCCCTTTCTACGTCTGCCCTTCTCATTCCCAACGGGCACCAGCATAACTTCCTACCTGACCATTCTCACACAGGACGTCTCCACCGCTTTCGCCTCACCCTCACCGATAAGCCACTTGAGCCTCGCCATTCATTATGTCAAAAATTGAACCAATAGGTGAAGGGAGGTATTAAAGAATTAGGTGGACAACTTTGATACTAATGTTGAAGGATCAATCTAAATATTTAAGTTGATAGGTAAATGGAGATTACATATATATAATAAATATATAAACTTCATAGTCAAGTGATGTGAGATATTTCAATATGTCATTAGCATCACTATGTCGTACCTAGCCCCACTCATTGCCCCTTCTCTTGCAGCCTTTTGTGGTGATCCTCTCTCTCTCTATTTCACAAAATAGCTAAATTAATTTTACATACCAATGTCAGTATTTCTGGTGTGACACAAAACAATAATTCATGTGGGGTTGTTTTTGTGCTCACGTAAAGGGAAGATTCTTATAATTGGACCTCTCTCTCAATTTCACAAAATTGCTAAATTAAGTTTATATACCAATGTCGATATCTTTGGTGTGACACGAAACAATAATTCATGTGGGTTTGTCTTTGTGCTCACGTAAAGGGAAGATTTCTATAATCGGACCTCTCTCTCAATTTCACAAAATAGCTAAATTAAGTTTATATACCAATGTCGGTATCTTTGGTGTGACACGAAACAATAATTCATGTGGGTTTGTCTTCGTGCTCACGTAAAGGGAAGATTTCTATAATCACACCTCTCTCTCAATTTCACAAAATAGCTAAATTAAGTTTATATACCAATGTTGGTATCTCTGGTGTGACGCGAAACAATAATTCATGTGGGTTTGTCTTCGTGCTCACGTAAAGGGAAGATTTCTATAATCGCACCTCTCTCTCAATTTCACAAAATAGCTAAATTAAGTTTATATACCAATGTTGGTATCTCTGGTGTGACACAAAACAATAATTCATGTGGGTTTGTCTTCATGCTCACATAAATGGAAGATTTCTATAATTGGACCACCACTCCTCTCTCTCTCTCAATTTCACAAAATAGCTGAATTAATATATACCAATGTCAGTGTTTGTTCATGTGAGTTTGTCTTCGTGTTCACACGTAAAGGGAAGATTTCTATAATCGGACCGCCACTGTACTTGTTCTAGTACTGTTACTTTCGTAAGCATAATTTGGTTGATGAGTGAGACTTGGGAGTAAGGACAAAAATTGTCGCTTTGAGCTTTTCATGGACAGGCGAGATGATCGTTCACGCGATTTGTTGGGTACACGCACGTAAACATTCTACATTTGGATTCAGGCAAATTATCGCTGGCCAAATCAAACGAAGATCGCGCTCAAATTACTTTATAATGTCTACTGACAACTCAAATGATTTGCACATCCCTTGTCATAAAGAGCAATTTAATCAAAGTGGGGGAGATTTCGAGGTGATTCTATGCCTCGATTTCTGGCATCTATTGAGTAGCAGTTTCTTAAAGGTTTGCTACCTATTTAATCACAGATAAGTAGATTTTAATTTTTATCGAAGATCTTTCTTAGAGTTTGTGTATTACTAGACTTCGTGTAGATATAATGATGAAATCTACTTAGCTACAACACACTTCGACGGAGAAATACTTCGTTGAAGGGCCAGTAGGGATTAGTATTAGTGCGAATGTACGAGAGTTGGTTACCTTAAATTCAAGAATAAGAAGTGCGTTATTGGAATTCTAATGAGTTTGAGTTAATTAAGAACATCAATGGTCTGTCATTTATACAGAACTCTTGTTTATGACATATACAAGATTTGGAAACCTTACATGACTTATTTTGTATGTGATCAAATCGCTTATTAGGCTTAATGCTAAGTTTGCATGATAAGTTTAGCAAGGGCCGAAAATATAATAAAACTTCATTATGAGTCGGATGCATGGAAGACTAGCTTCAGGATTAGCCCACATAATCAAGAATATCTTAACTTTACAGTGAATATTGTATGCTCAGCCTGTTTACCATCTTCTACACATCCCGTCCTCTCTCTCGCCTTTGTAACCTATTCTTACATGTATCACCTTATCATTATGCAGAGAAGTCTTAGATGAATACTCCTCGGAGCTGCGAGACCTTGCAATGAAGATACTCCTTCTCATGGCAAAAGCTCTGCAGATGGAACCCAAGGACATGATAGAACTGTTTGATGAGGGCAGGCAGGCCCTTAGGATAAACTATTACCCTCCGTGTCCGCGACCTGAGCTTGTCACGGGCCTCACTCCTCACTCCGACTCCACCGGCCTCACCATTCTTCTCCAAGTCAATGAAATGGAAGGTCTCCAAGTAAGGAAAGAGGGCAAGTGGGTCTCTCTCAAGCCCCTCCCTAATGCATTCGTTGTCAACGTCGGAGACATTTTAGAGGTCAGTATTACGATTGGTCCTATTTCTATTGTTTTGACACGGAGTTCCACCTAGTTTTGTTTGTATATGAGCTAGTATTGTCTATATCCATCTGCTGTTGATGACAAAACTGTGATATCATACACTATCCATCTAACATTTCACTTATAAATGTTAAAGAGGGACAAACTCATCAATCTAAACGAAAATTTATGCGCTGTGAACGCAACAATAATCTTGAATAAAATGGTAGACATTTCAATTATGAAATGCGGGAAATTTGTATAGTTACATGTTTGTTTTCCAAATCCCAATGTGGACTTCATTGTTTATTGATATGCAATGAGCTAGTTAGTTTGATCTACAGATGAAACAATTTCACGAACAAAATCCACAAAGAGGTATGACAAATTAGTTTGTGTATTTGATGATTGACACAGATTGTGATGAATGGCACTTATCGTAGCATTGAGCATCGAGCAATGGTTAACTCAATGATGGAGAGGCTCTCAATTGCTGCATTTTACAGCCCAAAATTGGAAGGGGAATTTGGTCCTGCACCGAGCCTGATCACAATGGAAAAGCCAGCATTATTCAGAAGAAAAGGTATGGCCAATTACTTGAGGGGTCTCTACTCTTGTGAGCTCCAAGGGAAGTCATATCTTGACATTATGAGGATTGCATGATATCTTTATGTTTACACTCTCTGTGTACTTAAAATAAATGGATCATGTATTGATGCAATATCTGTATAATCCATATCCATTTCGCTCCCTCCTTGCTTTTGTTGATCAATTTCATCATTTTTTTCTCCGGATGACATTATGATGACATAAATAGAGCCCTTTAACTCTTGTACATTTCTTTTTTGTTGGGAAAACAAGTGAACTTTACTCATAATAAAACAAACCAGCGTAAATCTGTTATGGAGAAAGTATCAATTCAACGTTCTCAAATTTCTACAAATCTATATTCTTCTTACCAATGCAAAATGTGCATTGTTACATCATAACGAAGGCTGAACTTAATCATTCGTAACAAACCCATTATACAAGTGGAGTGAAAAAGAAGGATGAGATTCGACTTTGTGAGTGTGGAATTTAGGATCGCTTCCCAACGTCATGATAAAGCTTTAAAGCTCTTGCTAACCGGGATGAGAGGATGACCTATAACACACAACCTTAGAAGAACCGACAAGTCTTTTTCGATATGATCAAAATCTAAATTAATATTTTGAGGATAAGGTTCGTATTGGTTTTGCCACATGGTTCAAGGAAATAGCTAGTAGGGAATCGGTTTCCTTCATTGGGAACTCCACAAAGTGGATAGGCATGAATTTCCCTTCCCATGGTGGTCTTCATGCGACCACTGGAACGAAGATTGGTCTGTATGTTCGTTGGTCCGTGTCTCTTAAAATTGCATACAAACCGAGATCAACTCAAGAGTTTCATTTCAAGGCTTGAATTGGGATCGTCCTTCGCTTAGAACGCAGACCAAGTGAGGAAGGCCAGTGTCTGCGCGTTGCATCATGGGGACAGGACTTCCATCAGAACCGACTGCTTTGGATCACAAATCATATGGAGGAAATCACTGTTTTCAAGGCAGCACCATCAATTCACCTTACCCAAAAATTTCATCTGTTTATTCAAATCCCTCTTGATGCGCAAATTTAAGCTATTCTATATAATTAATTGATCGACCCCGACCCCAAAATAAAAATATCATCTGCACAGAAGTCATGCCGTCATCACATGCCAATCACATGGATTTCTATTTTCATCATGATGGTGAACGTGCGCCGGATTCTTCTTCATAATGGCTGACCATCTCTCTTTCATCTTATCCCATGGCCAAATTGCAAAACCCACGTACTAGATGGCGTGATAGGAGACGACAGCAGGATTTGAAGAGAGAAGATGATCGACGGATTCGGTCAGTAAAATATTATCTTTTACTTTATTTGGGTTTATAATTGACCAAAATTGATTAATGGAATCTTCGAAAGGTAAGGATAATTTAGTTTACTCAAGTTTCGTTGCTTCTGTAAATTCTAATTCTTGCGATATCACTTTTTAGAAATCAACACAAAAGTGATTTGCTTACGTTTGCCAGCTTATCTGGTCAACCGTAATAATTTGTTTGATAAGCAGTCAGCATGATCTCGTGGCCAATTTCAAATCTTATTTCTTGAAGCTTCTACAATTAAAATAAGACTAGGCCACTGACTACCGATCACGAAGCCACAAGTTTGTCGTCAGTAGATTGGGTTTGGCCGGACGCCACGTGTACTTCTCGTGGCTCGAAATGCAAGGTCTCTTGACCCCACCGCCATAAATGAGAAACCAGCTTAGCCAGCTCTTATGAGATTTTCGTCATCCGATCCTCTCGTTGCGACGATGGACGCGATTGTCAATAAGCTTGGTGGTTCTCTTCCGGTCCCGAGCGTTCAGGAGTTGGCAAAAGAGGCCATAACCGAACTCCCGCCTCGCTATATCCGTACCGACCTAGACCATGGGACTTCGTTGCTTCAAGTACCAGTAATTGATCTGAGCAAGCTCTCGTCGAGCGATGGCGATTTGACGGAGTCCGAGCTTGAAAAGCTGCACTCTGCATGCAGAGATTGGGGATTCTTCCAGGTCTTCCGTGAGGTCCAGATTTGTTTTTCAAGAATTCGGCTTTCGAAGTTAATCGATCCCCTCTTTGTGGATGCAGTTGATAAACCATGGAGTGAGCTTTTCGTTGTTGGAGGAGGTGAAGTTGGGAATACAAGAGTTCTTCAAGCTTCCAATGGAGGAGAAGAGGAGGTTTTGGCAACAAGAAGGAGACTTGCAGGGCTTCGGGCAGGCGTTTGTAGTGTCCGAGGAGCAGAAGCTCGATTGGGGCGACATGTTTTACGTGGTGTCCCTCCCCAGCCATTTGAGAAAACCTCACCTTTTTCCCATGCTTCCTTCTCCCTTCAGGTTTTTCTCTCTATCGTGCATTGAGTACACTATCCATTGAGATTGTCTAAATGCATGTCGTAAATTTACCCTTCCGAGGCTGACGCATTAAGATGAAGGAGGTTTGAATTGGCCGGATTTGATTTTCTTCTTTGTCTATCTGCCCTTCCCATTCCCACCTCCACACACGTTGCTTGCCACTGTCCATATTGCATAGAGTCCACCTCCACCGTCGTCGCCCCACGAGCGCTGATAAGCCACCGGACCTTACCATTGGTCATGTCGCCATCGCAGCCACCATCGTTATCGACACATGGCCCCGCTCTCTCTCCCTCCCATGTTGCATTGGATGACCCTTAGTCAACCCAGATTGAAGATCGACAGAGGCTGAGAGGCCACATGCGCAAATCCCGCCCCTGCTCGTCACTGAAACTTAAACATTAGAGATACAAAGAACCCATTTTCCAGCAAAATTAGTCCGAGAAACAGGGTAACTAATTTTATATACCAAGTTCTGTAATCCCAAGCGTCACACGAAACAATAACATTCATTGTTGAAGGATCAATGGCATTAAATTTTTTATATTTATTTATTAACTAAAATTTCAAATATACATCTTGCAATATCTAAAGTGTGCCCCCCATCATTTCTAAGAGAGACGCAAAAACTTTGGCCTTCACCTTCTCCTCCAAACGGACTTTTGGTTCCTTTACTAGTTAACTATTTAATTTACTCTAATTGGTTGATACATCAACAATCGAATAAAAGATAATAAGTTAGAAAAATTCTTGGCTACACCAGGTGCGTGTGTGGCCAATGATTCATGTGAGTTGGGCTTATATGAGCGGGATGCATGAAAGATTGGCTTGATGATTAGCCCGCATCATCAATAATACCTTAACTTTAGCAGCGTGATGAATATTTTCTACAAGTCCCAAGTCTCTCGACGTCAAGATGAATAATTAATTACATACTGAAAACAAACATACTCATATCACTGCCTCACATTTTGTGTGAAAATCCATGCTCTCTCTCTCTCTCTCTCTCTCTCTCTCTCTCTCTCTCTCTCTCTCTCTCTCTCTCACCTTTGTAACCTATTCTTATATGTGTAATTATTATGCAGAGATGTGCTGGATAAATACTCCACAGAGCTCCAAGATCTTGCAATGAAGATACTCCTTCTCATGGCAAAAGCTTTAAAGATGGGACACCAAGGAGATGATAAGAACTGTTTGATGAGGGCCTGCAAGGCATGAGGATGAACTATTACCCTCCGTGTCCGCGACCTGAGCTGGCCATTGGCCTCACTCCACATTCCGACGCTAAAGGCCTTACCATTCTTCTCAAGTCAATGAAGTGGAAGGTCTCCAAGTAAGAAAAGAGGGCAAGTGGGTTCCCATCAAGCCCCTTCCTAATGCTTTCGTTGTCAATGTCGGAGACATTTTAGAGGTAAAGATTTTCGATCGGCCAAATCTCTATAGTTTTGCTGCAGAGTGCCACCTAATTTTGTCTTATATACTAGCCAATGTTCTCTAGATTCGATGAGCTATTGATGACAAGACTATTATCTCAAAAAAATTGGTATTCTTAAAGATACATTTCGATGAATAGTCTACCTAAACTGAACTTTATGCAATTTGTTAGGATGAGTAGAGAATAGAATTTCATGAACAAGAATCCATCAGAGGCATGACTGAATAGTTTGTGTATTTGATGATTGACGCAGATTGTCACGAATGGTAATTATCGTAGCATTGAGCACCGACTAACAGTTAACTCAATGAAGGAGAGGCTCTCGATTGCCAGATTCTATAGCCCGAAATTGGAAGGCGAAATGGGTCCTACACCGAGCTTAATCACTTCGGACAAGCCAGCATTGTTTAGAACAATAGGTGTTGCCGATTACTTCAGGGGATTTTACTTTAATGAGCTGCGAGAAAAGTCATATCTTGATATCATGAGGACGATTCAGGGTGGGGAAAACAAAGGGGATTGAATTTGGATTTGCTATCCCAAAAGTTACTCGGAAACACCATTTTACGTTGTGTATGTCAAAATAAAATAAAATTGATTGTTGAAGATTTGAGCATGTTGGATTTATTGTTCATATTCTTCAAAATGCTTGATCTTTTGTGGGTGTCAAAAGAAGAATGAAGACGAAAGGATATTGGCACCATTTATGATGGGTTATGTTTGGGTAGCCCCTCCACCATTCAACAATGAGTAAATGCTTTCATATTAAAAATGAGAGGTCTTTTTTGTTCTTCTTTATTCAAAGAACGTGAGATTTTTTCATTGTCAAAAGGAGCAAAGATTCTTTGTCTCTGCTTTTTCTTCAGCATTTTGGACTTTTTTATTTTGCTCATTCAATGTTAGTTAAGCTACATGCATGTGCAACCACTTTAAAAGGTTGTGGATTTCTGATTTGTAGTTACATCAAGCAAAGAGCATTTGCATTTCCATTTATTTCTCTCTCCGATCTTCATTTGTACCTAGTTCTAAACTTTCAAAAGTTGCCATTATTATATATATATATTTTTTAGTTCTTACATTTGATATCAGAGCTAGAAATGGTATCTCCTAGTTCCGTTCAATTGCAACTTCCAAAGTTGAACGGAAAGAATTTCAACAGTCGGTCTATCCATGTGACATTCTAAATCGAGTTGTCCCAATAAAATGAAATGGGCTTTTTGTCGGCGCGCCTATGGTCCTTTTTCTCTAAGTTGATCACTTACAAGTTAACTAATCTATTAGGTGAAGCCATTAAGGGATATAACAGTGGTAAAATCCCTAAAAGATACCTAATTGGTTGGATTGGACTAAAATCGCGTTCGGTCAATTTTAAGGACAAATTGAATTCAGTGTCGGAATTCAAACGTTCAAGCGTGTCACAATTCATTTATAGGACGTCATTTGGTCTTTCGGAAAAATTCTGTCGAGTTCGTGAGTTTTACGGAAAATCAATTTGGATGAATCAGAAACGAACATAAATTTGGATTGGCCAAATTGAAGGGATTTTTTACTTCCAAACTCAGCTACTTGGTGAAAGGAAAGTGTGGAAATTGTGTGGGTTTTTTTTTCAAGGGAAATTGGACCTTAAATTGGAGAGATTGGAGATGAAATTTAAGTCCAAATTAAGTAAATTCAGAGCTAGGCTTGGGGAGGGGGGGTGCAACATTTGTCATCAAATTGGATTATTTGTGGAAATTATGAGCAAGAAAGCAATTAGAGACAAGAGGAATAAGATTGGAGACTTGGGGGGACCAAGCTTTAATTGATTTGGATAATTATTGTTGACTTTTGCCCTTCTCCCTCAATCTTCTCTCATGCCAAGCTTAGCCGCCCCTCTTCCTTTGCATGTCTAGTTGTCTTCCTCCTTCACGGTCTCTCTTTCATTTCCTTCGAAGCCGCCTCTCCACGTCGCCTCTCTTTCATCCCTCCCTTCTCTACAACTCCACCGAAATTACTGCCCCACCTTCTTCATGTCTTCATCCCAGTTGCTCGAAGTCAGGCCACCGAAGCCCCCCACCCAAGTCAACATTTATGCCACCCCATCTCCCTCGATTCTTCTTTACTGCCAAGCTGCTAGCTACCTTCCCCCAAGCAGCACCGAAGTTGCTCCACTTTGGTTTGTCCCTCTTTCAACTGCACAAATTCAGCCACTTCCCCATAGTTGACTGAGGCAGCCTCAACTTTTGCTGCGCGTCTCTTAATCATCCACCAACGGTCCGTGAGAAGCCTAGCGAGTCAAGCAGCCACCCAATTAAGCTGTCCGTCTCCACCGAATTCCCTTGTAGCTACTCTTTGTTTGCCAGCCCATCTCTACCTCCTTCATCTAGCAACTCCAAGGCACACCAATCCAACCCATCTCAAAGCCTCGTTGTAGCCCACGCGATTTTCCAGCTCTAATTGAGCCGCAAACTCCAGCCGCTTCAGCCTAACCTTGATCCAACTTAGTTCAAGAACAAATCTCAACTTGGGCTGAGATTTGTTTGACCGTTTTCGGCCTGGTCCAAGCCCTCGTTGGCACCACCGCAAGCTTGAGTTGCAGCCGCCGTCACGCCACTATCGCGGCGAACTGGTTTTCGTGTTAAACCGGTGAGTTTATGCACTAAACTCTACTTAGTAGGCTAATGTCGTTTATGGGATGATTAGTTTAAGTTAATCATGGATTAGGTGGTTAGTTAGATTAGATTAGTGATTTAATTATTCAATTATGCATGTTAGGGGGCTAGATTAGAGTAATTAAGGCCTAGATAGGATGTGCTATTTATCTAGACAAGTTTGGGAATTTTCCTAGCCCGTTTAGGTGGTTAATTTAGCAATTACCGCCTAAGTATGCATTTATGGAATTAAATTGTATTTATTTAATTAATTTTGGTAATTAATTGTTTATTAATTATTTTCCGGAAATTATACCTGGATAGCCGATGACCGGAATTGCGTTCTAATTGCAATGGTGTGGTTAATTTCTGCAATTGAGTGTTAATTTGTGTAAATTGAGTGCTGATTGGATTTTTTGTCATTTATTCCAAAAATTGTGAATATTAAATATCTATTCTTGAAAATCTCGGGTGTCAAGTTATTAATACCGAAAATAGTTTAATATATTATATATAACAATGGGATTTTAGAAAGGGAGGATATCAATTTTTCGAGCTCAATCTAATTGTATACCCACACACATATTTTAATCAGATATTTTTAATAAGAAGAAAATAGGCCAAGGTAGTTATCTTAATTGAGGCTTGTGAGTGCAAAGCACAATTTCCTTGGCCAAAATTGAATGATTGTGTGCTAGTTAAAAGAACCCATCCCTAGCGTATGTCGGTGGACGTTGCCTGTCCCCGGTGTGTGTTGGTGGATATTACGTATCCCCGGTGTGTGTTGGTGGATATTACCTATCCCTGGCATGTGTTGATGGATGTAACCTATCCCCGGTGTGTGTCGGTGATATTACCTATCCCTAGCATGTGTCAGTGGATGTTATCTATCCCTAGTGTGTGTCGTTGGGTGTTACCTATCCTTGATGTGTGTCGGTGGATAGAGGACCGGCGCGTGTCAGGTAAAATTGCCCGTGTGGGTAGTATTAATTAATTGGAGTGCATGTTGATTGAATTGATGAACCAAAGTGTGTCGGTAATTCTTGCTTGTGTTAGCAGTGATTGATTTAAATATTCCAATTGATGTGTGAATTTGCTATATGCATATGGTTGTGATATAAACTATACTGACCTGCAAGGAGGATCTAAGACAAAGTAAGTCTTTGTGGTTATATGATTGTGCATATTACCCTTCTAATCGGGGTTTAGAATGTGAACTCGTTGATATTTATATCTCACCCTATCGTGGGCTCATTTTTCAGGGCCGTAGAGTGGAGAACCTGGAGTCGAGCTGAGGTGATCTGAAATGTAGGTCAAATTGAATAGTTTCTTTTGAGAGTTGATCCTTTGAAATCTTTTGGGTATAGCCCCTTGTATATGACTCAGTTGGTCTACAACAGCATGTTTTGTTTTGAATCTATTGTCTTGCTTTTCTATCCCGAGATGGTTACTGTCAAGCGATTTGTTATTCGTTTCTGCATGTTCAACAAAATGAAAGGGTTGGTGACTCATCCTGGGAAGTCGCAAAATTTCATCGACCACCAAGGGATGGGCATGAGCTCAAGGATTGAGGCGTGACATCTCCGTTTAAGTGGTATCAGAGCTTAGGTTTGTGTATGGAGTGATAAGGCGCGATGGGTTCTTGGAATAGTTAGTAGGAATGACCTTTATTTTATGCTGATGCATGTAAGTGATAGCTGATTGGTAGATTGTTTTATGGAGGTCACTCAAATTCTAATATGGTATTGGAATTGGAAAACAAGTTTCTATAAAGATCCTGTAGCATGAGTGACCAGGAGTAGAGGACTTCTAAGAAGAGGGGGGTAGGCCCTGTGACTCGGGGTAGGATGCCGACAAGAGTGAATACCTGAGGCGGTTGCGGTAGAGCATAGGCTGAGGCCATTGCAAGTGGAGTAGCATCATCTCTAGTCAGTGCTGGTGTAGCAACACCTAGTGATCCGAGAATTGTCGAGATCATGCAGATGCTAGAGGCGATGAGAGATTTAATGGGGCAGCAGGCCTAGAATCAAGCCGTCGCGATTATTGCCACCGTTATAGCTGTCGCTATTGTCGCAGCCAATGTTGTTGTTGTTGCTGCCATAGCCACTACCGCACTTGCCAACATTCCACTTGGGAATGTGGTTGCTGAGAGAGTGAGGCCGATGCACAAGCTTGTGGAGTAGTTTTTAAAGTTGAAACCACCGAAGTTCACTGGCGCGAAAGATCCCAAGGCTACAACCCTCTAGATCTAGGAATTGGAAAAGGCCTTTACACTGCCGATGTGCACTGAGGCAGAGAAGGTCGTCCTTGCAGTTTATCAGTTGTAGGGAATTGCAAGCACTTGGTGGAGAGCCACTAGAGGGATAGTTTTCCTGGAAGGTGTGGTCCTAGAGTGGAAACGCCTTTGTCGAGGTCTTTAAGAGCAAATACTTTTCTGAGACTACCATAGAATTGAAGATGGCATAATTCCAATGCCTTCGCTAAGGCTCAATGACGGCAAATCAGTATGAGGTGAAGTTCACTAAACTATCATAGTACACTCCTGAATTGGTTGAGAATCTGGTAAATCGAGTTAGGAAATTCAGAGATGAACATAAGCTGGAACTGAGGAGTTCACTGATACTACTCAACCTGAGGAACTATAACGACCTGTATGAACGACTCCAGATGATAAAGAGAGATAAAAAAGAAAGAGCTGCCTCATCTGGGTCGTGGTTTGGTTCGAACAAAGATGGGAATAGGTTTGGGAAGATACCTATGTCTGGAGGAATGTATCCTATTCCGCTCAACAAGAATGGTGAGAACGAAAAGTCAGCGCCAAGACAGAATGGCGTGTGTCACTTCTGTAGAAAACAACACGGATCGGCCCCATGCCATTTTGAGATGGGTATGTGTTATGAATGTGGCCATCAGGGTCACATAGTTAGGAATTGTCCTCGAAGACTGATGGGATGCCACCGCCACTAATGGGTCAGAACCGAGGAATTGCGCCGCAAAATGCACTGCAAAGTGGATTGAACAGGTAGCCAGCTCAGAGATGAATGAGTCATGCATCGGACAGGAAGGGCAGTATTCCCAGAACAATTTTATCAGAGTAGCGCAACATGTTAAATTTATAGAACCTCAGTTGTTGTAATGAAGTCGTAGAAAGGAGAATCACTTGCTAGGGTTGTACTTGAATTTTTTGCCTATATATAACTTTGATATCATTTATATATAAGGGTTTGGCTCAAGGAGCCACTTGTTGCGATGAATCGTGTGTTCGATGAGTATTTGGATCATTTTGTGAATGTTTTCTTCGATGACATCCTAGTATACTCGAAAAGTCCTGAGAAGCATGAAAGACAATTGAGGACAATACTTCAGACTCTGCGAGATCATGAACTGTACACCAAGTTCAGCAAGTGCGATTTTTGGTTGACTCGTGTTGCTTTCCTAGGTAACGAGATTTCAGGCGAAGAAATCTCCGTTGACCCGACCAAGATCAAAGCAATAAACAATTGGCTAAGACCGACTACCATGATAGAGATCATAAACTTTTTGGGTTTGGCAGGGTACTACGGAAGGTTTGTGGAAGGATTCTCAACATTAACTTCGCCGTTGATTTGACTATTGAAGAAGGTATAGAAATTTGCGTGGACAGACAAGTGCGATCGTAGTGTCCAAGAGCTTAAGCAGAAGCTGACTGCTGTACCTGCATTGACCATTCCATCTGGTCTTGGAAGATACAAGATATATAGTAATGCGTCATTTAGAGAACTAGGTTGCGTACGCATCCCGTCAGCTGAAACCTCATGAATTGAACTACCTAACGCATGACTTAGAACTCGTATCAATTATTTTCGCGTTGTAGATTTGAAGACATTACTTGTGTGGAAAAAGATTCCAGATCTTCACTGACCATCAAGGTCTCAAGTATCTGTTTTCTTAAATGGAGTTGAATATGGGATAGAATCGCTAGATGGAACTCCTAAAGGACTATGATTGTGATATTTTATATAATCTTGGATAGGCTAACAAGGTCGCAAATGCGCTGAGTCAGAAATCTTCAGTAGCATAAATGGTACTTAAGGAATGGACTTTACTTGAGAGAGAGCTCGAGACTCAATTTTTAAGTTTGAGGTAAACCACCTTTCAAATCTTATGGCCACCCTCAAAATTGAGCCGGAAGTACAAATTAGAATCAAGACGTTTCAACCGACAAATCTAGAGATTCAGAAGAACTTGCAAGAGGATACCAATAAAAGAAAGACTAACTTTTAGATTTCTGATGACGGAACACTCAGGTTTCAAGGATGATTGTGTGTACCTGATGATGTAGCGCTTAAGGAAGAGATATTGTCAAAAGCTCATTGTAGCAGTTACAACATTCATTCTAGCAGTACAAAGATGCATCAGAATCTACGTCAACATTATTAGTGGTCTGGTATGAAGGTGGATATCACTAAGTATGTCGCCAAATGTTTGACATGTCAACAAGTGTAGGCACATCATTGTAAGTCGGGAGAACCTCTGCAACCTCTTGAGATTCTCGAGTGGAAATGGGAACACATCACAATGGATTTTGTGTCGGGCTTACCAAGGAGTCAGAGAGGTAATGATTCCATTTGGGTAGTGGTCGACAGACTAACAAAATTGGTTCACTTCATTGCAGTATATGAAAGAACCTTGATTTGGACAAGCACGTAGAATTGTACGTGCGTCAGATAATTAGTCAGCATGGAGTACTGGTGACGATCACATCAAACCCAGACCCAAGATTCATAGCTGCTTTTTGGGAAAGGTTATAGACCACCTTAGGAACAAAGCTTTAGTATAGTACGGCCTATCATCCTCAGACGGATGACTAGTCTGAGAGGACGATTCAAACCCTTGAGACATGCTGTGAACTTGCATGTTGGATTTCAAAGGAAGCTAGGAGGAATGGCTTCACCTTGTTGAGTTCGCCTACAACAACAGCTACCAATGGAGTATTTAGATGACTCTTTTTGAAGTATTGTATGGCAGAACGTGCAAAACGCTAATGTGTTGAGATGAGGTTAGAGAATGAAAGATCACAAGCATAGAGTTAGTCTAGCAGTCAGTTGATGCAGCTACAGTCATTAGGTACAGATTAAAGACCGTTCAAAGCTGCCAGAAAAGTTACACTAATAAGCGTCAATTGTCATTGGAATTTCAAGTTGGTGAACACGCATTTCTAAATGTGTCACCAATGAGGAGTACTTCACGCTTTTTTTAAGAAAGGGAAAGCTGAGTCTGAGGTACATAAGTCCATTTGAAGTTCTAGAAAGAATCGGGGTCCTAATGTATCGTCTTGCATTGCCGCTGAGGTCAGTATAAGTGCATGACGTCTTTCATGTGTCGATGTTGAGGACTTATGAGCCTGACTCGAACCACGTGCTGAATTTTGAAGAATTAGATGTGGACGGCAGAATGTCATACGTGGAAAGCTTGGTTCAGATTGTGGATCGAAAATAGAAGATTCTACGGACCAAGGCGATCCCCTTGATCAAAGTAGTTTGGCAACACCACGGGATAGAATGAGCTACATGAGAAAGTGAAGAATCGATGAGATGACAATACCCCACCATTTTGAAGAAGAATTGTAATGATTTAAATTTCGAGAATGAAATTTTTTTAAGAGGAAATTTAAGTACAAATTAAGTAAATTCGGAGCTAGGCTTGGGGGGTGCAACATTTGTCATCAAATTGGATTATTTGTGAAAATTATGAGCAAGAAAGTAATTGGGGACAAGAGGGATAAGATTGGAGACTTTGGGGGACCATGCTTTAATTGATTTGGATAATTATTGCTAACTTTTCCCCTCTTCCTTCAATCTTCTCTCACACACCAAGCTTAGCCGCCCCTCCTTCATTTGCATGTCCGGCTATCTTCCTCCTTCACGGTCTCTCTTTCATTTCCTTCGAAGCCGCCTCTCCACGTCGCCTCTCTTTCATCCCTCCCTTCTTTGCAACTCCACCGAAATTACTGCCCCACCTTCTTCATGTCTTCATCCCAGCTGCCCGAAGTCAAGCGACTGAAGCCCCCCACCGAGTCAACGTTGTGCCACCCCATCTCCCTCAGTTCTTCTTTACTGCCAAGCCGCCAACTGCCTTCCCCCAAGCAGCACCGAAGCTGCTCCACTTTGGTTTGTCCCTCTTTTAGCCACACAAAGTTAGCCACTTCCCCATAGTTGATCGAGGCAACTCCAGCTTTTGCTGCATGCCTCTTGATCGCCCACCAACCGTCCCCAAGAAGCCCAGCGAGTCAAGCAGCCACCGAATCAAGCTGTCCGTCTCCATCAAAATTCCCTGCAGCTGCTCTTCGTTCGCAAGCCCATCTCCACCTGCTTCATCCAACAGCTCTAGGCCACACCAATCCAGCCCATCTCGAAGCCCCATTACAGCCCAAGCGATTTTCCATCTCTAATTTAGCCCGCAAACTCCAGCCGCTTCAGCCCAACCTTGATCCAGCTTAATTCAAGACTAAATCTCAACTTGGGCTAAGATTTGTTGGACCATTTTTGGCCCAGTACAAGCCCCAGTTGGCGCCGCCACAAGCTTGAGTTTCGGCTGCCGTCGCGCCACCGTCACGTTGAACCGGTTTTCTCGTTAAACCGGTGAATTTATGCATTAAACTCCACTTAGTAGGCTAATGAAATATATGGGTGATTAGTTTAAGTTAATTATGGATTATGTGGTTAGTTAGATTAAATTAGTGATTTAATTATTCAATTATGCATGTTATGGGGTTAAATTAGAGTAATTAAGGCCTAGATAGGATGTGTTATTTATCTAGACAGGTTCGAGAATTTTTCCAGCCCGTTTAGGTTGTTAATTTGGCAATTAGGGCCTGAGTATGCATTTATGGAATTAAATTGTAT
The DNA here is from genome assembly GCA_014182545.1 of Eucalyptus globulus. Classification (NCBI taxonomy): domain Eukaryota; kingdom Viridiplantae; phylum Streptophyta; class Magnoliopsida; order Myrtales; family Myrtaceae; genus Eucalyptus; species Eucalyptus globulus. Next base: position 34,817,843 of record CM024721.1, on the reverse strand, counting down.
TTATTTAATTAATTTTGGTAATTAATTAATTATTAATTATTAATTATTTTTCAAAAATTAGACCGGGATAGCTGGCGACCAGAATTGCGTGCTGATTGTAATGGTGTGGTTAATTTATGCAATTGAATGTTAATTTGTGCAAATTGAGTGTCGATTGAATTTTTGGTCATTTATTCCTAAAATTGTGAATTTCCAATATTTATTTAAAAAATATCGGGTGTCGGGTTTTAACATAAAAAATGGTTTAATACACTATATAAAACAGTGAGATTTTAAAAAGGGAGGATATCAATTTTTCGAGCTCGATATGACCGTGTACCCACACACGATATTTTCACTAGATGTTTTTAATAAGAAGAAAATAGGCCAAGGTCATTATCTTAATTGAGGCATATGAGTGCAAAGCACAATGTCCTTGGCCAAAATTGAATGATCGTGTGCTGGTTAAAAGAACCCGTCCCCAATGTATGTCGGTGGATGTTGCCTGTCCTCGGCGTGTGTCTGTGGATATTACCTATCCTTGGCGTGTGTCGGTTGATATTACCTATCCCCGACGTGTGTCGGTGGATGTAACCTATCACCGGTGTGTGTCGGTGGACGTTACCTATCCCCGGTGTGTGACGGTGGATAGAGGACCGACATGTGTCGAGTAAAACTACCGTGCAAGTAGTATTAATTAATTGGAACGCATGTTGATTGAATTAATGAACCGATGTGTGTCAGTAATTCTTGCTTGTGTGAGTAGTGATTGATTTAAATATTTCAATTGATGTGTGAACTTGCTATATGCATATGGTTGTGATATGAACTGTACTAATTTGCAAGGAAGATTTGAGACAAGATAAGTCTCTGTGATTGTATGATTGTGTGGTTTGGATGCCCTAGGTGTATTACCCTACTAATTGGGGTTTAGAGTGTGAACTCCCTAAGATTTATATCTCACCCCGTCGTGGGCTTATTTTTCAGGGCCGTAGACTGGAGAACCTGAAGCAGAGCTGAGGTGATATGAAGTGTAGGTCAAATAGAACAGTTTCTTTTGAGAGTCGACCCTTTGAAATCTTTTAGGTATATCCCCTTGTATATGACTCAGTTGGTCTACAACAACATGTCTTGTTTTTTAATATGTTGGCATACTTTTCTATCCCAAGATAGTTATTGTCAAGTGATTTGTTCTTCGCTTATGCATGTGCAATAAAATGAAAGGGTCGGTGACTCGTCCTGACAAGTCACAAAATTTCATCCACCATCGAGGGATGGGCACGCACTTGGGGATCTGGGCGTGACAATCCAGATGAAGGTTCTTTTCAAATTGCAAGATTCATGGAGTTTGGTGGAAAACAACTACACCGAAGTGGCTGATGCTGAAGCATTTGAGGCTTTAAGAAAGGAGGGGAAAGAAAATTTGGTGGAGTGTCAGAAGAAAGATTAGAAAGCTTGTATGTGATCTTTGAAGTTGTTGAGGAAATGATATTTGAAAAAATATCGAGTGTAGAAAGAAGCGTGGGATATTTTGCAAAAATCCTACAAACGCGATGACCATGTCCAATGAGTGTAGCTTAAAATACTTCGAGGTGATTTTGAGTCTTTATGCATGAATGACTCTAAATCAATCTTGGTATATTTTGATCTTGTGCAAACCAGCGTTAATCAATTGACGGTCAATGGTGAAGAACTCCAAGATGTACGAATTGTAGAAAAAATCTTGAGATCTTTGATTGAAAGATTTGGCTACGTCATCATAGCGATCGAAGAAGGGCAAGATGTGTCAACCCTAACATTAGGGGGTTGATGGTTTCATTGTGCTTGTATGAGCAAATAATGAATCAAAAGTCCATTGGTTCAAATCTCAAGCAAGCATTGCAAAGTGGGGTTGCTCCATCAAGTCGAGGAGGCTATCAAAACAGTTGAGGCCATGGAAGAGGCCGAGGTAGAGGTGGAAATTCAAATTTAACTGAAAACTATAAAACATGTGACAAATCAAAAGTCAAGTGTTTTAAGTGCAATAAATTTAGACATTATAAATCCAAATGCCAGGTAAAGGTGACGTACGATGCTAAAGAGTATATGGTGCTAACATGTAAAAAGGATGACTCAGACATTAACATATGGTATTTGGATACTGGTTACAACAATTACATGTTTGGTTGAAAGAAACTATTCTCGCAATTGGACAAGATGAGTCATGGTGAAGTCTACTTCGAGGATAAATAAATAATTCCTGTGATGGGCAAAGGAAACATTAATATCAAGTCAAAATATGGTACTAATATTACTATTGTGGATGTTTACTTTTTGTTATGACTTTTTTGGAATTTGCTAAATGTTGAGCAACTATCTGAAAAAGGCCACAAAGTTGATATTGCAAATGGAGTTTGGACTCAAATGATCGAAAAAAAAAAGAAAAAGAGAGGTTATGGCACTCAAGTGAGTGTCTTTTGAAAGTCACAGCACTTGTGACATCCTTTCTCCAATCTAGCACCCTTTTAGTACATTTTCTCTTTGTTTTCAAAAAATCTTTAGTAGGCAATCTTAGTCAAACTGAAGCCTAATCTACTAACATGCAACAATTGATTGTGCAGGTGCGCATACAAGAATTTTGTAATGAATAATTAAAGCAATATATAAATTACTAGAGAAATGACAAACCTTTGTTGATGCCTAAATTTTGGCGATCCAGTCATTAATTTATTGCATAGAAATTTAGAAATTAATTCTTAACCCTTAAATGAAAATATTAGAAGTAAATTACATAGCATATAGCTTTAGGAGCATTTATTATTTAGTTTCTATTTTCATTAATTGCATTTGCATTGGATATGTGACAAATGGACTTAGATGAATGGTTTTGAACTTAATGGATTAGACTGCGCCCATGATGGTATTAAACTTTGGTAGAGCCCGTCACTCTCTTCATGGCCGAAATTATTCACAATAAAGTTTTATATTTTGGGTCACATGGCAAAGAAAGCAATCGGCAGGATATTCTAAGATATTCATGTGTGAGAGATGGGCATATTATTTTGTTATTCTTAAGATCTCTTATATATTGGCAATTGGCATATCTTTCTAATACAAGAGAAGAAAAAGGGGATTGCAGGGATCTCGGCCAGTATCATTTTCCCTATTTTCAAAGCCCGTGAGAGCTTAACAACGCCTAGCCCATATTATTGCTTCCTTCTTTGGCCCAACTGACGTCTGTGATGCAAGAAGGGGGACGCTCTTTGACTGTGACCGAATGAAAGCTGTGAGCATGCGCCCGTGAGCGAGAGAGGAGCCACGTATAGTAGACGGGAGCAATTCCGAACCTTCTAGATCAGTGAGCTGGGAAGGCTTACAGAAAAACATTCCCTGTTGAGGATCGCTCGAGGATATACATAAGCAGGAGGCTCCGATGGTTTGGTTTGGGCAAAAGCAAGTTTAAGACAATTCATGATGTTTCGAGGTTAATGCGTCGCGCGTGGACTGATGAATACTTTAGATTTAGACTTCAAGCTCGTGTGCATCAGTGCGTGCCGACCGTTTGATATATTGCTTGAAGGAAGCATAGGAACCTTCAAGAATACCGAATCTAATGACGTAAGGTGTAAGTGAATCATAGCAAAATAAGACTAATCCAGCACGAAAAATGTTAATCCAGACCTGCGTGTGTTGGGGTTTAAAAAATTGCATGGAATCTTCCTCTGGACCCCGTTGTTAAACCGCTCATTAGCTGTTTGAGGAAAGGCCTAAAGGAGTTGCCGAAATCTTCATAGGCAGATCGACTTTTATGAACCTGGCTTAATGCATTGATTATTCTTGCGTTTTCGCATGACGTCTAATATTGTGCTTTTCCTGTGTTTTTTCTTGCGATTACACGCCCATCGTCTTTGTGTTGCCGGAGAAGGAATACACTACCGGAGCCTCTCGCCGGCGAGCCCCTGTCCTTGGTTCAAGGCTTCTCGAGTCAGCTTTCCTCTTTGTTTTAAAGTGCTTGTGCTAGTTTGTTTGCTGAGTTTGTTAATATTAGAAGTTTTGCTGAGTTCGGCCTCATTGAAGGAGGAGCTAGAGGCTGAAGACAATTCTGAGCAGAAGAAGACCGAGAAATAAAAAAAAGGGGAAAAGAGAATAAGTGCAGAAAAGTAAAAAAATTAGAGAATATTAAGAAAGGAGAGATGGGTTTTGGTTGTGGGCTAGGTTCTTTTAGAGTTTGGGCCAACAGAAAAGGAAGTGTTCTTGGGCTGGTTTAATTAATTCCGAATGGGCTTTAGGGTTAGTTTTTTTAGTCGAACTCGATCCGATAGGGTTCGGGTCGGTTAGTTTGGTCGGGTTTCTTGATACGACCGAACTTCTTTTATATTAATATTAGAGAATATTAATAATAATGAACAAATTTAAAAAAAAAAAGATAAAAATTATTTAAAGAAATTTTCGAAAAAAAAAAAAAAAAGAGTTCAGAAAATGATCACAATATAAGTAATCTTAGGAAAAAATTTAACAAATTTGAAAAAATAGAAAATTATTTAAAAAATTTAGAAAATTCGGAAAATTATTAAAAGTAGGGGACCAGGTCAGGGCCCGGCCAGGAAAGGAAATGGGCTGTTTGATCCGGCCCCATTTCATTTAGTATATTTTTTTCTTTTTTCAAAAGAAAAAACTAGTACTATTAATGCAAATGATCCTAATACCTATATGTGTGTAATTCATGAAAATTCTTTTTGTTAGGGCCAAGCCAATCTCTAATTTAAACTTAAATAGCCAGTCAATATTTATGTGTTAATAGATTTGATATTCAATGATTTGGTATTGACCCATTTGTCATCGTCTGTCCATCATTTTCGAAATAAGTATTGATTTTCACCTAATAGTTAGAAATTTCACTATAATACATATGAATGTTGTTAAAGGGTATAATAGAACCAATCAAAATATGAAATTGTATTTGGATACTAGCTAGAAAACAATTGAATATCCATATGTTAACGAAGTATTACAATACTTTACAAGTTTATCTTTCACAAATTGTAAATTTAAGATTGCATTCCTTGCCCAATTAAATTTATTGAGAGATTGATACCTACCAGGAATGCAGGTAAACAACCAAAACTCATTTTTGTTTTTTCCTTTTCTATTAATTCCCTTTTTTACTGTTCGTTCTTTTCAATTATCTTCTCTCTCTCTAAATCAGCCATTGTAGGCATGAGCTTCATGTCAAGGCTGGCTAAGTGGTGCTGATGACAAAGGAAAGGGGAGAGAGTGGGGTGGCGGAAAAGGAGTGTTCAGGTTATGCACATATTATCTATCAGCTGTATCTAACTCCACAAGCTTGGAATAATAATTTAAGAAATGACCATGAATTTTCAATTATACATGCGACATTGGAATAGATCTAGAGAAGATCGACTTACTCTAATGAGGCATTGGATATGATCCACTCATTTAAACATCTCCTTGCAATCTACCACTTTACTAAATATATAAATTTTTCAAACTAGTCATTCTTTATCTAGGGTTACTCTAATACTGCCCGAAACATATAATCAAGTCCCTTTCCTGCAGTATGTCTACAATATTGACAACATAATCATTTGAGAGGGGCCTGACAATGTGGCAGCAGTTATACCTCTTAAATTGAGATGATGATAATCCCATTTATTATTTGGGAGGAACTATAGCATGTTTCGGTCATCTTCCCCATTACTTAGAAAAAATGAGCCACCGATTCAAGTACAAGATACTATCATATAAAGAAGCCTTTTTTTATTAATCTAGTTGTTATTCAACAGTAGATAATAAATCATGTTTCGTGAATTTTATATAAATAGTAACTGAGTTTACAATAGCTACTTTAAAATTTGTTGCATATTATGTAAGTTGAGATACTTATTTCTAGTATGGGAGTCATAATATATTAGTACATTAGTTAGCCTTCGTTTGCATAGAATTTTAAGGTGAAGTAATTTTGTCTACATCTTAATCTTAATTCCTTTATTTTTTTAATTTTTTATTATAAATCCAGATAAGTCAGTTTACTTAAGTTTGGTTGCTTGTCTAAATCCTAATCCTAGCGTTATTGCTTGTTTAAAAACAATCTTAAAGTGATTTGGTTAAGTTTGCTAGCTTATGATGCTGACTATAACAATGACAACGGCATATAACTAAACAGTCATTTTGGATGAAGAAAAATATAATGAAAGAATTATTTAATTTCTTTAATTGGCATCAAGAATCTCGTGGGGATGAAAGCGAATACAAATATAAAGATAGTGTGCCTTTAAGTAAGCCATTATAGTGAAGCCCACTAAAAAAGAGTTGTAAGTTCATTAGCTCTTTATCCATTACAAATTACCACATCTTTTGAGGTTCTTGTCGTCCGATCCTCTCGTTGCGACGATGGCGGTGAATCTCATGAAGCTTGGCAGTTCTCTTCCAGTCCCATGCGTTCAGGAGTTGGCAAAAGAGGCCATAACCGAAGTCCCGCCTCGCTATGTCCGTACCGACCAAGATCATCCGTTCATGCGTGATGATCATGGATCTTTGTTGCTTCAAGTACCAGTAATTGACATGAACAAGCTCTCGTCAAGCCATGACGATTTGGTGGAGTCCGAGCTGGAAAAGTTGCACGTTGCATGTAGGGATTGGGGATTCTTCCAGGTACAATTTTCATGAAGGCGTACTTTTTTTTTTTCTGAGTATTACTTAAGACAAATGGTCTGGATTTCTTTTTCAAGAATAATCGATCCTTTTTTTTTCTGCACGCAGTTGATAAATCATGGGGTGAGCTGTACATTGGTGGAGGAGGTGAAGTTGGGAATCCAAGAGTTCTTCAAGCTTCCGATGGAGGAGAAGAGGAAGTTTTGGCAAAAAAGGAGACGTGGAGGGTTTTGGGCAGATGTTTGTTGGGTCGGAGGAGCAGAAGCTTGATTGGGCCGACCACTTCTTCATGGCGTCCCACCCACGACATTTGAGAAAACCTCATCTTTTTCCTATGCTTCCTTCTCCGTTGAGACACTTTACATCAAATAGATATTTCGTTTTAAAACAAATCGGGGTTGTCTAAATTTGGTGGAATAGACTTATTACCCCTCCGAGCCTAAGACATTAAGATGGAGTAGGATTAAATTGGCAGATTTGATTTCCCCAATTTCCCCCTCTTTTCTTCTATTTTCTCCCTTTCTACGTCTGCCCTTCTCATTCCCAACGTGCACTAACATAGCTTCCTACCTGACCATATCTCACACAGGACGTCTCCACCGCTGTCGCCCCACCCTCACTGATAAGCCACTTGACCCTCACCGTTCATTATGTCAAAAATTAAACCAATAGGTGAAGGGAGATATTAAAGACTAAGGTGGACGACTTTGACACTAATATTGAAGGTTCAACCTAAATATTTAAGCTGATAAGTAAATGGAGATTACATATATATAATGAATATATAAACTTCATAGTCAAGCGATATGAGATATTTCAACATATCATATTAGCATCACTATGTCGCACCTAGCCCCACTCTTTGCCCCTTCTCTTGCGGCCTTTTGTGGTGATCCCTCTCTCTCTCTCTCTCTCTCTCTCTCTCTTTATTTCACAAAATAGCTGAATTAATTTTATATACCAATGTTGGTATCTCTAGTGTGTCACGAAACAATAATTCATGTGGGGTTGTCTTCACGCTCATGTAAAGTGATGTGGACATCAAGCCATATTGAGGAGGAAGTGCTAATGACCCATTGTCTATTCCTACTGATTCGATCACTCGAGCACGGGTCAAGCAATTTAGGCAAGCTGTTGGCGTCATGGTTCGTGATCTTTGGCGTGGAGATGACCTTGGATCAAATCTTGAAGAATCTTGGAAATCTTGGTGCAATTTAATTATCTGGTCACCAAATATTTGACCAAGTCAATATATATATCTTCTTGTTTAGGAATATTATAGAATATGACGCATTAGATTTCTAGGGTTAGTTTTAGGGTTTGTGTGGCAGCTAGAAAACCTATATAAAGGATTTGCCAAATTTCTTTGGGGACAGATATATTTTTATTTTTGAGGAAAAGAATTGAGAGGTTCTCTTCTACTGTTTTTTTTAGGATTTGACCTTATCAAGATTCTCTTATAGCGGTCGATTTAATTTATCGAGCGAGATAGCGAATTTTTTCGCTCGTGGCGTCTATAACGTTGGTTGGTTGACACACGTTCGTCAACAGGTCACGTTTATACGGAGGTTGTCAATCACAGGTTTGATTGGAGGTCGAGGTTCGCAATTTGCACCATCCAGGCCTTCGTAGAATGATCTTTCCGCAATGATTCACATCATTTGGTATCAAAGCTTGCTTCTACAATATTTATTTATCTTTAATTTTATGTTGATATTCAGCAATTTGAGATTTATTGAGCTAGGGTTTCGGTTCTAGCTAATCTAGGAATCCGATTGCTTTTGTGCTTCCATACGTAGTTTATTTGCTGTTAGTTTTAATTTTTTTTTCTAGCATCTTAAATTGTATTTAAGTTCGTCAAAAAAGAAGAGAAAGTCCGTCAAAAAAAAAAGAGAGAAAGAAAACGCACACATAAAAAAAAACGTGCGCAAGAAAAAAAAAACAGATTCGGCAAAAAAAAAAAATTAGCCGAACAAAAAAATAATCAAGAAGGCGACTTGTTTGTTAGTAGACCGAATTGAAATAAAATCAGTAGTAATTTGCGTTTCAATTGGAATTTCGAAAGTTGTACTTGTTGGTTTGAAATTGTTACTTGCTAAAACAAAATCAATAGTGATCTAATCTTGTTTGATTAGTTTGATTGATTATCGTGAGGGGGTTGAGAGATAGGTTTTGAGTCCAATAAAGAGCTTGTGAAAAGAGAATACGAGAGGGAAAAGGCAAGAATGTGTAAGCTTAATTGAGGGTGGAAAAAGCCTAAACTTGAGTTAAACACGAGGGGAGTGACAAACACCTTGAGAGAAACACGTGAGGGAGCGATTGGTAAGGATTTTTGTGACTAATGTTTACTTGCACGTCTAAAATATGTCACGCGAAGAAAGCCTGAATCAAAGGGAGGTTGACTCCATACGAATGGATGAACTGCTTGTGGAAAGCATCCAACAATTGAGGGCTGTAGTGGAGGAGCTTAGTGGCCGAATGATGGGGAATGGCATGAGGGTTGGTGACCTAGAGCTACCTTGGGGAAGGCCGCAACATCAGCGAGACGCCTCTAGAACATGACATAGAAGGCAACAGCATTATGATGATGATGAGGCTGACATGGAGGATGATTGAGATGCTTGATTTGAAAGGTGGAATGGAGCCTGAGGGTTTAGACACCGAGAAGATAATGAACTTGGCAATATCAAGATGAAGATTTCTTCTTTCCAAGGGAAGAATGATCCCGATGTGTATCTAGAATGGGAGAAATGCACGGAGATGGTATTTGATTGCCAATGACACTCCGAGCTCAAAAAGGTAAAAATTGCGGCTGTTGAATTTATGGATTATGCTATAATTTGGTGGGATAAACTTGTGACTAGTAGGAGATGCAATGGTGAAAGATCGATAGAGACGTGGGATGAGATGAAAGCGGTGATGAGGAGGTGTTTTGTACCAAGTCATTACCATCGAGATTTGTTTCAAAAGTCACAAAATCTCACACAAGGCAATAAGAGCGTGGAAGAGTATCACAAGGAGATGGAGATTGCCATGATCCGTGCTAATGTGGTGGAGGATCGTGAGGCCACAATGTCAAGATTTTTGAGTGGTTTGAGCTGAGACATAGCAAGGGTGGTGGAGCTACAACACTATGTTGAATTGAAGGAATTGGTGGACAAAGCCATCAAAGTTGAGCGGCAATTTAAGTTGGACCGAAATCACAAGAGTGGAGGAGGTTCAAATCAGAATTGGAGATCCAATTGGAAGAGAGATGAGAAGCCAAATTGGAGAGAAAACAACACCAAATCGAAACCTCAAAGGAGAAGGAGAGGGACAGTATAGTTGGAACGAATCCGGCTTCAGGTAAAACTGAAAACCCTAACACTAGAACTCGTGAGATTAAATTAAGTGTTTGGGCAAGGGTCATATTGTCACGCCCCGATCCTCGAGCACGCATACATCCTTCTCTTTTGGTCGATTTTATAATGCGATATCCAGGACTATGTATCGCCGACCCTTTCTTTTTATTAAGCACATGCGGCCAGCTAAAATCCCCGCACAATAAAACAATGGGATAGAAAAGCATGGCCATATTTTTCATATTGAAATTTATAACCAAACTTTTATACAAAATACAAACCATAGCAACCTACAACTTTTTACTCTAAACTTTAATCACATCAAAAGGAGATCTCAAAATAAGATAAACTCTCACCATCCAGGCCGTACTCAAGGCCCTTCTCGGGATTATCTTCTTCTCCCAAAATTCTTTCTCCTTAAGTTTCACCTCCGAGTTCTCCTTCTTAGACTCCTCCTCTTCGCCTTCTCACCGGGTCCTGAAATGTTTTCCCAAACCGGGATGAGACTACGTCTCGCCGAGTTCTACCCCACTCAAGCCCGATTAGTAAACTATTATACTATAGGCTGCCTAAACACGCACGAAGCGATGATGACTTACCTTGGCCTCAGCTCCACCCCGCATTAGCACGGTTCAATAGGCACCCAAGCAATTACATCACGATCAATATCTCGATCCATCGACCTAGTTGATTTCATGTCAATTCGACCATTCCCCAGTCGTTTCCCTTATTCAGGTTCAAATCGTACTCACGACTTCACAAGCATAGACTACCAAATTTCTTGGCAACAAATTACAGTCCCGAAGGACATGACCTATCTTTAGGTAGCAAGTTACGGCCCAATGGGCGCGACCTTTAATGGTGGCAAATTACGGCCTTAACAGGCGCGACCTTTAATAGGTGGCAATTTACGGCCCAACGGGCGCGACCTTTAATAGGTGGCAGATTACGGCCTTATCAGGCGCGACCGACTCCAAATTCGGTGGCAAATCTCAGCCCAACTAGCATAGCCATACTTCGGCGGCTTCCGAGGTTCAACTCACAACCTCTCATAGTCAAATTCTAATTGAATACCGACATTGATCAATCTTGGGATGAATCCCACATACTCATCAACTCACTCAATTTTCACACAATATTAACATACCTAATGGATCTTAGCCAAGAGTATATTCAAATCACTCTCACAATTCTACTCACTTTACAACTCAACAAAGCATTGCAAATGCTGAATAAACATACTTTGCCATTTACCAATCAATAATTCAATCTCAATCAATTCCAATCAATTTAGGGTAAATCCCCAAAATATCACAATTTATTTAATTCCATGCAACGTGGAGCTCAAATAAATAAACAGACTGCGCCACGACAATCAGCACGAGATTTCAGTTGTCGGCCATCAAAATCTTAATTTCCGAAAAATAATTAATTAATTAATTAATTTCGAAAATTAAATAATTAATATTAAAATTTCAATTTAGCTCAAAATAAAGCCCGATTAAATAAACGGACTTCACCACGGTCATCAGCATATTATTCCGGTCCTGGGCCATCTCAGTTAAATTTTCGGAAAATAAATAATTATTTAATTTAATTCCGAAAATTAATATTTAAATACTGAAAATTCCACTTAGGCCCGAAAAGCCTAATTGAGCCCACTAAGGGTTGGGAAAAATCCCAAGGCACTTCCAATAATTAAAAGACCACGTCTACTTGCTAATTGCGCAATCAATTTATCTAAATCGCATCACAATTGACTAATAATTGCTAATTTATTATAATCTAACAACCTAAACATAATTAATTAAATCTAAACCAACCTTAAGCATAATTAGCCAACTAATCCAAGATTAGTGAGATTACTCACCAAATCGCGCACAAATCGGATCAATCCGACGAGGGCGACGCGAGGAACAATTCTTCCCAAAGCACGGCTCGGGTTCGGGGCTCGGAAACGGCCCAAAACGGCCCACGAACCGGCTGGAAACCCACTCGCGGGTTTGATGGTTCGGCTGCAAAACAGCAAGAAAGAGAGAGGGTTGGGGGCAGCAAGAGGTCGGGAAAGATGGGCGAAGCTCCGGGGAGGCTGCACGACGGCCGATCGGAGCTGGACGGCGGTCCGACGGTGGCTGAACAGGGTTGGACAGCGGCGGGGCAGAGGCGGCAGCTTCGCTGGACGGGAGCAGACGGCGCACGAGCGCAAGGGGCGAGCGGTTGAATGCGCGGCGTCGCGCGGGGAAGGACGACCGGCGAGCGGCTGAGCTTGGCAGCGATGGCGGGCTACTTTGATCCCAGGAGAGCTGCTTCTGTTTCTGTTCAGCTGGGTCGCACGAAGAAGAGAGGAAGAAGAGGGGTTTCTGTCACGTGGGGTGAGGGAGAAGAGAGAGGAGAGAGAAGAAGAGATAAGAGAGAGGAGTTTTGACTAGTCAAAAAGGAGAGAGAAGCCAATTTTAAATTGGCAGGGGGCATTCGGTCGGTGGGGGCTGGCTACCACGAAGGAGAGGGGAGAGGAGAGAGAGAGAAAAAGAAAAAGAGAGAAAAGGGAGAGAGAGAAAAAGAATTTAAATAATAACATCATTCTTATTTTTCTTGTCTCTTTCTATTTTCTTTTGATCTTTGATTTTTCCTCCAATAATTTCTTTTTTGAAATTTCGGACTCGGCAATAAATTGATGGACGATGAGACGGTCCTAAAAATGAATTGTGACACGCTCGAATATTCGATTCCCAAAATCGAATTAAATTTCATGATTAAAATCGACCGGATGCGATTCTAGTCCAATCCAACAAATTAGGTAGCTTTTAGGGATTTTACCGCGGTTATATCCCTTAACGGCTTCACCCAATAAGTTAGCTAACTAGTGAGTGATCAGCTCAGAAAAAAAGGACCATAGGCACGCCGACGATATGCACATTTCACTTTATCGAAACGGGGCCGAATTTCAAGATGTCACACATATGGCGAATCAATGCCCTAATAGGATGGTGATGATCATGACTGGACATGGTGTTATTGAGTCCGAAAGTGAAAGGGAAGAAGAGGATGATGAGATGCCACCGTTGGAGGATTGTAGTGATGGAGAAATAGCTATAAAAAGAGACTTATTGGTGGTTAGGCATTCTCTTAGTGTGTAAGTAAAGGAGGAGGAGCATCATCAACAAAGAGATAACTTGTTTCATACAAGATGTGTGGTGAAGAGTAAGATCTGTAGTTTGATAATTGATGGAGGTAGTTGTGCAAATGTGGCAAGTTGCATTATGGTGGATAAGTTGAGTTTGAAGATGACAAAGCACCCTAGGCCTTATAGACTTCAATGGTTAAATGATAGTGGAGAGGTGAAAGTGTCAAAGCAAGTTTGAATCCCATTTAAGATAGGGAGATATAAGGACGAGGTAGAGTGTGATGTTGTTCTTATGCAAGCGGATCATAACTTACTTGGAAGACCATGGCAATATGATCAAAAGGTACATCATGATGGTATACCAATCGTTATTCATTGGTGATGAATCTAAAGACTTATACCTTGGTATCAATGACACCTAGTGAGGTGTATCAAGATCAGTTAAAGTTACAACGAGAAGTTCGAGAGAGAGAGAGAGAGAGAGAGAGAGAGAGAGAGAATGTGATAAGTTTGAGGGCTTGCATGATGTGTCTAAGATGCAAGGAAAAGGAGAGGCCGAGAGGAGAATTGTGGTAAAAACTGAGGGAAAAGAAGAGAGGAAAGAAAATAGACAAAAGAATTTTTATGCAAAATTGAGTGAGGTGAGGAGAGCTTTAGTTCTAAACCGACCGATGCTTGTACTTTTGTACAATGAGGTTTTATTTTCTACTAACGATCTTGACGCAAGTTTGCCTAGTCCTATTGTGTCTTTATTGCAGGAATTTGAAGATGTCTTTCCTGATGAACTTCTTGGAGGGATACCACCTATTCGAGGCATAGAACATCAAATTGACTTGATTCCTGGTGTGCCATTACCTAACCGACCCGCATATCGAAGCAATCCCAAGGAGACAAAGGAACCTCAGCAGCAAGTTAGCGAACTATTGGAACGGGGGTATGTGAGAGAGACTCTTAGCCCGTGTGCTATCCTTGTTTTGTTGGTGTCAAAGAATGATGGAACTTGGTGAATGTGTGTCGATTGCCAAGAAATTAATAACATTATGGTAAAGTATCGACATCCTATTCCTAGGTTAGATGACATGTTGGATGAGTTGCATAGTTTTTGCATTTTCACTAAGATCGATTTGAAAAGTGGCTATCATCAAATTAGGATGAAAGAAGGTGATGAATGGAAAACTGCATTTAAGACCAAGTATGGATTATAGGAGTGGTTAGTCATGCCATTTGGATTAACTAATACACCGAGCACGTTTATGCGACTTATGAATCATGTTTTGTGTGCTTTTATTGGTCGATTTGTGTTTGTCTATTTGATGACATCTTAATATATAACCAAAGCCTTGATGACCATATCGAGCATGTGCGAGCTGTCTTGCAGGTTTTAAGGGCCGAGCAATTATACGATAATCTAAAAAAGTGCTCTTTTGTTACCAACATATTAGTATTTCTAGGATTTGTTGTTAGTGATGATGGTATACAGGTTGATGAAGAAAAGGTCAAAGCAATTCGTGAATGGCCAACACCTAAGACCGTGGGAGAGGTACGTAGCTTTCATGGATTGTCGAGTTTTAATCAACGATTTGTGAGAAATTTCAGCACCATTGCCACACCTTTAACTGAGGTTATCAAGAAGCACGTGAGTTTCATGTGGGGAGAAGAGCAAGAGAAAGCATCTAATCTGCTAAAAGATAAGTTAACTAAATGGAGTTCATCGAGACTTTTCCAAATGTGATCAAGTACAAGAAAGGTAAGGAGAATGTGATAGCCAATGCACTTTCTCAAAGGTATGCGATTCTAACTACTTTAGAAGCAAAGTGTCTAGGTTTTGAGCATATCAAGGGCTTATATACTGATGATGATGACTTTGGGAGAGTGTTTGAAGCATGTGAGCATGCTGCATTTGATAATTTTTATAGACGTGAAGGTTATCTTTTTCGTGAAAGCAAACAATTTGCCTAAGTGTTCTTTGTGTGAATTGTTGGTGTGAGAAGCACATAGTGGTGGCTTAATGGGGTATTTTAGCATTAATAAGACTTATGAAGTGCTGCATGAACATTTTTATTGGCCACATATGAAAAGAGATGTCACATGTGTCTGTGAGAGATACATTGCTTGTAAGCAATCGAAGTCTACAACTAAACCGCATGGCTTGTATACACCATTACCTATTCCAATGCATCCTTGGACTGATATTTCTATGGATTTTGTGTTAGGATTGCCTAGGTCTAAGTATGGTAGAGATTCTATTTATGTGGTTATTGATCGGTTTTAAAAAATGGCTCATTTTATACCTTGTCATAAAATTGATGATGCATCTCATGTTGCTGATTTGTTCTTTAGGGAGGTTGTACGTTTGCATGGCATGCCTAAATCGATTGTTTTAGATCGAGATTCTAAATTTCTTAGCTACTTTTGGAAAACATTGTGGAAAAAACTAGGACTACGGTTGTTATTTTCTACTACTTGTCATCCACAAACCGATGGTCAAACCAAGGTAGTTAATAGAACTTTAGGGGTATTGTTGCATGCTATTATTAAAAAGAACATAAAATCTTGGGAAGATTGTTTGCCACATGTTGAATTTGCATATAATAGGAGCATGCATTATGCTACTAAATTTACACTATTTGAGGTTGTCTATGATTTTAATCCAGTAACTCCGTTAGATTTAACCCTTTACCTATTGATGAGTGTGTGGATTTAGATGGAGTAAAGAAAGCTGAATTTGTCAAGGCGTTGCATGAGAAGACGCGCGCAAATATTGAGCGCAAGACTGATCAATATGCAAGACAAGCCAATAAAGGGCGCAAGGAAGTGGTGTTTGAACTAGGCGATTGGGTTTGGGTTCATATGCGCAAAGAGAGATTTCCTGAGTAGCAACATTCTAAGTTATTACTGTGAGGGGATTGACCATTCATGGTTTTGGAAAGAGTTAACAATAATGCCTACAAGCTTGATCTTCCAGGTAAGTATGACGTTAGTGCCACATTTAATGTTTATGACTTGACTCTTTTCGATGTCAATGATAATTTGAGGGCAAATCCTTTGCACGGGGGAGGGAATGATGTGCATATCGAGTCATATCGAGGAGGAGGTGCTAAGGACCCATTGTCTATTCCTACTGGTTCGATCACTCAAGCGTGGGCCAAGCAATTTAGCAAGTTGTTGGTGTCATGGTTCGTGATCATTGGTGCGGAGATGACCTTGGATCAAATCTTGAAGAATTTTGGAAATCTTGGCGCAATTTAATTATCTGGTCATCAAATATTTGACCATGTCAAAATAATAATAATATATATCTTCTTGTTTAGGAATATTATAGAATATGACGCATTAGATTTCTAGGGTTGGTTTTAAGGTTTGTGTGGCAGCTAGAAAGCCTATATAAAGGATTTGCCAAATTTCTTTGGGGACATATATATTTTTATTTTTTAGAAAAAGAATTGAGCGGTTCTCTTCTACTGCTTTTTTGAGGATTTGACCTTATCAAGATTCTCTTGTGGCGGTTGATTTAATTTATCGAGTGAGATAGCAAATTCTTTCGCTCATGGCATCTATAACGTTGGTTGGTTGACACGCGTTCGTCAACAGGTCATGTTCATATCGAGGTTGTCAATCACAGGTTTGATTGGAGGTCGAGGTTTGCAATTTGCACCATCCAGGCCCTTGTAGAACGATCTTTCTGCAACGATTCACATTATAAAGGGAAGATTTCTATAATCGGACCGTTACTCTACTTGTCCTAGCATAGTCACTTTCGTAAGCATAATTTGGTTGACGAGTGAGACTTGGGAGTGAGGACAAAAATTGTCGCTTTCAGCTTTTCATGGACAGGCGAGATGATTGTTCACGCAATTTGTTGGGTACACGTACGTAAACATTCTATTATAGCTGGCCAAATCAAACGAAGATTACAATCAAATTATTTTATGGACAGGCGAGATGATTGTTCACGCGATTTGTTGGGTACACGTACGTAAACATTCTATATTTGGATTCAGGCAAATTATAGCTGGCCAAATCAAACGAAGATTACACTCAAATTATTTTATAATGTCTACTGACAACTCAAGTGATTTGCACATCCCTTGTCCATAAAGAGCAATTTAATCAAAGTGGGGGAGATTTCGAGGTGATCCTATGCCCGGATTTCTGGCATCTATTGAGCAACAGTTTCTTAAGGGTTTGCTACCTATTTAATCATAGATAAGTAGATTTTAATTTTTATTGAAGATCTTTCTTAGAGTTTGTGTATTACTAGACTTTGTGTAAAAATAACGATGAAATCTACTTAGCTACAACACACTTCGACGGACAAATACTTCATTGAAAGGCCAGTAGAGATTAGTATTAGTGTGAATGTACGAGAGTTGGTTGCCTTAAATTCAAGAATAAGAAGTGCGTTATTGGAATTCTAATGAGTTTGAGTTAATTAAGAACATCAATGGTCTGTCATTTATAGAGAACTCTCGTTTATGACATATACAAGATTTGGAAACCATACATGACTTATTTTGCACACATCGTAAGATTAATGAAATTATGTTAACAAATTATGTCTATAGTATGTGATCAAATCACTTATTAGGCTTAATGCTAAGTTTGCATGATAAGATTAGCAAGGGCCGAAAATATAATAAAACTACATTATGAGTCGGATGCATGGAAGACTAGCTTCAGGATTAGCCCACATCATCAAGGATATCTTAACTTTACAGCGAATATTGTATGCTTAGCCTGTTTACCGTCTTCTACAGATCCCGTCCTCTCTCTCGTCTTTGTAACCTATTCTTACATGTATCACCTTATCATTATGCAGAGAAGTCTTAGATGAATGCACCTCGGAGCTGCGAGACTTTGTCATGAAGATACTCCTTCTCATGGCAAAAGCTCTGCAGATGGAATCCAAGGACATGATAGAACTGTTTGATGAGGGCAGGCAGGCCCTTAGGATGAACTATTTCCCTCCGTGTCCGCGACCTGAGCTTGTCACGGGCCTCACTCCTCACTCCGACTCCACAGGCCTCACCATTCTTCTCCAAGTCAATGAAATGGAAGGTCTCCAAGTAAGGAAAGAGGGCAAGTGGGTCTCTGTCAAGCCCCTCCCTAATGTATTCGTTGTCAACGTCGGAGACATTTTAGAGGTAAGTCTTACGATTGGCCCTATTTCTACTGCTTTGACACGGAGTTCCACCTAATTTTGTTTGCTATATGAGCTAGTATTTTCTATATCCATCTGCTGTTGATGACGAAACTATAATATCATACACTATCCATCTAACATTTCACTTATAAATGTTAAAGAGGGACGAGTTATCAATCTAAATGAAAATTTATGTGCTGTGAACGCAACAATAATCTTGAATAAAATGGTAGACATTTCAATTACGAAATGTGGGAAATTTGTATAGTTACAAGTATATTTTCCAAATCCCCATGTGGACATCATTGTTTATTGATATGCAATGAGCTAGTTAGTTTGATCTATAGAATCCATAAGAGGGATGACAAATTAGTTTGTGTATTTGATGATCGACACGGATTGTGACAAATGGTACTTATCGTAGCATTGAGCATCGAGTAATGGTTAACTCGATGAAGGAGAGGCTCTCGATTGCTGCATTTCACAGCCCAAAATTGGAAGGGGAATGTGGTCCTACACCGAGCCTGATCACACTGGAAAAGCCAGCATTGTTCAGAAGAATAGGTATGGCCGATTACTTGAGGGGTCTCTTCTCTCGTGAGCTCCAAGGGAAGTCATATCTTGACGTAATGAGGATTGAATAATATCTTTATGTTTACACTCTCCATGTACTTCAAATAAGTGGATCATGTATTGACGGAATATCTGTATAATCCATATTCATTTCGCTCCCTCCTTGCTTTTGTTGATCAATTTCATCCCTTTTTTTTTTTTTTTTTCTGGATGACATTATGATGAGATAAATAGAGCCCTTTAACTCTTATGCGTTTCTTTTTTTGTTGGGAAAACAAGTGAACTTTACTCATAATAAAACAAACCAGCATAAATCTGTTATAGAGAATGTATCAGTGTAACGTTCTCAAATTTCTACAAATCTATATTCATTCTTACCGATGCAAAATGTGGATTGCTACATCATAACAAAGGCTGAACTTAATCATTCGTAACAAACCCATTAGACAAGTGGAGTGAAAAAGGAGGATGAGATTCGACTTTGTGAGTGTGGAATTTAGGATCGCTTCCCAGCGTCATGATAAAGCTTTAAAGCTCTTGCTAACCGGGATGAGAGCATGACCTATAACGCACAACCTTAAAAGAACCGACAAGTCTTTTTTGATATGATCAAAATCTAAATTAATATTTTGAGAATAAGGTTCGTATTGATTTTGCCACATGGTTCAAGGAAATAGCTTGCAGGGAATCGGTTTCCTTCATTGGGAACCCCACAAAGTGGATCGGCATGAATTTCCCTTCCCATTGTGGTCTTCATGCGACCACTAGAACGAAGATTGGTCCGCACGTTCATTGGTCCGTGTCTCTTAAAATTGCATAAAAACCGAGATCAACTCAAGACTATCATTTCAAGGCTTGAATTGGGATCGTATTTCGCTTAGAACGCAGACCAAGTGAGGAAGGCTAGTGTCTGCGCGTTGCATCATGGGGACAGGACTTCCATCAGAACCGACTGCTTTGGATCACAAATCATATGAAGGAAATCACTGTTTTCAAGGCAGCACCATCAATACACCTTACCCAAAAATTTCATCTGTTTATTCAAATCCCTCTTGACGCGCAAATTTAAGCTATTCTATATAATTAATTGATGGACCCCGACCCCAAAATAAAAATATCATCTGCATAGAAGTCATGTCGTCATCACATGCCAATCACATGGATTTCTATTTTCATCATGATGGTGAGCGTGCGCCAGATTCTTCTTCATAATGGTTGACCATCTCTCTTTCATCTTATCCCACGGCCAAATTTCAAAACCCACGTAATCGATGGCGTGATAGGAGACAATAGCAGGATTTGAAGAGAGAAGATCGACGGATTCGGTCAGTTTAAAAATATAAGGCGCGACCAGTGGGATTTGGGAGTTTGGTCACTATCCGGCAAGCACAGCAGATTCTATTTGAAAAATGAAAACCGTGAGCTAGGAGATAATGTTACCAAACAAACCAAGCAGAATAAGATAACGCTCTGCCATGATCCTGTTGAGATAGTCAGAACTTGAATTTGACTCAATGAATAATCCGAATAAGAAGGAATTAAAAGGAGTTCCGTTGGAGATTGGAAATTGAGGGCAATTCGGTGATTTGGTGAGAGGCGTGGAGGTTTAAACAAATCAGATTTGATTTAACAAAGTGAGCATTATTCGGTGAAAGGAGTTGTTTCAAATGAGATCGAGAAGGAAAAAGTGTAAGATTAATTTAACGTAATCATGTCCCCAAATTCATTAAATTTCTGGTTCATAAAAGTAAAATATTCTCTTTTACTTCATTTGGGTTTATAATTGACCAAAATTGATTAATTGAATCTTCGAAAGGTAATGACAATTTAGTTTACACAAGTTTTGTTGCTTCCGTAAATTCTAATTCTTGCGATATCGCTTTTTAGAAATCAACACAAAAGTGATTTGCTTACGCTTGCTAGATTATCGGGTCAACCGTAATAATTTGTTTGATTAGTAGTCAGCATGATCTCATGGCCAATTTCAAATCTTATTTCTTGAAGCTTCTACTATTAAAATAAGACAAGGCCACCGACTACCGATCACGAAGCCACAAGTTTGTCGGTCAGTAGATTGGGTTTGGCCGGAAGCCACGTGTACTTCTCGTGGCTCGAAATGCAAGGTCTCTTGACAACACTGCCATAAATGAGAAACCACCTTAGCCAGCTCTTATGAGATTTTCGTCATCCGATCCTCTCGTTGCGACGATGGACGCGATTGTCAATAAGCTTGGTGGTTCTCTTCCAGTCCCGAGCGTTCAGGAGTTGGCAAAAGAGGCCATAACCGAACTCCCGCCTCGCTATATCCGTACCGACCTAGACCATGGGACTTCGTTGCTTCAAGTACCAGTAATTGATCTGAGCAAGCTCTCGTCGAGCGATGGCGATTTGACGGAGTCCGAGCTTGAAAAGCTGCACTCTGCATGCAGAGATTGGGGATTCTTCCAGGTCTTCCGTGAGGTCTAGATCTGTTTTTCAAGAATTCGGCTTTTAAGTTAATCGATCCCCTTTTTGTGGATGCAGTTGATAAACCATGGAGTGAGCTTTTCGTTGTTGGAGGAGGTGAAGTTGGGAATACAAGAGTTCTTCAAGCTTCCAATGGAGGAAAAGAGGAGGTTTTGGCAACAAGAAGGAGACTTGCAGGGCTTCGGGCAGGCGTTTGTAGTGTCCGAGGAGCAGAAGCTCGATTGGGGCGACATGTTTTACGTGGTGTCCCTCCCCAGACATTTGAGAAAACCTCACCTTTTTCCCATGCTTCCTTCTCCCTTCAGGTTTTTCTCTCTCTCTCTCGTGCATTGAGTACTCTATCCATCGAGATTGTCTGAATGCATGCCGTAAATTTACCCTTCGAAGGCTGACGCATTAAGATGGAGGTTTGAACTGGCCGGATTTGGTTTTCTTCTTTGTCTACTTCTGCCCTTCCCATTCGCACCTCCACACACCGCCTCCACCGTCGTCTTCCCACGAGCGCTGATAAGCCACCGGACCTGACCATTGGTCATGTCACCATCGCAGCCACCATCGCTATCGACACATGGCCCCGCTCTCTCCCTCGTCCATCATGTCCTTCCCTATCCTCCCTCCCATGTTGCATTGGATGACCCTTCGTCAACCCAGATTGAAGGTCGACAGAGGCTGGGAGGCCACATGCGCAAATCCCGCCCCTGCTCGTCACTGAAACTTAAACATTAGAGATACAAAGAACCCATTTTACAATTAGTCGAGAAACAGGGAACCCATTTTCCCAAGCGAAACAAAACATTCATTGTTGAAGGATCAATGGCATTAATTTTTTATATATTTATTTTTTAACTAAAAGCTCAAATATACATCTCGCAATATCTAAAGTGTGCCCCCCATCATTTCTAAGAGAGACGCAAAAACTTTGGCCTTCACCTTCTCCTCCTATTGGACTTTTGGTTCCTTTACTAGCTAACTATTTAATTTACTATAATTGGTTGATACATCAACAATCGAATAAAAGATAATAAGTTTGAAAAATTCTTGGCTACACCGGGTGCGTGTGTGACCAATGATTCATGTGAGTTGGGCTTATATGAGCGGGATGCATGAAAGATTGGCTTGATGATTAGCCCGCATCATCAATAATACCTTAACTTTAGCAGCATGATGAATATTGTATTAACAACCTGTGTAACTATTTTCTACAAATCCCAAATCTCTCGACGTCAAGATGAATAATTGATTACATACTCATATCACTGCCTCACATTTTGTGTGAAAATTCATGCTCTCTCTCTCTCTCTCACCTTTGTAACCTATTCTTATATGTGTAATTATTATGCAGAGATGTGCTGGATAAATACTCCACAGAGCTCCAAGATCTTGCAATGAAGATACTCCTTCTCATGGCAAAAGCTTTAAAGATGGACACCAAGGAGATGATAGAACTGTTTGATGAGGGCCTGCAAGGCATGAGGATGAACTATTACCCTCCGTGTCCGCGACCTGAGCTGGCCATTGGCCTCACTCCACATTCCGACGCTAAAGGCCTTACCATTCTTCTCCAAGTCAATGAAGTGGAAGGTCTCCAAGTAAGAAAAGAGGGCAAGTGGGTTCCCATCAAGCCCCTTCCTAATGCTTTCGTTGTCAATGTCGGAGACATTTTAGAGGTAAAGATTTTCGATCGGCCAAATCTCTATAGTTTTGCTGCAGAGTGCCACCTAATTTTGTCTTATATACTAGCCAATGTTCTCTAGATTCGATGAGCTATTGATGACAAGACTGTTATCTAAAAAAATTTGGTATACTTACAGATACCTTTCGATGAATAGTCTACCTAAACTGAACTTTATGCAATTTGTTAGGATGAGTAGAGAATAGAATTTCATGAACAAGAATCCAACATAGGCATGACTGAATAGTTTGTGTATTTGATGATTGACGCAGATTGTCACGAATGGTAATTATCGTAGCATTGAGCACCGAGCAACAGTTAACTCAACGAAGGAGAGGCTCTCGATTGCCACATTCTATAGCCCAAAATTGGAAGGCGAAATGGGTCCTACACCGAGCTTAATCACTTTGGACAAGCCAGCATTGTTCAGAACAATAGGTGTTGCCGATTACTTCAGGGGATTTTACTCTAATGAGCTGCGAGGAAAGTCATATCTTGATATCATGAGGACGATTCAGGGTGGGGAAAACAAAGGGGATTGAATTTGGATTTGCTATCCCAAAAGTCACTCGGAAACACCATTTTACGTTGTGTATGTTAAAATAAAATAAAATTGATTGTTGAAGATTTGAACATGTTGGATTTATTGTTCCTATTCTTCAAAATGCTTGATCTTGGTGGGTGTCAAAAGAAGATTGAAGACAGAAGGATATCGGCATCATTTATGATGGGTTATGTTTGGGTAGCCCCTCCACCATTCAACAATGAGTAAATGCTTTCATATTAAAAATGAGAGGTCTTTTTTGTTTTTCTTTATTCAAAGAACGTGAGATTTTTTCATTGTCAAAAGGAGCAAAGATTTCATGTCTTTGTCTCTGCTTTTTCTTCAGCATTTTGGACTTTCTTATTTTGCTCATTCAATGTTAGTTAAGCTACATGCATGTGCAACCACTTTAAAAGGTTGTGGATTTCTGATTTGTAGTTACATCAAGCAAAGAGCATTTGCATTTCCATTATTTCTCTCTCCGATCTTCATTTGTATCTGGTTCCAAACTTTCAAAAGTTGCCATTATTATATTTTTTTTAGTTCTTACATTTGATATCAAAGCTAGAAATGGTATCTTACTAGTTCCGTTCAATTGCAACTTCCAAAGTTGAACGGAAAGAATTTCAACAGTCGGTCTGTCCATGTGACATCCTAAATTTTCAACTTGTCCCAATAAAACGAAATGGGCTTTTTGTCGGCGCACCTATGGTCCTTTTTCTCTGAGTTGATCACTTACGAGTTAACTAATCTATTAGGTGAAGCCATTAAGGGATATAACAGTGGTAAAATCCCTAAAAGCTACCTAATTGGTTGGATTGGACTAAAATTGTGTTCGGTCAATTTTAACGACAAAATTGAATTTGGTGTCGGAATTCAGATGTTCAAGTGTGTCACAATTCATTTATAGGACGTCATCTTGTCTTTCAGAAAAATTCCATCGAGTTCGCGATTTTTATGGAAAATCAATTTGGACGAATCGGAAATGAACAGAAATTCGAATTGGCCAAATTAAAGGGATTTTTGACTTCCAAACCAAGCTACTTGGTGAAAGGAAAGTGTGGAAATTGTGTGGGCTTTTTCTTCAAGGGAAATTGGACCTCAAATTGGAGAGATTGGAGATGAAATTCAAGTCCAAATTAAGTCAATTCGGAGCTAGGCTTGGGGGGGGAGGGTGCAACATTTGTCATCAAATTGGATTATTTGTGGAAATTATGAGCAAGAAAGCAATTTGGGACAAGAGGGATAAGATTGGAGACTTTGGGGGACCAAGCTTTAATTGATTTGGATAATTATTGTGACTTTTGCCCTTCTCCCTCAATCTTCTCTCATGCCAAGCTCAGCCGCCCCTCCTTCCTTGGCACGTCTAGCTGTCTTCCTCCTTCACGGTCTCTCTTTCATTTCCTTCGAAGCCACCTCTCCACGTCACCTCTCTTTCATCCCTCCCTTCTTTGCAACACCACCGAAATTACTACCCCACCTTCTTCATGTCTTCATCCCAACTGCCCGAAGTCAAGCCACCGAAGCCCCCCACTGAGTCAACATTTGCGCCACCCCATCTCCCTCGGTTCTTCTTTACTGCTAAGCTGCTAGCTGCCTTCCCCCAAGCAGCACCGAAGCTGCTCCACTTTGGTTTGTCCCTCTTTTAGCTACACAAAGTCAGCCACTTCCCCATAGTTGACTGAGGCAGCTCAATTTCTGTCGCACGTCTCTTAATCGTCCACCGACCGTTCGCGAGAAGCCTAGCGAGTTAAGTAGCCACTGAATCAAGCTGTCCGTCTCCACCGAATTCCCTATAGCTGCTCTTCGTTCGCCAGCCCATCTCCACCTCTTTCATCTAGCAACTCCAGGCCACGCCAATCCAGCCCATCTCGAAGCCTCGCTATAGCCCACGCGATTTTCCAGCTCTAATTGAACCCACAAACTCCAGCCGCTTCAGCCTAACCTTGATCCAGCTTAGTTCAAGAACAAATCTCAACTTGGGCTGAGATTTGTTGGACTGTTTTCGGCTTGGTCCAAGCCCTCGTTGGCGCCGCCGCAAGCTTGAGTTGCAGCCACCGTCGCGGCAAACCGGTTTTCGTGTAAACCGGTGAGTTTATGCACTAAACTCTACTTAGTATGCTAATGACGTTTATGGGATGATTAGTTTAAGTTAATCATGGATTATGTGGTTAGTTAGATTAGATTAGTGATTTAATTATTCAATTATGAATGTTAGGGGGCTAGATTAGAGTAATTAAGGCCTAGATAGGATGTGCTATTTATCTTGATAGGTTCGGGAATTTTCTCAGCCTGTTTAGGTGGTTAATTTAGCAATTACGGCCTAAGTATGCATTTATGGAATTAAATTATATTTATTTAATTAATTTTGGTAATTAATTGTTTATTAATTATTTTCCGGAAATTATACCGAGATAGCCAATGACCAGAATTGCATTCTAATTGCAATGGTGTGGATAATTTCTGCAATTGAGTGTTAATTTGTGCAAATTGAGTGCTGATTGGATTTTTGGTCATTTATTCCAAAAATTGTGAATTTTAAATATTTATTCTAGAAAATCCTGGGTGTCAGGTTTTAACACCGAAAATAGTCTAATATATTATATAAAATAGTGGGATTTTAAAAAGGGAGGATATCAATTTTTCAGGCTCAATCTGACCATATACCCCACACGATATTTTCACCGGATGTTTTTAATAAGAAGAAAATATGCCAAGGTAATTATCTTAATTGAGGCTTGTGAGTGCAAAGCACAATTTCCTTGGCCAAAATTGAATGATCGGGTGCTGGTTAAAAGAACCCATCCCTGGCGTGTGTCGGTAGACGTTGCTTGTCCCTGGCATGTGTTGGTGGATATTACATATCCCCGGTGTGTGTTGGTGGATATTACCTATCCCGGCATGTGTCGATGGATGTAACCTATCCCCGGTGTGTGTCGGTGGATATTA
Organism: Eucalyptus globulus; assembly: GCA_014182545.1. Taxonomy (NCBI): domain Eukaryota; kingdom Viridiplantae; phylum Streptophyta; class Magnoliopsida; order Myrtales; family Myrtaceae; genus Eucalyptus; species Eucalyptus globulus. The sequence goes on along the minus strand of CM024721.1, from coordinate 34,791,401 downwards.
CCTATCCCCGGCGTGTGTCGGTGGATGTTACCTATCCCCGGTGTTTGTCGTTGGGTGTTACCTATCCTCGGTGTGTGTCGGTGGATAGAGGACCGGCGTGTGTCGGGTAAAATTGCTTGTGCTGGTAGTATTAATTAATTGGAACGCATGTTGATTGAATTGATGAACCAAAGTGTGTCTGTAATTCTTGCTTGTGTTAGCAGTGATTGATTTAAATATTCCAATTGATGTGTGAATTTGCTATATGCATATGGTTGTGATATGAATTGTACTGACCTGCAAGGAGGATCTGAGATAAAGTAAGTCTCCGTGGTTATATGATTGTGCATATTACTCTCCTAATCGAGGTTTAGAGCATTTATATCTCACCCTGTCCATGGGCTCATTTTTCAGGGCTGTAGAGTGGAGAACCTGGTGTGACATCCCAGATTTTCAGTCATGTTTTCAATTGAATAAATCGGGCATTTCATTGACGCGTCTATGCATTCTCGAACCGATCATTCTGTAGATAACAGATTATCGGGGAAACCATTAAGGATTTTAAGCGGAAATGTACTCGAGAACTCGACCACAGAATCGCACTACCGCCGAATGCTCATCTATCGAGATCATTACTACACATATATAAATTGATTTGAGATCAGATATAGGTTGGTTCGATTGAGATGTGTGGCTAATCGTGGGTGACACCACTAAATTGGAAAATTCTCGTTGACCAACACTAGACTGATTTTCTTATTGTTTTGGTACCATGTGTTCGTACTTGAATTCTCGAGATTTTCACGACAATCGAGAGTTGCCAATGAGTCGAGTGGGTTCATAGTGGCTCGAAGAAAATCGACCACGGGTCATTTGCACTTAAAGGTCCTAAAAGTTACCCTAGCTCACAGGTCGCCACGCTAAAAACGCGTCGAAGGAAATTAACCGTGAATTCGAACCCGATTTAAATGAAAGTTTTGTGGTGTCACGAGCTATTTTTAGTGAATCGACTCGCCTCGGAAGATTTTTCTGACACCTGACACTTTCTGGGAAAAAGTCGTCGCCGGGTTGTTTTGTACAGAAAAAGCCGCGAATTGTTCTTGATGGCAAAAATTTGAAAGCATGATGGATATGTGGGTGAGGAAAAATACTGAGGTGGTCTATGGATGACCGATTGAAATTATTGAGGCCAATTGTGATTAAATCAAGTAAGTGTGACGGTCCAATTGGAAGATGGGCACAGAATTCGTAACTCCCTCCCCTAAATTCAAAATCGACCAATCGGTAAGTTGTGAGAGGTGTTGGTGTGGCTAACGGGGCGCCAAGGGTTAATGCTTGGCCTAGATTGATTTTTGAAGATATTTCTTGTGGAAAATTGGCAAGGATGGCCCACCCTCTCTCTTATCTTCTTCCTCACGCACGACTCCTCTTCATTTTAACTCTGCGGTCTCAACTTCTGCTTTATTTCTTTCGGTCGAAGTCCAGCCCAGCAAAACCTCCTCTGCGTGTCTTCCTCAGCTCCACGAACGCCCTGCTTCACTAGCTCTTGTCGCCCACCAACAATCCGCATGCCTTCTCCACCGAGCAGCTTGGTTTTGTTGCCACTTGGCCGCTTCTGTCTTTCTTCGGTCAGCAAGCGGAATTGAAGACCGCCGAAGGAAGCCGCGCGATTCCACCGAGTTTGGTCGGCTACTCACGTCCCAGCTGCCAGTGCCGGTCAACAACGAACCAGCAAATAATCCTCTATTGACTCCGCATCTCCATCCCACGACTGCCAGCGAAGCCAGCTCCATTCCATCGATCTTCAGCTCTTCACGCCAGCCTCCACTACCGTTGGTCCCCTTCGGTCAGAGCCTTCCTCGATGGCCTCGTTTGTTGACTGAGCGATCTGGCCAGCAGCAAGCTTGAAGAAGCCCACGAAACCTCAAGTTGAAGCTGCTGCCGTTCGTTGCCTCTCCAGCGAAGATCCCACCGAAGCAAAGTCACTCCAAGCCAACATCTTTAGCTCGATCAGCCCGACGGTGTCAGCGATTGTCGTTACTCTAGCTGCCAGCCTCCGCCGAGTTGAATCCCAGCGAAGCAGCAGCTCCACCGAATTCTGCCGTCCACCGAAAGCCACGCCGGTCAGCTTCTCTCTCCCTCGTGCAGACGCCAGCTCAGCCATTGTAACTTCACGAGCAGCAGTTCGGCCAGCGAAGTCTCCCCGTGTGAAGTCGCACACCTGTTTCCTCACTTGCGGTCCATCCTCAGCCTTTGGGCCCAGCAAAGCCCACGGATCCAGCAAATTTTGTGGCCCAACAGGGGCCTTTGCTGCTTATTCGTTTGGCCCAAGTCTTCAGCAAGCAGCCCACACCATCAACTCGCAGTTGAAGCCCATCCTTGGTCTAGCCCAGCATTGGCCCAAGAAGTCAGCAGTCCAAGCCCGCGATTTTGAGGCCCAAGCCCGTGAAGTCAAGCCCAATTCAGCAACAAGTCTCAGCTTGGGCTGAGAATTGTTGAGCCAAGGTCAAGGCCCGATCCAAGCCCGCCGGTGTTGTCGAAAGCCCGATTTCGGCCGCCGTCGCGTCGCCATCGCGGTGTTTCGGTCTCCGCTTTTACCAAGTGAGTTTTACTCACTAATGCTTTCTTAGTTTGCTAATTATACTTAGGGGTTGGTTAGATTTAATTAAATGCAATTATGTGGTTAGATTAGTCTAGAACAATTAAATTAGTGACTTAATGATGCATGTTAGGTGGTTAGACTTAGTCATTAGCAAGTAGAGACGTACTTTTATTTATTGAATGCATCTCGGGATTTTTCCGATCCGTTACGCGTCCAATCGTGCAATACTTGGCCTAAATTGGATTTTTAGTATTTATTTATTTATTTTTCGAAATTAATTAATTATTTATTTATTTTTCCGGAAATTCAACTGGGATGGCCGGTGACCGGAATTTTATGCTGAGTGTCGTGGCGTAGTCCGTTTATTTAATTGAGCCATATTTCATGCTGAATTGAATTATTTGTGAAAGAAGGAATTCTTGTTTAATTGAATAATCTTTGGTTATTAATTGAAAAAGAACTGGGCTTTGGTTGATAATGCCAAAAGGATCTGAGTGGGCTACAGAAAATGGTGGAATTTATAAAAAGGAATTTATTATGTTTTGGCTAAGGCCAATCGAGTACCCACTCATGGCATTTTATCGGGATTGATAAAACTGGTTATTTGATTATTTGCTTGGAATGATATGATATACCGGCTCGATGACTCTACGGAGCATCTGGAGACAGTACGGTATGATAAATTGTGTGTAGACCGGCTCGATGACTCCACGGAGCATCTTGAGACAAGACGGTATGATCTACCGGCTCGATGACTCCACCTGAGCATCCGGAGACAAGACGTGTATGATAAATTGTGTGTATACCGGCTCGATGACTCCACTGAGCATCTTGAGACAGGACGGTATGATCTACCGGCTCAATGACTCTACGGAGCATCTGGAGATAGTACGGTATGATTTGATAGCTCGATGACTTTATATGTCGTTTGGAGATAAGATAACATACTATCTATACATCACCTAGGGTGAGTAGTCTTGGATATTGATCAGACTTATAGAACGTATGGAAGGGGTCGATCAAGAGATAATTTGGATGACATGTAATCGACTAAGTCGATTGATCGATGATTCGATCTGATTGGGTGAGGTGAGGAGATGATGTATATTTGATATATATATATACTAACTTGCAGGAAGGAGCTGAGGCCAAGGTAAGTCCTCAGACTCGTGATGTGCTTAGGCAGCCTAAGGTGTATTGGCTTACTAATCGGGTATTAGAGGGTAGGATTCGCTGAGACGTGGTCTCATTGGTTATTGAATAACCATTTCAGGACCCCGATGAGGAGCTTATGAGGAGGAGTCTGAGAAGGAGAACTCGTAGGTGAGACTTAAGCAGAAAGATTGTTGGGAGAAGAAGATAGTCCCGAGAAGAGCTTGAGTACGGCCCGGATGGTCGAGAGTTTATCTTATTTTGAGATCTCCTTTTGATGTGATTAAAGTTTAGAGTAAAAAGTTGTAGAGTGCTCTGGTTTGTGTTTTGTATAAAAGTTTGGTTATAAGTTTCAATATGAAAAAATATGGCCTTGCTTTTCTATCCCATCGTTTTATTGTCTGGGGATTTTAACTGCTTCCGCATGTGCTTAATAAAAGGAAAGGGTCGGCGATACATTGTCCTGGGATATCGCATATTAAAATCGACCAAGGTAGAAGGATGTGTGCGTGCCCAAGGATCGGGGCGTGACACCTGGAGCCGAGCTGAGGTGATCTGAAATGTAGGTCAGATTGAATATTTTCTTTTGAGAGTTGATCCTTTGAAATATTTTGGGTATAGCCCATTGTATATGACTTAGTTGGTCTACAACATCATGTTTTGTTTTTGAATCTATTGTTCTGATTTTCAATCCCAAGATAGTTACTGTTAGGGGATTTGTTATTCGTTTATGCATGTACAATAAAATGAAAGGGTCGGTGACTCATCCTGGGAAGTCACAAAATTTCATCGACCACCGAGGGATGGGCACGAGCTCGAGGATCAGGGCGTGACATCCCCGTTTAAGTGGTATCAGAGATTAGGTATGTGTACGGAGTGATAAGGTGCGATGGGTTCTTGGAATAGTTAGTAGGAATGACATTTATTTTATGTTGATGCATGTAAGTGATAGCTTATAGATAAATTGTTTTATGGAGGTCACTCAAATTCTAATATGGTATTGGAATTGGAAAACAGGTTTCTATAAAGATCTTGTAGCATGAGTGACTAGGAGTAAAGGACTCCTAAGAAGAGGGTGGTAGGCCTTATGACTCGGGGTAGGATGCCGACAAGAGTCAATACTCGAGGCGGTTGTGGTAGAGTGTAGGCTACGGCCATTCCAAGTGGAGTAGCACCGTCTCTAGTCAGTGCTGGTGTAGCAACACCTGGTGATCCGAGAATTGTTGGGATCATGTAGACGCTAGAGGGGATGAGAGATTTAATGGGGCAGTAGGCCCAAAATCAAGCGTCGCCATTACTGCCGCTGCTATAGCTGTCGTTATTGCCGCAACCAATGCTATTGTTGCTGCTGCCATAGCCACTGCCGCACCTGTCGAGGTTCCACTTGGGAACGTGGTTGCTGAGAGAGTGAGGCCGATGCACAAGCTTGTGGAGCAGTTTTTAAAGTTGAAACCGCCGAAGTTCACTAGCGTGAGAGATCCCAAGGCTGCAACCCTCTAGATCTAGGAATTAGAAAAGGCCTTTGCACTGCCGATGTGCACTGAGGTAGAAAAGGTTGTCCTTGCAGTTTATTAGCTGTAGGGAATTGCAAGCACTTGGTGGAGAGCCACTAGAGGGATAGTTTTCCCGGAAGGTGTGGTCCCATAGTGGAACGCCTTTGTTGAGGTTTTTAACAACAAATACTTTTCTGAGACTACTAGAGAACTGAAGATGGCAGAATTCCAGCACCTTCGCTCAGGCTCATTGACGGCAGATCAATATGAGGCGAAGTTCACTGAACTATCGTAGTACGCTCTTGAACTGGTTGAGAATCTGGTAAATCGAGTTAGGAGATTCAAAGATGGACATAGGCCGGAACTGAGGAGTTCGCTGATACTACTCAACCTGAGGAACTATAATGACTTGTATGAACGGGTCCATATGATAAAGAGAGATAAAAAAGAAAGAGCTGCCTCATATGAGTCGTGGTTTGGCTTGAATAGAGATGGGAATAGGTTTGGGAAGAGACCTATGTCTGGAGGAATATATCCTATTACGCTCAACAAGAATGGTGAGATCGAAAAGTCAGCGCCAAGACAGAATGGCATGTGTCACTTCTGTAGAAAATGACATGGATCAGCCCCATGCCATTTTGAGATGGGTATGTGTTATGAATGTGGCCAGTAGGGTCACATAGTTAGGAATTGTCCCCGAAGACCAATGGGACGCCACCGCCACCGATGGGTCAGAACCAATGAATTGCGCTGCAAAATGCACTGCGGAGTGGATTGAACAGTCGCCAGCTCAGAGATGAATCGAGTCATGCACTGGACAAGAAGGGCAGTATTCCCAGAACAATTTTATCAGAGTAGCACAGCAGAATTTTGGTTAAATTTATATAACCTCAGTTGTTGTGATGAAGTTGTAGAAAGGAGAATCACTGGCTAGGGTTGTACTTGAATATTTTGCCTATATATAACTATGATATCATATATATAGAAGGGTTTGGCTCAAGGAGCCACTTGTTGCGATGAATCGTGTGTTCGATGAGTATCTGGATCAGTTTGTGAATGTTTTCTTCGACGACATCTCGGTATACTCGAAAAGTCTTGAGAAGCACGAAAGACAATTGAGGACAATACTTTAGACTCTGCGAGATCATAAACTGTACACCAAGTTTAGCAAGTGCGAGTTTTGGTTGGCTCATGTTGCTTTCCTAGGTCACGAGATTTTAGGTGAAGAAATCTCCGTGGACCCGACCAAGATCAAAGCAATAAACAACTGGCCAAGACTGACTACCATGATAGAGATCAAAACTTTTGGGTTTGGCAGGGTACTACAGAAAGTTTGTGGAAGGATTCTCAACATTAACTTCGCCGTTGATTTGACTATTGAAGAAGGAAGATAAATTTGTGTGGACAGACAAGTGCGAGCGTAATGTCCAAGAGCTTAAGTAGAAGCTGACTGCCGCACTTGCGTTGACAATTCCATATGGTCTTGGAAGATACAAGATCAATAGTAATGCGTCGTTTAGAGGACTAGGTTGCGTACGCATCCCGTTAGTTGAAACCTCATGGATTGAACTACCTAACGCATGACTTAGAACTCGCATCAATTATTTTCGCTTCGTAGATTTGAAGACATTACTTATGTGGAAAAAGATTCCTGATCTTCATTGACCATCAAGGTCTCAAGTATCTGTTCTCTCAAAAGGAGTTGAATATGAGACAGCATCGTTGGATGGAACTCCTGAATGACTATGATTGTGATATTTTATATAACATTGGATAGGCTAACAAGGTCACAGATGCGCTGAGTTGGAAATCTTCAATAGCGCAGATGGTATTTAAGGAATGGACTTTACTCGAGAGAGAGCTTGAGACTCGATTTTTAAGTTTGAGATAAGCCACCTTTCAAATCTTATGGCCACCCTCAGAATTGAGCCGGAAGTACAAATTAGAATCAAGACGTTTCAACCGACAGATCTAGAGATTTAGAAGAACTTGCAAGAGGATACCAATAAAAGAAAGACTGATTTTCAGATTTCTGATGACGGAACACTAAGGTTTTGAGGACGATTGTGTGTACCTCACGATGTAGCGCTTAGGGAAGAGATCTTGTCAGAAGCTCATTGTAACAGTTACAGCATTCATCCTAACAGTACAAAGATGCATCGGAATCTACGTCAACACTATTAGTGGTCCGGTATGAAGGTGGATATCGCTAAGTATGTCACCAAGTGTCTGACATGTCAGCAAGTGAAGGCACATCATTGTAAGTTGGAAGAACCTCTACAACCTCTTAAGATTCTCGAGTGGAAATGGGAACACGTCACAATGGATTTTGTGTCGGGCTTACTAAGGAGTCAGAGAGGTAATGATTCCATTTAAGTAGTGGTCGACAGACTGAAAAAGTCGGCTCACTTCATTGCAGTATGAAAGGACCTTGATTTGGATAGGCATGTAGAATTGTACATGTTCGTCAGATAATTAGTCAGCATGGAGTGCTGGTGACGATCACATCAAATCGAGACCCAAGATTTATAGCTGGTTTTTGGGAAAGTTTACAAACCGCCATAGGAAGGAAGCTGCAGTATAGTACGGCCTATCATCCTCAGAAGGATGACCAATCTGAGAGGACGATTTAAACCCTCGAAGACATTCTGCAAACTTGCGTGTTGTATTTCAAAGGAAGCTAGGAGGAATAGCTTCACTTTGTTGAGTTTGCCTACAACAATAGCTACCAACAGAGTATTCAGATGACTCTTTTTGAAGCATTGTATGGTAGAATGTAAAAAACACCAGTGTGTTGGGATGAGATCCGAGAACAAAAGATCACAAGCACAAAGTTAGTCTAGCAGTCAATTGATGCAGCTACAGTCATCAGGTACAGATTAAAGACCGTTCAAAGCTACCATAAAAGTTACACTAATAAGCGTCAATTGTCATTGGAATTTCAAGTTGGTGAACACACATTTCTAAAGGTGTCACCAATGAGGAGTACTTCACGCTTTGTCAAGAAAGGGAAAGCTTAGTCCGAGGTACATAGGTCCATTTGAAATTCTGGAAAGAATCGGATCCTAAAGTATCGTCTTGCATTGCCGCTGAGATCAGCATAAGTGCATGACGTCTTTCACGTGTTGATGTTGAGGACTTATGAGCCTGACCCAAACCACGTGCTGAATTTTGAAGAATTAGACATGGACGATAGAATGTCATACGTGGAAAGCCCAGTTCAGATTGTGGATCGAAAATAGAAGATTCTATGCACCAAGGCAATCCCCTTGATCAAAGTAGTTTGGCAACACCACGGGACGGAATGAGCTACATGAGAAAGTGAAGACTCGATGAGACGACAATACCCCCACCATTTTGAAGAAGAATTGTAATGATTTAAACTTCAAGGACAAAAAATTTTTAAGAAGAAAATAGTTGTGACATCCTGAATTTTCGACCCGTCTTGATAAAATGAAATGGGCTTTTTGTCGGCACACCTATGGTCCTTTTTCTCTAAGCTGATCACTCACGAGTTAACTAATCTATTGGGTGAAACTATTAAGGGATATAACTGCGGTAAAATTCCTAAAAGTTACATAATTGGTTGGATTGGACTAAAATTGCGTTCGGCCGATTTTAATCATGAAATTGAATTCGGTTTGAATTCGGACATTCGAGTGTGTCACAAGTCATTTATAGAACGTCGTCTTGTCTTCGGAAAAATTCCGCTAAGTTTGCGATTTTTATGAAAAATCAATTTGGACGAATCAGAAATGAATGGAAATTTGGATTGGCCAAATTGAAGGGATTTTTTATTTCCAAACCGAGCTACTTCATGAAAGGAAAGTGTGGAAATTGTGTGGGCTTTTTCTTCAAGCAAAATTGGACCTCAAATTGGAGAGATTGGAGATGAAATTTAAGTGCAAATTAAGTAAATTCGGAGCTAGGCTTGGGGGGTGCAACATTTGTCATCAAATTGGATTATTTGTGAAAAAATGTGATTTAGTTGTTTCATTACTTAATTTCATAATTTGTTGATATTGTGATTGAACTCAAATCTTTAAAGATGTCATAGTGATGAAACCTGAGTAGCCTCTAAATTAGGAGTCATTTCCTAATTTCTTAACATACTATAATCATTAATCTAATCTTATATCCGAGATACGATTCGCAATTGCATAGAAAATCATCAATTTGATCTCATGATGTGATTCACGATTACATGAAAAATTGGCTAGTCTAATCTTACACTCAAGATACGTCTCGTCAATTTATTTCCGAAATTAGATGGATATTGATACTATCTTGTGTGATTTGATGCCATGTTTAATGTGGATTTAATTTCTTTCCATTTTTGTTTGATTTTAATTGATTTTATTTCTTAAAAAATTAGATATGATTAAATTTGTTTTTTTTTTTAAAGATTGATTGCATGTTTATTTTGGTTATATTATAATTCCAAATTAAATAGAATACGAAAAGTTTCTTTTTAGAATAAATTGGATTTTCTTATTCTAGGATATTTTGCATGTTTAAATATTAGGCATTTTTTATTTCGAATTTTAATTAAAAGGAAAACACAACAAAACATGTGCATGTCACGTAAGAGTAGTTCATTCATTGCACGTCATCTAGTAAATTACATGTTTAGGGTCATTTAAATTAAAATGCATGACATATTAGAATAATTGCATTAATATTTTCTCATCATTAGAATAGGTGAATTAAATAATATTGCGTGACATATAGTTTGCATGTTAGGTTGTATGCCACGTGTCACATGTTATTTCAGTTGACCATTTTTGCACATCATTGCATTGCATTCTACATAGTTTCTAAGTTTCATTTAAATAAGTGAAAACCCGGAAAAAAAATTGAGCGATTGCATGTTAATTAAAAATCATATATAGAATTGTTGATGTGAATTATGAGTTAACATTGCATATGCTTTCATTACTATAAGGTGAGTCCTGTAATTTATTTTCTACTTTATTGGTTCTTAAATTTGTGATTTGTGCACCCGCATAATCGCCTTATAGTTAGGAAGTAATAAAATTGATCAAAGTTGCATGCTATATATATATATTCATGAAAAGAATGGTATCACATTAGAGAAATATAGTGTAATTAAGTCCTTGTATTCAAAATCTCTGCTTCATAGGAGAAACAAAATAATTCTCCCATTATTTTACTTAGTTGTTTAATTGACTTATCGTAACTAATTAGTAGCGACTTCATATTGAAAATGATTTGCATATTAAAAATATGAACCCTGAGTTGTGAATTGGTATGAGTTTGGCAGAATCCAAGTAAACTCTAGTCTTAATAATTTGTTAGTGAACCCCTAGGTGGTTCCACTCACTTTGGGGAGGTAACAACAATCTCAATGGATTAAGCAAAGCATAACTTCACCATATTAATGCCCCAAGTGTTCTGCAAGTGTTTACTAAAATATGCATGTCCTAAGTAATAATTTTTAAATGCACTAGTGATAATGTTTTTTTTTTTTTTTTTTTTATATTTATTGTTTAAAAAAAAAAAAAATTTACACTATGCAGTGCATGAGATGCAATATAATTCTGGGTTAAGTCTATGTGAATATTTGACTAAAAAAAGGAGTCTATGTGAGCTAATCTAACTGATGACATTGGACGAGGATTATCATGCAATCTATACGTAACCTAACAGATTATCATGCAATCTATCACATGCAATCTAATTTATATCAGCCTAAACATGCAATAACTAAATGACATTGATTTGATGACATGGAAATTATGACTTGGTGATATGATGACGTAGTAACTATGAGATAACAATAATGCAAATAATTCTATATGAAATATGCATGTTACTTTTATGATACTCCTTTAAACTATATTAGGAAATTGGCTTAAACATGTGATGACCTAAGAAACAGATATAAATGCAATCTATCCAATCATGAAATGCAATTTTTACATTTCTCATGATTAGAAAATTTACTAATTCAATGACATGTCATTTAACAAGCCCCTATATTCCACACATTCACCTCAACCCAAAATAGGAAAGAAAAAGATAATTGGAAATTCGACCTTAAGTCTTTAAGATTGAATTTTCGTTTATTAAGCATATAATGCAATATATCAAACTACGAAACTTTCTATTGTGGGGACACCTAAAATATTGCACCAAATTGAGTTAGAATCGAAATAATCCAAATTAGGTAACCAGGTATTCAAAGTGAACAAGTAAACTTGGAACTCACCTGAACTGGATTACTGACTCAAATGATGACCGATAGCGAGGGGGTCGCAAGGAAGATTCACAGCGGTGGAATGGTGAGGAAGAGCAAGAGGTGGGAATAGCAAGGAGTGTGAACATCACAAGGAGATCTCTGAATCTTTGATGCTTGATTTTCTTGGCGACGTTGAAAAACTAGTTGTCTTGAAGGTCTCCTCGAAATTTGGTTGGATTCCAACTTAGGACGAACACATACTCGCCGTTTTCGCGAGACCAAGCATTGAGCTCTCTAGTGTTGATCCCAAGTTTGACTGGTTTGGTTTCTCCATCAAATATATACTTCCAAATATTCTATGATCAATCCCACCGGACAAGCTCAAGAACAATATCTTACCAAACTCTCCAAAAAATTTGAGATGATCCAACGATTAAGGAATACGTGCATGTTGATTTCATAAAACTGCCTGTGGAAATTTTTCTGGGGGGTCGCTAGAGAGAGAGCTCATGTGGGTGTGTTTTTTTGTGCTCTCTTGTGCTCTTGTTCTTTTCTATTATGTATTTCCAAACCCTCTTTGTGAACCCTTGAAGCACATATTTATAACTAATTGTGATAATATCAAGTTTAATTTATTCAAAATCCCGAACTTTCATATTTCGAACTCAGTAAGTAAAAATCCCTAATCCTCTACTAAAATGACAACTTGTCATCAAATCTAGCATGAATAGTACTCGTATTAAAATATTGATGGCATGTTGATAGAAATATTATTGCTTCACCTCGACTACACATATGTATCCCTTCGACGTAACTTCAATGCATGCTTACCTTCAGTTTATCCATGAACACACCAAGTCATGTAGTAATAAACTTACCGGCATGCATAAAAGGTTCATTAACATACATCTTGCCTCAACTAGGCAATCTTGGTTCAATTGAGGGGTTTGGCTTCAAGTTAGGCATCCTAGCTCAACTAGGGCATCTCCGCTCAATCGAGGCATCTTGAGGGCTAACTTACTCGAGGCATTTGAGCTCAACCCAAGTATCCTAACTCAACCAAGGCATCCCGTTCTCATGAATGAGGCATTGCCACCAATGCTACCAATGGTTTTCTTCTTTCATTTAATGATTAGATATCAAGTGTCGCACAAGTTTGTTTATTATCTTTCATCTTAACCTACACATGAGCAAACCATATAAAATAGACTGGCGACATAAAAATGACTACTCATCTACTGGTTCTTATCTATTTTCACCTACTAAAATAGTAGATACTGGTTTGCTAGATTCTCTTCTATGGATGTTCTCACTCACTATTAAATCTCAAACCCATCAAATATCAAGTTTGTTGACCTAGAGGAATTATTAACTACAGTAACAATAGTATTCTAACTATCAAATAATGAGGATAACAAAATGAAAGCACATACCTCAACTTCAAAATCAATCTCAACCAAACTCAATTGACTAACAATCACATTGAATTCTTTGATATGATCCACAATTGATGCACCTTTGCTCATTTTCAAGTTAAACAAACATGTGTCAAATAAATCTTGTTGATCGGAGAGGGGGCTTTTCTTGTAGTAAATAAGGCTTTCATCAAACCCACAATGGTTTTCTCTTTCACAATGTTGAACATAATGTTACCAGCCAATGTTAGTTGAATAACACCTATAACTCAATTATCTAGCAATTCTCAATTAGCCTATTCCATTGTCTCTAGCTTCTCCCTAGACAAGGCAAATGCAGTTTCATTTGATAGAGATAATCTTCAATCTGTATCTTCCAAAAACCAAAATCCTTCCCATCAAATCTGTTGATTCTCACTTTCTTTCTTCAGTCACCATCTATTCATTTCAACTCAACCAAGCCTAGCTCTAATGCCAATTGTTGTGGAAAGTGGGCGAATGAATAATAAAATAGACAAAACATTAGACATCATATTTATGTGGTTCGGTCCTAGCGACTTACATTCACGTGGAGAGTAACAATGAATTTTACTATAAATCAAGTGATACAACGGAAATTACACGCTCAAATAATTCAAACACTCTAAGTGGATCTCAACCCCAATTACATCCAATAATGCACACAATATTTAGCCTCACAATTCCTCTTGAAATATTCTCTCAATCTCACGAAATAATTATACACAAATTCTTAACATAAGAAATTAATCAACTTCAACTCTAAAAACTTCTTGGTGTAATTGCATGAATGAACCAGCGGAGAAAAAAAAAACCCATCCATGTGCATCAACAACAATCTCTTCCAAGCACTCATGTAAAAGTGATGCTTCATGCAATTTCTAACAACATCGTGGCTTCTTGATATATATATATATATATATGCAAAACAAGTCATCAAGTATTGGAGAAAAAGAAAATCAAATCTTGGTGAGCTTCGGTCAAGCAAGTCCAAAAATTGGACTTTCCTATTTTGTCTTTTCTTTGCTGTGACTTCAACAAAATAACGAAAGTGCATCTTATCTGTTATTTCTTCCTACCAATGTTGACCGAGTCAAAGAAAGAAAGCTCAAAGTCTAGATTGACTCTTCAAATTTAATCCTTATCTCGAACGTGCAATAGGTTTCTGAATATTTCCTTGTAAAATAAATTTCTCTTGCGCTGACTTCAATTAGAAGGTGATTTCCTTCTCTTGTTTTCTAACCAAAAGTCAGTCTCCAAGAAGTGATCCAAGTCAGCAATGATCAACCTCTGATACAGACTTTGCTAATTTACACCACGTCCGAGAACATTCAATGATTTCAGTCAGACTAAAATACAGTCCAAGTGCCAAAACTTGGCATGGAGGAACACTTAAGTCTCAAAAGTTTTGAAAGGTACACTTAAGTGTCAAAATTGGAACAAAGTGGATCACTTAAATGCTAATCTGGCTAAATTGCTAACGTGGCAATTTTCCGGCGAGGTAAGTGCAAAACGGCATTGTTTTGCACGCTAACGTGGCTAAAAAAAATGCAAAAACGACATATTTTATCTTTACGTAGTAAATAATTAATATAAAAATTAATTTAAATTAAATTTAAAACTAAATTTATATAAAATATTTAAAAAAATTAAAACTAAAAATTTTAAAAAGAAGAAGAAAAGAAAAGGGGGGAAGGAAGGTGGCGAGGGCTGAGCCTCATCGCCGCTACCTCCTCGCTGCCGTCGGGGAAGGGTCGGTGATGGAGGGGAGAGGGTCGGTCGGGGTCGCCAGCCCTTGGCCAATCGATGGTGACGGCTCGCAAGCCCTCATTGATGCCACCTCCTCACCGCCAGCGGGAAGGGTCGGTGACGAAGGGGAGAGGGTCGGTCAGGGTCATTGACCCCTAGCCAACCAATGGTGAGGGCTCGCGAGCCCTTGCCGGATTTGGGCAACAACCGTGACCCTCGCTCGGATCGCCGGCCCTTGGCCGACCGCAACGAGGGCTTGCGAGCCCTTGTTGGATCTAGGGGTGAGGGTCGGCGGCTAACCCTCACGGATTTGGGTGAGGGCCGCAACCCTCGCTAGATTTGGGTGAGGGCTTGTAGGCCCTCGCCACCCGTCGACCGATGTCGTCGACCCCTGGCCATGGCTCGGCAACCCCGGCCAACACTCCCCCTAGCGTCGCCAGCCCTTCCTGGCGACAGCGGGGAGGAGATGAGGGCTCGCAGGCCCTCGCTACTGGTCGGCCCGGGTCGCAACCCCGACCGAGCCTCCCCCTCTCCCCCTCGCCGCCCTTCCGGCAGCGGTGGGGAGGCAGCGGCCGGTGGTGGCAAGGGCTTAGCCCTCAACCACCTCCCTTTGTCCCACATACCCCCACCCTTTTTTTTTAAAGTTTTTTTTAAAAATATTCTAAATAAATGTAATTTTTAATTTAATTAAATTAGTTTTTATATTAATTATTGACAACATTAGAGACAAAAACGTCTTTTTTTGCATTTTTTGTCACATCAGCATTCAAAACAATGCCGTTTTGCACCCACCTCGCTAGAAAATTGACACGTCAGCAATTTGGTCAGATTTTGACCAAATTGGCACTTAAATGATCAATTTTGCTCTGATTTTGGCACTTAAGTGTACATTTCAAAATTTTGACACTTAAATATCCCTCCGTTGTGGCACTTGGGCTGTAATTTAGTCATTTCGGTCATATTTTCACATGCATTTATTCAAACGTCCACAAATATATTTCTCTTGGGTCAAGATTCATTCGTGAGCTCAAACTGAAAACATATTTTAACAATTATGGTTGTGATTATGGGTGATCGGTTCCTGATCCACTTCCAATAGTCAGAACTGAGGACCAAACCAGTTGGTTCTAGGATTGAGAACTAGGCCAATCACTTATTTTTTCCTATTACTTGGAACTGGACCAAGGTAGTGTTTAGTTCACATTTTACTGTTTTTTTAAGAAATAAAAAAAAAAGGGTATTAGTTGGTCTGGTTTGGCTTCCCCTTAGAATTGGGAACCGAACTGTCTAAACATTGGTTTCACTTTTAGAAACTAGGAAATGGATCAACACTATTGGGAACCGAACCAAACTAGTCGGTCCGGTTTGTTCCAAGTGGTTCCCAGTCCAGGCAATTCGTTTTGCACATCCCTAATGGTGATAGAGGTGGAAGCATCCAACGAGATACTAATGTGTGAGTTGAGGCGTCTGGAAAAAGACGACAACTGGAGAGAACAAAGTAATATGGGAGAGACAAGACAATTTGAGCTCTAATGGGTTGGAAATGGGTTCTAAACTGAACCCATTTAGACCTTTTTTATTTTTATTTTAGGCTTTAAATTTTAGAACACATTATGAGCAGCTATTCAAATTTGAAGTGATCATATATGTATTTAAGACCCATTTTTTGACGGATCTAACCGTGGCTCGTGGGGAGTGACTTAGACTTCCACACTTGCGAAGTAGAATCCCATCAACAACGTTTATAACCACCTTTTGTGCTCCACTTATTTTTGTTAGCTAGGTTCACTCCTATGTGGAGGAAGCCCAATGAGTTGCAAGCCCAAAAAGGGCTTGAGCCCATATAATAAGTTATATGAGGAAATAGAATTTCTCACTATCTATATAAAGAGGTGGCAGCAGAAAAGGAAACAACAACAAGAGAAAAAGAGAAAGCAGAAAATTTGAGGTTTGGGGCAATATCTGATTTACATCAAGCTGGTGTCGGAGGTTGATTCGTGGTCCGATTGAGCTGAAATTTTGTCAGCATGTTCGTGGCACAATTTAATCGAATCTAAACGGTTTGATTTTCGTTTGAAGCTCCATACATCAGGTTTTTTGTGGATTGATCAAACCTGTGTTTTTGGTCAAATTTATCCTTGATCTCTTGTGAAGTTCATGTGTATTGCCAAGAATTATGTTCTTGAGATGTTTGCTGCTATGTACCTCTAGTATTTGCTAGAGAAGAACAATTTTATTGATAATGAAAATTTTCAAGTGGACTCCGGTCCCGTGGTTTTTTATCTCCTCACATCGAGGAGGTTTTCCACGTAAAAAAATCGTCTTGTATTCGCGTGCTTGGTATTTATTTTACTCTACTATATCGATTCCTATTAGGTTTACACAAGATGGCAGATTATTTTATTATGTTACGTTGATTTGATATTATTCGAATTATTACCGTTCTCCCATCAGAGTGGTGTCAGAGCATCAGGTTATTGCTTGATTTTTCTGTCTTGTGTTAAACAATGGAAACGAATATGAGTAGAATGGTTACACTGAATGGTTCGAATTATCATATCTGGAAAGGGAAGATGGAAGATCTTTTATATGTGAAAGATTTTTATTTGCCTGTATTTGCTGAGGAGAAACCAGAGAATAAAACTGACGTTGAATGGTCTATATTTCATCGTCAAGTGTGTGGTTATATCAGGCAGTGGGTAGATGATAATGTTTTAAACCATATTATTGAGGAAACACATGCACGCAGTTTATGGGATAAGCTCGAACAGTTATATGCTCGAAAGACTGGAAATAATAAGTTATTTTTGGTAAAACAGATGATGGCTCTGAGATATCATGATGGTACTCGTTTGACTGATTATTTAAATTCTTTTCAAGGAATTATAAATCAGTTGGCTGCAATGGGAATCAAGTTTGATGATGAGATACAAGCATTATGGTTGCTTGGTACTTTGCCGGACTCATGGGAGACGTTCGAACATCTTTGTCTAATTCTGCCCCGAATGGTACAATTACCATGGATTTAGCCAAGAGTAGTATTTTGAATGAAGAGATGAGAAGGAAGACACAGGGATCGTCCTCTTCACATTATGATGCCTTGGTTGTTGAGAAAATGGGGAGAAGTGAATCTCGAGGTCCGAGAAATAGAGATAAAAGTCAAGACAAAAGCAGAGGTAAGTATAATAAATTTGCTAATGTTGAGTGCCATTATTGTCATCGAAGGGACATATTCAGAGGTTTTGTCGCTAGTTAAAAAGGGAAAAACAAAAGGAGAAAAGGTAAAGAGAAGAAAAGTGATGATGACAGTGATGACAATCGTGTCGCTGCACTTAAAGAAGACTTTCTGACTATTTTTTATGGTGATGTGGTGAATTTTGTTTCTCATGAGACCAGTTGGGTAATTGATAGTGGTGCATCCGTTCATGCTACATCTCGTAGGGATTTCTTTACATCATACAGGTTAGGTGACTTCGGATCTGTGAAGATGGGAAACAATGGACTAACTCAAGCTGTAGGCATCGGTGATGTGTGCCTAGAAACCAGCATTGGCACAAGGTTAGTATTGAATAATGTTAAACATATACCTGATATCCGCTTGAATTTGATTTCTACAAGCAAGTTGGATGATGAGGGGTATTGCAGCACCTTCAATAATGGTCAATGGAAACTTACCAAAGGTTCTCTTGTTGTGGCTAGAGGTGAAAAATATTCTTCGTTATACATTATGCAGGCAAAGTTGTCTATAGACAAAATTAATGCAGTAGATAGCGAAGATGCAGCTAACTTATGGCATAAGAGGCTCAGTCACATCAGTGAGAAGGGTTTGTCAATATTGGCCAAGAAGAAGCTCCTTTCAGGATTGAAAAGTTCAACGCTAAAGAAGTGTGCTCACTGTTTAACGGGGAAAACAGAACATAGTTGCTTTTAAAAGCTCCCCTCCTTCAAGAAAGTCAAGTATACTGGATTTAGTGCATTATGATGTTTGCGTTCATATGAAAACAAAATCACTTGGTGGTTCTCTTTATTTTGTTACTTTTATAGATGATTTTTCAAGGAAAATTTGGATTTATACCTTGAAAACTAAAAATCAAGTGTTAGATGCTTTTAAGCAATTTCAGGCTTCAGTTGAGAGACAGACTGGAAAGAAATTGAAATGCATTAGAACTGATAACGGGGGAGAGTATATTGGGCATTTTGATGAATACTGTAGATAACAAGGTATTCGACATCAAAAGACACCTCCCAAGACGCCTCAGTTAAATGGCTTAGCTGAGAGAATGAACAGAACATTGATTGAAATGGTAAGATGCTTACTTTCACAATCAAAGCTATCTGGATCCTTTTGGGGTGAGGCTTTAAGTACAGTTGTGCGTATATTAAATCTTACTCCATGTGTTCCTTTAGAGTTTGATGTTCCTAATAGAGTTTGAACATGCAAAGATATTTCTTATGATTATTTGCGTGTATTTAGGTGCAAAGCATTTGTGCATGTTCCCAAGGATGAGAGGTCTAAACTTGATGTGAAAACACGACAGTGCATATTTATTGGTTATGGACAGGATATGCTTGGCTACAAATTTTATGATCCACTTGAAAAGAAAATTGTAAGAAGCAGAGACGTTGTGTTTATGGAAGATCAAACAATAGAGGATATTGAGAAATCGAAGATGATTTCAGTACCACAGGTTAGTGATAATCTGGTTGATTTAGACCCAGTTCCTCTTACAAATATTCCTACACAGGTTGATGAAGAGCAGCGGGAAGTCAATGTTCCAAATAATGCACATATTCCTGAACATGTTGAAATAGATAATACTATTCTGAACCGAGGCTCAATTAGATGTTCCACTTTGGATGTTCCGATCCAGGAGATCCGTTAGAGACCGACGACCTTCCACCAAGTATTCTGAAGATGAGTATGTATTATTGACTGATGTAGGTGAACCAAAGTGTTATGTAGAAGCAATAGAAGATGAGTACAAAAGCAATTGGTTCGATGCTATGCGAGATGAGATGCAGTCACTTTATGATAATCATACTTTTGAATTGGTGAAGTTACCTAAAGGTAAAAGAGCTTTGAAGAACAAGTGGGTATATAGGTTGAAGCAAGATGAACATACTTTACAACCACGGTACAAAGCTAGATTGGTTGTTAAGGGATTCGGTCAGAGAAAGGGTATCGATTTTGATGATATATTTTCTCCGGTAGTGAAAATGTCTTCTATCCGTGTGGCGTTAGGCTTGGCAGCTAGCCTACAACCTTCCTACATGGTGACTTGGAGGAAGATATATACATGGAACAACCTGAGGGTTTCAAAGTAAAAGAGAAAGAGGCTTATGTGTGCAAATTGAAGAAAAGTCACTATAGCCTAAAACAAGCACCGAGACAGTGGTATAAGAAATTTGCGTCGATTATGACGGAACGGGGCTATAAGAAGACTTCCTCGAGATAAGCGTGTGTTTGTCCAAAAATTTTCTAATGATGACTTTATTATTATCTTGCTTTATGTTGATGATATGCTGATTGTTGGCAGGAATGCTTCAAGAATTGAGTTATTGAAGAAACAGTTGAGCAAGTCTTTTGCCATGAAAGACTTGGGCTGGGCGAAGCATATTCTTGGCATTAGAATTACCCGAGACAGAGATGCTAAAAAGTTATTTTTGTCGCAAGAGAAATATATCAAGAAGATCCTTCAGAAATTTTACATGGACAAGGCTAAAGTGGTTAGTACTCCTCTTGCTGCCCACTTTAAGTTAAATATGATGCAAAGTCCTACGGCTAATAAAGAGAAGAAAGATATGGAAAGTATTCCATATGCTTCAGCTGTAGGAAGCTTAATGTATGCGATGGTATGTACATGCCTGAGACTTGGCGCATGCAGTTGGCGTTGTTAGTCGCTATTTGTCAAATCCAAGTAGAGAGCACTGGAATGCAGTGAAGTGGATTATGAGGTATCTTCGAGGAACTTCAAATTTGAAACTCAGTTTCGGGACCGGGAAACTTGAGTTAGTTGGATACACAGATTCCGACTTGGCAGGAGATATTGATACTCGTAAATCTACTTCTAGTTATTTGATTTCTTTTGCGGGTGGAGCTGTGTCATGGAAGTTAAGATTGCAGAAGTGTGTTGCACTTTCTACAACCGAAGCTGAATTTATTGCAAAAGCTGAAGCTAGTAAAGAGATGCTATGGATGAAGAAGTTCTTAGAAGAACTTGGGTTCAAGCAATAAAGGTATGTGATATTTTGTGATAATCAAAGCGCAATTCATCTTGGTAAGAATTCATCTTTTCATTCTAGATCGAAACATATTGATGTTAGATATCATTGGATAAGGGATGTTCTAGATGAAAAGTTGTTGGAACTTGAGAAAATTCATACGGATCATAATGGCTCGATATGATGACGAAGACTCTACCAAGAGAGAAGCTTGAACATTGCCGTTTGATAGCGGGGATGGTGAATCCCTCCACATTGTCGTGGGGGAGATTTGTTAGGTAGGTTGGGTTCACCCATGTGGAGGAAGCGATGATTCTGGTTCCCAAAAAGAGCTTGAGCCCATATAATAAGTTATATGAGGAAATAGGATTTCTCACTATCTATATAAAGAGGTAGCAGTAGAAAAGGAAACAACAACAAGAGAAAAAGAGAAAGCAGAAAATTTGAGGGTTGGGGCAATATCTTATTTACATCAAGCTGGTGTCGGAGGTCGATTCGTGGTCCGATTGAGCTGAAATTTTGTCAGCATGTTTGTGGCGCAATTTATTCGAATCTAAACAGTTTGATTTTCGTTTCAAGCTCCATACATCAGGTTTTTCGTGGATTGATCAAACCTGCGTTTTTTGTCAGATTTATCCTTGATCTCTTGTGAAGTTCATGTGTATTGCCAAGAATTATGTTCTTGAGGTGTTTGCTGCTATGTACTTCTAGTATTTGCTAGAGAAGAACAATTTTATGGATAGTGAAGATTTTCAGGTGGACTCCAGTCCCGTGGTTTTTTATCTCCTCACATCAAGGATGTTTTCCACGTAAAAAAATCGTCTTGTGTTCGCGTGCTTGGTATTTATTTTACTCTACTATATCGATTCCTATTAGGTTTACACAAGAGGGCAGATTATTTTATTCCACTGCGTTGATTCGATATTATTCGAATTACTACCGTTCTCCCATCAATTTTGTGGGTTCATTACGAATAATTTAGCTTTACTTTGTTGGAAATGAACGATGCACATTTTGCGATGGAAAGAATAACAGAGATTCGTAGAAATGCGGGAATGTTGAACTAATACTTTCTCTGTCGCAGATTTACACTACTTTCTTTATTTTGAATGTTCCCTTGCGTTCCCGACAAAAAAAAAAATGAATGCCAGTTTAAAAGTTCTTAATGTCATTAATCCAGCAAATCAAGTGGTAAAATTGATCAACAAAAGCAGGGAGGAAGCGAAAGGAATATGTGTAATCAACTTGTTCGAGGTACATGGAGAGTGTCAACATAAAGATATGATCTCAGCTAGTATAGTTTACGGTAAAAGGAGAATGATAGTTTGCTTTCTCAATGGCCAAATTCAATTCCCTCTTTCTCACCTTGAATATTCCTCATAGTGTCAAGATATGACTTCCCTTGAAGCTCACGAGAAAAACGTCCCTTGAAGTAATCGGCAACGCCTATTCTTCTAAATAATGCTGGCTTGTCCGATGTGACCAGGCTCGGTGCAGGACCCATTTCACCGTCCAACTTTGGGCCGTAAAATGTGGCAAATGAGAGCCTTTCCTTCATCGAGTTAACTGTAGCTCGGTGCTCAATGCTACGATAAGTACCATTTGTCACGATCTATGTCAATCATCATATACACAAAATATAATGTCATGACTCTGATGGATTTTGTTCCAAAAATTCTATCATCTATTCTCATTTTATGTAACTAAGTAACTCAATGCATCTGAATAAACAATGATGCCCACACAAGGGTTGGGAAAATAGTTACGTAACTACACAGATTTCGTGCACTCCATGGTTGGTTTAGTCCACCATATCATTCAAGATTACTATTGCATTCTCAACTGCATAAATTTTCATTTAGATAGACTAAGCCAAGGCTTTTTTTCCCCATAAAGCATAAATAAAAAAGTTGTGCATATTCTGAATGGAATGACATTCTTGTCGTCAATCGCACATGAATCTAGCAATACTGGCTCGCATATCAAACAAAATTTGGTGGCATTCCACATCAAACAACAGATATAGGGCCAATCGAAAAGCTTTACCTCTAAAATATCTCCGACATTGACAACGAAAGCATTGGGAAGAGGCTTGACGGGGACCCACTTGCCCTCTGTCTTTATTTGCAGACCTTCCATTTCATTGACTTGGAGTAGGATGGTGAGGGCTGAGGCGTCAGAGTGAGGAGTGAGGCCAATGACGAGCTCGGGTCGCGGACATGGAGGGTAATAATTCATCCTAAGGGCTTGCCTGCCTCCATCAAACAGTTCCATCACGTCCTTGGTGTCCATCTTCAGAGGTTTTGCCATGAGAAGTAGTATCTTCATTGCAAGATCTCGTAACTCTGAGGAGTATTTTTCCAAGACGTCTCTGCATAAAAATAAGTTGATACATATAAGAACAGGTTAGCAAGGTGTGTGTGAGAGGGAGAGGGAGAGGGAGAGAGAGAGAGAGAGAGCATGAATTTTCTCACAAGAATACAAAAACACTTAAAGAATTATTTTTCGTAGAAGTACCATATACATAAGCATATTTCATTGTAATTTCTTTCCAAAACCTAATAAATAGAAACTTCAAAAAGACTTCAAAAAGTATTTAAGACTTATTCTTAAACGGGTACCCATCCCCCATGAAACCGTTATTCAATAGGCACAAGAAATCCGATGAATCATTCGATTGCTTCCTAATCTCACTTTGATTGTATCGTTCTTTAGGAGCAAGGGATGGGCAAATCATTCTAACTGCGTCGACAATCATCTTACCTGCCCATGAACAGCAAAAAGGAACGGCATCATTTATCTTGAATTTGCCAACAGCGAAAACGACAATTCTTTGTCCCCACACCCCAGAGTCTCAATCATCACGTGGTCATGAAGGGGACGCTACGTAAATTATTGCATCGTGTCAGGCTAGATGAACTAATTTGTATACTAAAATTACTTCAACTACTTTGTGAACTATTTCGTTAAAAGATTTTTTTTTTTTTTTTTAAATTCAATGTTATTCTTTTTTATAGTAAATTTACTCTATACTTTCGTCCCTCCTTTTTCACCATGGGCCGTCGTCCGTGTTTCTCTCTCTCGCGTGCACGTTTGACATCTATCTACCCCCGAAACCCCGGCTCTGCTACCATTGTTGCCACCTCTCGCTCCTTTCACAAGAATCCTCATCTTAACTAAATGTCTCATAGGTGTAGAGCGTACTAAATGCATGAGTGAGTGAGCGAGAACCTGAACGGAGAAGGAAGCATGGGAAAAAGGCGAGGTTTTCTCAAATGTCTTGGGAGGGACACCATGAAGAAGACGTCGCTCCAATCAAGCTTTTGCTCCTCCGACACGACATACGTCTGCCCAAAACCCTCCATGTCTCCTTCTTCTTGCCAAAACATCCTCTTCTCCTCCATTGGAAGGTTGAAGAACTCTTGTATTCCCAACTTCACCTCTTCCACCAATGAACAACTCACTCCATGATTTATCAACTGCATGCGCAAAAAGGGATTAATGAACTTCAAAACTCTGATTCTTGAAAAAAGAGATCCAGATCTTTTGTCTCAATAATCCTCACAGAAAGAAAAAGTAAAAGCTGCTTTTCTAACATTTTACCTGGAAGAATCCCCAATCTCTGCATGCAACGTGCAACTTTTCAAGCTCAGACTCCATAAAATCGTCATTGCTTGATGAGAGCTTGCTCAGATCAATTACTGGCACTTGAAGCAACGATGTCCCAAGCTCAGCATGCATGAACGGGTGATCTTGGTTGGCACGGACATAGCGAGGCGGGACTTCAGTTATGGGTTCTTTTGCCATCTCCTGAACACTTGGGACTGGAAGAGAACTACCAAGCTTTGTGAGATTCGCATCCATTTGAGTAGGCTATGAGTTACAAAGCTCATTTGAGAGTTCAGTGGCTGAAGGATCTTGCGTAACTTGGTTTCTCATTTATAACAGTTGTGTCGAGAAACCTCGCATTTGTAGCCACAAGAACATGTTCGGGTGCAACGTATAATTTGGCATAACATAATTGAAAGAACATATTTAAAAAAATTAATCTAGGACATCACGTGTTGCAAAGGTTGCTTTGCCTGCTCGCCTGACTTGAATAAAGCCATGTTCCACTGTGAATCATTTCAGAGGATGAGATAATAAGTCCCTTGCAATAAGAGATGTTATTACACCCACAGGTCAAATGGCCATTTGCTTCATCTACAGCTTCTGGATCTCCAACTCAATCACTCCTATACACACAAAGAATGGAAGCCAAAATCAACAAAAGACTGACAACAACTTCTGTTACAGTTATCCTTCTACAGAAGAAGCTACTCCTTACCTAAAAATCGAATCTCTGAAAAAAAAAGAGAGAGATTTCCAAAGATTACTCGTAGTGAAGTTTGGCAAGGTAGACATATTTAGATTATTATACCAAGACTGTAAAAATAGGTAACAAACCCATATCTTAACTTAAATTTATTAAAGTGATTTATATGAGTCACCTTAAATTTGAAATGTGGGTCTTCATGGGTTCCAAACAAAAAACCGCAAGAATGGTTTTGTCGGCTTATTTATAAACCCAATTTCAACCCAGGATCCTAAAATTAAAAAACAGGTCACTCCTCTCTTCTCTCTGATTACACCGGTCACAACTCGTCAATCTTCGTGCTTGGTGAGCATTCTCCCTCGTCTTTGATCCTCAATGATCAACGTTACCACCGCCCCCACCGCTGACGTTGGAGGAGCTCATGTAGCTTGGGCTCTTGTGGCAGCCATATCCATCGTCCTTGTCGCTGCCAATTTCACCACCACTCAGCAAAGCGCAAGCAGCCATGTACACCAATTCTTCATTAACAGGAAGAGAAACAAAGATGAAGGCAAAGTTGAGGGGGTGAGCGAAGACCTTGCAGCAGGTGTAACACGTGCATGGATAGCGAGATTGCACATGAAGTGTTTGACGAAAAGGAAAAGACAACTACTGAAACACAGCTTTAGGATTCTACTTTTTTATTTTCTCTCTCTAGCTCGCATAAAGTATAATTTGTGCGTATGGAAATCCACTCAACTCAATTTGTTTGAGGATGGCAAGCCCGAAGAGTCCCAACACGGCTTTCAAGAACTCTTTCTGCGGCGAATTGATTGAGGGATTAAATTAATGACGAAGCAGGTCGAAGCTATGGCCTTTTTATGGTTCCTAGTTCGTACAGACCGAGTAAAAAAACGAAAAAGGGAGGCCGGAGGCGAGAGTGGTGGTTGAGGCATGGCTAAATCCAGCCGAGTAGAGTTGTCAGCGACTGCTCCAGCATCCATAAGGAGGGGCGTCAATGTTTCCGAACGGTGCATCTTAACAACCTCTGCAACAAGATAGAGTTAGGGGTGAGCATGGTTCGAGTTAGGCCGGTTCACCCTCTAACCTTAGGAAGAGCCGTCATGGTGTTGGTCCTCAATTTTGAAGGCTTAAAAGACCAAGCCTATTGAGTTTGGGGCCAAAGGACCAGGACCAATCCGTGGATTCGGTCCCAATTCAGAAAGTCAACCTAGGACCAAATAATAATTTTTTATTTCATTTTTTGTATTCCTTAAAAAAACGATTAAGGACCGGATTGACCCAATGGGTACGGTCCGGTTTCTAGGTCAACTCAGGACCAACCAATAATTTTTTATTTCATTTTCTGTACTCCTTGAAATGGCAATCGAGGACCGTACTGACCCAAGAGTTCAATAATGAGTGAGGTCAGCTAAGAAAGGTAAGCGGTGAGAGTTAAGTGGGGTGAGCGTCAAACAAAATAAGCATCGAATGTCAAGCAAGGAGCAACAAGCCAAGTGGCACGAATGACCCAAAGTGAGCAAGGCAAGTGTCGAGTGGCGAGCGGAGAAGTTGTTTCTTTTGATTTTGGCAAATTAAATACTAAGAGAACAAATAAGATAGAAGAGAACGAATAATAGAGAACGATGCCATAATGAGTTGTTTATGCATTTTTAGACACCATGAGGACTCTTCACAAAAACATTTTCATCATTCGTAAATTTTGACTATTGACATTGTAAAAGACATTAAAAATCTAAGTTATTAAATAATAATATAAAATTACTTGAACTATTCACTAATGAGCTATTTAATGTTGTTGACACTATTTATTTTAAAGTTTTCTCTATATAAAAAAATTATAAATAATATTTATATATATAGGGTTGGAGTCGGGGTTAGTAGGGTTGGACCGACCTGGAATTCCGGGGCCAGGATCGGACCCGATCTTGGCCCAGGGTATTCTATGACTAAAGACCAACCCAGTCTCCCTAGGAATCCGGACCAGGACCGGTAGGGTTAGGCCGGTCCAGGGTCGGTCTAGAGTTGACCCTAGACCAATGCTCACCCCTAGATAGAGTAAATGACTAATAGAAAGACTTGATGCTATGCGAGATATGTTAGTGATATGATGACTCTGTAATGCATTCAATAAACTTAAACATCAGAGCCGCCGATGTTTTTGCCGCTGGTCCACCCTGCTAGAGCTGACTAAATCTCATGCCTGTGCCATGCCACGGCCTAAGTATCGATTTTTTTTTCTCAAACCTCAGTCATATCAAGTAGGGATACTATTCAGTGGACTACGCAAAAGACCACATAGATTTATCTCTACCAGCATCCAACACGATGAGGATAACATAAGCGTACTCCCCTCATTGAGTTCAGTGTCTTTGTAAGCAACACAATTACTTTCCGCTCGTGATTGCTTGTCTGCCATCCACCCACGACATTATCAAGAATTTAAACAGCTCAAAAATGCCAATCCATTGCTTAAAAATCTATCGGCAGAGTATCCCCAACACAATACTTAGATTGCTAAATAAATAAATTTTCAATTTCAAAGTGCTCATAATTTTTTTTTGTAAGATATGCGTAATCAATACTCTTAAAATTAAAACTTTCCTAAATAAGGATACTTATTTCTGAGTACCCTAGTTAATATGATGCTTTCAATAGGTATTCCCATCTCGGTGAATAGAATTTGGGAACCAAAAAATTTGGAAGTCTTTGTCTCGACCTTCCTTGAAGTGAACCACAAAACAAAAAGCTAATGGATGACTAGGCGTAGAGATTGAACGTGGACTCTCTCAAATCCTTGTCAAACACAACTTTTGTATTTTAATTTAATTAACTTAACATGCAAATCTGTTTATTCAGGAATTGCTACTAATTTATTACAGGTCGATTAGAATCCCGAGTGTTCCCCCACTTTACTTTTGCAAACAAAAAATATCATGGATACAAAAACTTAGTTACACTCGATAACCTTTTTGTTCCTTTTCTCTTTCTTATAAAAAATATCTTGCAAGTCGTCTTAGTCAATTTTAGTCTTAAGCCACGAACATGTAATGAGTGATCGTGCTGGTGTGCAAAACAATCAATAATCAAAGCAGTAAATAAACTGCTAGAGATAGAGCAAGAACATAAATACCTCAATCAAGAAAAAGCCCATTAAATGAAATGCATCGAATGTTTTGCAAGATATTAACTAGAAAATGCATGCATGTCCTAAACGTAATTTCTACATGTAATGATATATAGTTCTTTTTATTTATTTTTTGGGGTTTTATTCTTTTTATAAAAGATTAACCTATATGCAATGCATGAGATGTAATTTTAATCTAAGTTTATGTGACCCTAATTTAACTAATGACATATGACATGCAATTTATATGCAACCGAATTCCAATTATGGATAAAAATTATGAATTAATCTAATATGACATGCAATCTAATTTATATAAGCCTAAACATGCAATCACTAAATGACATGGCATTTGATGATGAGGCCATGATGAAACTACTTCAATAGGATATAAGTTTTTTTTTTTTTTAATGATTTTCTTTGAAGATAGAATAGGAAACTAATTAAAATTTGTAATTACCTAATTTAAACTAGGAAATAGATTTAAATTAATCCTATTCTAAAATGGGTAACTTACAAATTATCACATGGCTCCTAAATATGCAATTCTGAATGCAATCTATCTTAATATGCAATACAATTTTTTATAATAGGAAAATTTACTAAATTAGCAACATGCAATGTAACAAATTTATATAATTCACATATTCACCTCAACCCAAAAGAGGAAACAAAAATAATCGAGAATCCAATCCTGAGTTTTAAAGATCAAATTATCAATTATATACATGATTCAGTAAGAAAAATTATTATCCAGGGTATGCCTAAAATCTCACGCCAAATCATGTTAGAATTGACTAGTCACAATTTACGAATTGAATATTTGAATAAAAAATAACTTCGGATATTATGTTAGTTGGATTACTGACTCAAATGACGACTGCTAGCAAGTGGGGAGTGAGGATAACCAGCGAGGAACAGTGAGAGGTGGGCAAAACAACGACAAGGACTATTAATATCACAAGGGCAAGGGGATCTCTAGATCTTTGATGCTAGATTCATTTGGTGAAATTGAAGAAATAGGTATTGTGGAGGTCTCCTTAAAATTTCATTGCATTCCGACCTAGATCAAACACATACTTACCGTTTTCTCGAGACTGCGTGTTGAGCTCTCTCTTTAGTCTTGATCCACAAGTCCGACCAGTTCAGTTTTATCCCTCAAAGATATACTTCCACATATTTTCTCATCAATCACACCGGACAAACTCAAGAACAATATATTTTCATACTCTACAAAATTTGAGCGTGATCTAATGGTTAACAAATGTACATTCGTCAATTCATGAAGCCGAATGTTGGAATTTTTCTCGGGGTCCGCGAGAGAGAACTCGTGTGGGGACATAGTTTTTCTTTAATTGCTAACCTCAATCATCTCTCTAAAAGCCCTAATTTTTTGAAACTCTCTTTATATATCCTATGAGTCAGGGTTTTCTTATAAGAGCACAATTTCTTACTTTCCTATCTCGAACTCTAAGACTATGTTTAGTCATCTAGATTTCTAAATAGGATAGAACTAAATATGATACGATAGGATATGAAATACATGGATTTTATTTTGTCCTATCTATTGTTGGGTGATTGTTGTAATAAATTTAGATATATTCACATCATATCTTGTATATTGTTTGTTATAAAGGGCATATCAATTAAATGAACTAAAAAAATATTATAAACGAAGATGGTAAAAATCTCTCGCAACAATCTTGTCTACTTTATTTTTGGGGAAAAGACTACCAAAAATCCCAAAATTTGCTCAAAGTGACAAATTTACCCCCAATTTTTTTTTTTTTTGATGACATGAAAAACCCAAAACTTTGCTAACCATGACACATTTACCCAACCAAATGCATTTTCTTCTTATTTTTTTTTTTTTCTTTTTTTCTTTTTTTTTCCTTTTTTCCTTTTTTCTTCTTCTCTCTTCCTTCTACCATAGTTAGTGGAGGGAAGAGAGAAGAAGAAGAAAAAAAAAAAAAAGATTAAAAAGTAAAAGACAAACATGCCTTATATAATTTAAGGTAAATGTGTCATACAGAAACAAGTTTAGAATTTTTTGTGTCACGAAAAAAGTTTGGAGTAAATGTTTCATAGTTGGCAAAGTTTGAGATTTTTCATGTCAAAAAAAAAAAAATTGGGGCAAATTTGTCACTTTGGGCAAAATTTGGGATTTTTGGTGGTCTTTTCCCTTATTTTTTATTTGTTTTTATTTTATTTTCCTCTCTTTTTTAATTAATTAATTTTTTATTTCTTTCTTCCCCTTCCATCATTCTAATAAAATTTTATTAAACAAGAAAATGTACAAACATATTTAAAATATCAAAACACCTAAAATGTGTAATATATATATATATATATATAATATATATATATAT
This sequence comes from Eucalyptus globulus, assembly GCA_014182545.1. Lineage (NCBI taxonomy): Eukaryota > Viridiplantae > Streptophyta > Magnoliopsida > Myrtales > Myrtaceae > Eucalyptus > Eucalyptus globulus. The sequence goes on along the minus strand of CM024721.1, from coordinate 34,760,758 downwards.
ATATAAATATGTATTTATATTTATATTATAAGATAGAATCAAAATCGATATATAAATAAAAATAAGATTAAATTAAAAAAAAAAAATTATTTTTTGTTATTTTGAATTTATTATAGTAGAATTCAAATATTATTTATATTGAAATATAATTTTAAATTTGTTAGTTTAAAAGTTTGTTATTCGAGAAAAATAACTTTCCTATATGGATATTAGAAATAATTTTATATGATCTATATCTCTTTTATATATGACTTTATTCTATCTTGAGCAAGTACTAAATGAATGATAGAATAAATTTTATCATATCCAGAATTTTATCTCGATTGTCAAACGTAGCTTAAGAGATATCCCCTATCTTTAACAATGGAAACTCTCCTATTATCTCTTATTATTTAAATTTTGATAATTTCAAGTTTAATATCTCCACAATTTGACTTTAATTAATCAATATTTTCCAACTTAGCAACCCATATGCACAAATTTTGGCCAATATGTTGGATAAAAGCGCTTGGCCAAATTATACGAGCGATGTTAGCCCAATTAATTCAATTAAGCTCATAACCTCCTTTGCTTAAGTCCATTAACTTCAATGCAATTATATGAGCTTAATTAAAATGCTCCCAATACTTATATGCAATTTAACTAGTACTTTTGTTTAGGGGTCAGGGTTGATCCCTGATTTTCTATGCAAATGAATGACTAGAAGGGCCATCAAAATTTAAGCATCAATAGTCTTGCAATCAGAATATCTAAACTAAATAATAATGTGCAAGTGGATAATTATTTTTTGTGCAAGTGGACCATTGGAGTGTTATAGTTGACCTTCTTTTGTTGATGAGCTAAATATAGGCTACTATACGAGGATTGGATTTTATTTGAATTAATATAATGGAAGTTTACCAAGTCAAAATGCATGGAGTTCTCCATAATAATATTGCAATACCTAGGGCATCTTCTATTTCTCTTCGGAGAGTTTAGAAGGACCAGCAAAACACATCTTCCAAGCCTTAGGACACACATTTTTCCTCTTCATACCACGACTGTAATTAATAGCTATTATCCAAGGCAAATAAAACCTCCGGAACATGTGATGTCCTACAATAATTAATTTGATTATGAAAAGTAAAAGCATTATGATTATGATCTAGACAAAAAAAAATTACTTTGCCTTGAAAATTTAAGCAAATGAAGTTTATGTAGTACAATAATGTATGATGACCCCCAAACTAAAAATAAGTATCTCAATTTACATAATATATTCAAGAAATTTAATGTAGCTAATGTAAACTCGTTTCCTATTTATATGAAATTCTCGAGCCATTATGTTACTTTATTGTTGAATAATAAAGACTTTTTGGATAAATGTTATTGTTTCCTCGCACTTAATAAATGGGATTATCAACATCTAACTTTAGGAGGTTTATTGCTTCCATATATTGCCACATTAACATTCGAAGACCTAACAAAGTGTATCATGCATCTACATTAACAAGACAATTTTGTTTCAGCAAATTTCAAAATTTTAAAAATGTTATTCCAATGGAAATTAACTCCTTTACTCCTTTCCAATGAAGCTCTCTAAGGTGATAAGTAAGCCTATTACAAATAACAATTTAGATAGAATCTAAGTTCATTTTCAACCGTGCATAGCACGGGATTTTTGGCAAAGCTCGTGCAAGTTGAGTCACATCACTCATGTAAAGTTTTCCATAATTTTTTTTTTTTTATCCTTACTTTGGAAAATCTCTAATGTTGCATCTTTGATTTTAATGCATATTTTGGTAATAAATATCTAATCGGTATATTTTCATACATTCTACTAATATAATTCTCTAAAAGTATTTTGCATATTTTGGTCATGAATGTTTAAAAATAAGTATTAGTGTATATTGTGACGACCTAGAATGTCACGCTTGGCATGTGTCCTTTCTAATTTTATCTTTTTAATATTAAAATCATAGGGAACAAAAAAAATTCACAACATCCCCTACAATAAATTGCACGAGTTTAATAAATGCACATATGCTTCTTGTTTATAGTTACCACCTTTAGACAATATTTAAATAAAACCTGAGAAAGGTCAAGGGTCAACTAACACCTCTACACCCATACCGTGCCAAAAGCGAACTCAAACATTAACCAAGCCACCATCCAACTTGGGGTTGATGGACTCCAGCATCACGTCATCCCCTCCATTGTCGAGTCTAGAGGGATCATCCTATAGATCTAAAAAATAAGGTGCGAGCCAAAACCTAGTAAATGAAATCTCTAATTCTAAAGTTAGAGATTATCTTACCACTTAACCTGGTACAAACATGAGTTCAAGGCAATAATCATGTATATACCAATGAAAACCATTAACAATAATGCATAATTTAATTCACTCAAATGCAAGTAGATGCCATATTGTTTCATGATATAAAAATCACAAGGTGGCCCACAACAAACATAGGTAGTTCCTTACTTGTCATGAAGCTCGCTGATACACATAGATAAGTTCATTCCTGTCAGGAAGCTTATCAACATGTACACAAGTGAGTTCATACTAGTCATGAAGCTCATTGATATACACAAATGAGTTCATACGTGTCACTAGCAAGACGTCGGCTCACAAGACATAAAAAATACAACGCATCCCAAATCACAGGATATCCAGACTCTGTTTGGTGTGTAATTCGATTCATTCCTACCTCTTTCGTTATCCTAGAAGCTTGCTAGGATCCGCTCCTTATTCGAGCCCTCTGGCGTCAACAACCACTCCCTCATTGGACGCGGCCTCATTAGACACGGTCATTATAGGTCCACTAGCATCCCCTAGTTTATTCCCAAACCACACACCTACTAGAGAGGGTCCTGCTTTAGTATCCCTTGGTTAACTCACTTGAGGTATAGCTTAGTGAGTATAATTAATAAAGAGGTGTAATAGGCAAGAAGGTATACTCACAAATTAAATATACTCGGACAATAGATATACTTGGCAAGTGGATATGCTCATGCAATACTTGGGCGAGTGACTATACTTAGACAAGTGGATGTAAGCATTAGTATGTTATACTCAACAATTAGATATGAGCAAAATGTGGTTATACTTAGCAAGTGAATGTGAGCAGTAATTGGTTGTACTTAGCAAGTAGATATGAGCAGTATGTGGTTACACTCAGCCAAATGGATATGAGTAGTATGTGGTTATACTCAAGCAAGTGAGTATACTTAGTAAATGAATATATTCAAGCAAATGGATATACATAGACAAAGGAATATACTCAATAAGTGAATACAATCCAACAAGTTGATATATTTAGGCAAGTAAATATAAGGTGAATATAAGTAGCGGCTAATAAATATAAAGTAAATATAAGCAGCAACAAGTGAATTTAAGGTGAAGATAATTAGCAGTTGGCAAGTATAAGGTGAAGATAAATAGCAGTTAGTAGTATAAGGTAAATATAAGCAGCGATTAGTGAGTCATAATTTATGAAAGTAATAATTTAAAGCAACTTTCATCCTTGTTCACATTAACATGCTACCACCACTCAAGGGAATCGATCAAGCACAGTTATGCATGTAAGACTTCATCAAAACAAGTCAAATCAACATAATATCTTAACATGTGACTATTGAGACTTGCGCATACTCATTGTTGAATTTAACTAAAACTAAAACTAGAGGTTTCACTAACATTGGAAAGGACTTGATAACTTAAAGCTGTAATCACCTTTAAATAAATAAACAAAACTGAAAATCAATAATTTTTATTTTAAATTGAGAAAAGCAATTTGTAGAAAGAAGCGGAAATTCCAATAATTTACCTTGTCGATGCATGAATGATTGACACAGAAGCTTTAATAATATGAGAATGGGGCCTTCACTTTTACTCGTGGGATTTGAAAACAAAAGTTGAAGAAGGAAGATTGTCAGTTCATGAAGTGCTGACTTCTAGCTTTGAAACTTGATAGCTCTCCCAATATCCAACCATATGACCGAGACAAGGGTTATAAGGATGAAATTGATTATGAAGGTTAAAATAACAGTTAATACCCTAAAAAACCCCAAACTGGTACACATGTGACAAATTTACTCAAAACTATTTTTTTTTACCATAAAAAAACCCCAAACTGGTACAGTTGTGACAAATTTTAACCGATCATAAAAAATCATAAACTGGTACATTTATGACAAATTTACCCTAAACTAATTTATTCGATCACAAAAAAATCCAAACTGGTAAATTTGTGACAATTATATCCTCCACTAAATTGAATTAATACCACAAAAAAAATCACAGAAATTGTAAAATGTGACAAACGAAGTGTAAAATCCCAAATTAGTATACCAATCAACCATCATGTGTCATTTAACTTAATTAAAATTTAACAAAAACTAACATAGGGTAAATTTGTCAAATGTATACCAGTTTGGGGTTTTTGGTGGTCAAAAAAATAATTTGGGGTAAATTTATCACAAATATACGAGTTTGGGATTTTTCAAGATATTAACCCGTAAAATAATAATTGTCCTTGGGTTAAAAACATTAGGTGTAAAAGTAGAATGAAACGTGTTCCAATACGAATGCTTCAAGTGGCCTAATGAGACTTGCTAAAATGAGATATTTTGAAAGAGATCTTGGTCATGTAAAATGAACAAGTCACCAAGACATTAACGGGCTAAAGTTAAAATAGATGATGTAATATATGATATCAAGGCTAGACTAAATTCAATGTCAAAAACTAAATTAAAGAGGGACAAATGGCTCACTTATTTGGTTTCCAAAGTGGATATTTTGTTAAGTTACCAAAGTATCTCGTAAATCAGTACGGAAACAAGGAAATTAGTGTCCATTCTAAACGTTGGTGAATCAAAAAAATATTTTAAACTTACTAATATTATTAATGAAAGATATCAAACATTAGGAAAATCTTAACTCAACAAATTTTAAATCTAAAAAATTCAAAGCATACTGGTCCCCTTTTACAACTAATATAGCAATAATGGTCATAGAAAATCATCCTAAATGCTATTATTGAAAGTCAAAAATATCGGTTGTAACATATATACACTTCATTTTGATATATTCGCATACTATATGTTTAAGCATTATTGTTTATGATGAGTTCTTATTAGAGTTTGCTAGTATAGTCTCCACACCTAAATTTTCGCCAAAAGATCTCTCATGCATTTCATTAAAATTGGTGATTGAATTCGTTGATAGTGATTGAATTTGATCCCTAAATAAAAATAGTGATTTCGCATGGTCTTACATCCACACTTCTTATTGCATTTTCTCCGCATTTAAAAATTATTGACATCTTTGCTTATGATTAACGTGTGCGCATCGAACGTCAATTTTAAATGAGATTGTTAATTGTTGTGATCTGGCCCGTTATGCGACTCTGTCCTAAAAATTTTCGTGTGTTGAATTTAAACAGGTCTGAAGCTCACTTTGGGCCTGCGAAACTCGGCCCAACTTTGACCTCTCTAGGCCATACAACTAGATCCATTTTCAGTCCTCTCTCTCTCTCATTACATTCTGTTGATATAGTAAGCAAACATATTGTATTTAGATCATCTCGAGTGTTGAAATATCTAAATAATAAATTATGCATTTATCTAATAGTTTAAGTTTTTTGAGTTGATTGCAGTTTCACAAAATCTCAACTTGATATTAGAATTAGAATATCTTGAGTTCGAATCTTCTAGCCCTCTATTTACTTTCCCAATCACACATTTTCATGCTTAGCTTATGCATTAGTTGGAATGTTAGAATATTCAAATAATAAAACATGTTTTATCTAACAGTTTAAGTTTTTAAAATAGTTTGGAAAGAATCAAACCAAAAAGATGTCTGGGAGATTGTGAGATGACAAGGTGGATTGGAGAAAACAACAACCAAAAAGAAGGAGCTGGCTACGAATGCGGAGTGAATTTGGGTAAGATGGAAACAAATAAAATGGCCGTGAATGAAAAAAAAAAAAAAAAAAAAACAAAGTTGTTGCAATTTGGCGGAGGTCCAACTTTGACCTCTCTCTACCGATTCGCTTGAAGGCTTGGAGCTGAACGGGAAGAGCTCGGAAAAAAAACTAAACACGGAGTGAGAAATTGAGAAGAGAAACGGAGAAGGGACTTCAACATCAGTTGCTCCTCGGCCACTCACAGACCGACGCTTCGCTCTTCTCGGCTGTTCCCTTTTCAGATCATCAGATTTCCACGTCAGTTTCACGCGTGTCTTCATCATCCAAATCGTTGGGATCCGTCCTCTGCTGTCCCATGCTCCTAGACTGCTTGGTCGAACGAACGAGGACTAATGCTACCGAGTTTCAATCGTTGTGCAGACCGGTCCGTCCACAAAGCTGCAGTCCCCGCCGTCGCTCACTGCTGATTGTTGACTTTCATCGCAACAACTGTGACGGAGTTGCCGTTAGCGTAATATTGTCTCTACCGCCATTTTAGCACACCTACTTTTAACCTTGTTGCCACGGAAACCTGCGGCTTGTTTTGCTCAAGCCCACTAGTCGTCACCATCGCATCGACATCTCATCTTCATCTGAGCACTCCGACCCCAATCAATAAGCCAAGCATCTCTTCCCTTCTTTAGTTTAGTGTGGCTTAAACACGTTATTACCCTTTTAGCTTCATAAAGTAGTCGCCGTTGAGGCGAGTCTCAGCGCTGCCACCACTCGTATTGTTCGAAACAAGGTAACTGAAGACGGGCGACGTGGCTTACTTGTGCTTTCTTAGAGCGGCTGAGCGCCTGAAACTGTGAAAAGTGGCGTGAAGAGCATTGAGCGCCTGCTCGAAGGAAAATGGCGTGTCAAATTGTCTGTTTGGATTTCTGGCGAACCACTATCGAGCGATCGGGATGGGTAGAGGATTCTCATTCAATTGCGCCTCGTTTGATTTTAGCAAATAAAAACAAGAATTTTGATGCGCGTAACTTGTTCCAGGTGGAATTGTTCATTTGGTTGTGTTCAATTCACATCATTGAGGGACATATCTCCTATTTTGGCTGACATCATAGCAAAAACATGTGACCTTTTTATGGTCTGCTTAGATACAAATAAAGAAGAAAGTTCGCCTCTAGATTTTCACTTGATGTAGTAGTTAGTGCAAACTAATCTGTGTCATCTTTAGTTTTTCTCCAGAAAGGGGCGTGTTTGATTACTAGTAGTTTTGTTCACGTATGGGTGAAGTGATCCGGGGCAGCTGAAGTAAGGGGAAATGCCGAAAGAAAAAGAGGAGATATTATCGATGGGCTTGTGCTTTTTCTACCTTTTTATTGACTCCTAACAATCCCTATCACTTTGAATTGATGACATTTTCCTTTATGGGTTCCAATTTCGATTTAAAATTATTTATTACTTATTTTCATCTTTTTCTTTGGTTCCACACTTAATAAAAGACAAAAACTATCCTAAACCCTCTCCAACAACTCTTTTTTCACCTTATCTGCTTCTTCCATGCCCGTTATATTTCAAAGTTTCTTTCACATTTGTCTTCTTCTGAACTTATTCTTCATTGTCCACTTGCACGAGAGTTTACCCAATTCTTGTGATCTTAGCAAACACTAATCATACATCGAAGTAAAGAAATGTTAGTTTTATTTGCAAATTATTATTTCCTTAAGATTCTCCTCGTGATTGTGAATTTTTCGACTTCGATTTCCAATATAAATTTTTTATTTACTCAAGATTGAATATTGGAATTGATGTCTACATTACACACACTTTGTTGATCTTCCATTGAATTATACTTCGTAGTGCAGCCACCAAGGATCCAATTTACTTAAATGTATCTATTGATAATGAAAATGCAAATGCAGACGAGCAATCAATCATCTTAAATTTTAATTGATAAGAGCATTAAATTGAAACAAATGAATGATAAAAAGGTAAGAAATAATTTTAATCAAGAGTCGAATTCATTAGGGATAAAGTGGTCAATTCAAAGTGGTAGGGATGTCAAAAGTCAATAAGGGGTGGAAGGAGCGCCGGTCTTATCGATATTCGAGTGAAATTATCACAACCTTAGTCTTGGAGATAGATGATTGTGTGAAGCATAATGTCTAGAATAGCTTGAAAGTTTACTATTCTCAATCCTCGGTGCTTCAACGATGGCTAAAAATAGATTAGCTCTCTATAGTTGGATTTTGCTTAAAGCCACATATCTGCAAGAAAGAACGGAGATTCCAATTTTTCTTTTGTGTTTTTGTTTGAGGAGATTCTCCAGTATAGTGTGCAAATTATAAAGGTATTTTGCTTGTGGGGATGAACTTTTTTTTTTTTTTTGGTCAGAACAAGGTAATATTATTATTACTACTGAAAAGTAGGAGCGTTTTGCATAATATTGAAGGACAACATTTCATGCAAAAACAAAGGAGGATTAATGACCCAATCCTAGGTAGTGAACCGGCCTGATGGGCCTTCGCGGCCCGGTCCATGACCTTGTTCATTTCCCTCCTACAATGGACGATCTTGAGATTAGGGCAACATTGAAGCAGCACCGTGTAGTCTTTGATCAAAGAGCTGATCTCCCAAGGCGGCAGTTCATGGTTACACATCGCCTCAACAAGAATTGAGCAATCGGTTTCCAAGGTCATCCGATCTGAGTTTTTCCTCATGTGCAGCAAGAACTGGATCGTGTGGTTTAATGCCGTTGCCTTTGCTTGCGGGGCAAAGGAGACGACCACTGATCAAGCAAAGCCATCGATTAAAAGGCCTGATGAGCTTCGACAAACATAGGCGATCGATGCTTCTTCGCTATGAGGTTGTTAAGCTGCATCAATATTGAGTTTCATTTCTCCTTGATCTGGCGGACGCCAAAACGAATGCTGATCTGGTTGCTGTATTCTGTCTCTATTTCTGCCAAGATGGACTCCGATTTGCTATGGCATTGGCTATGGCTATTTGCACTATGCGGTTCGGTTGGGGTTGCTGCTGGCAAAATATGTAGTTATTGCGGGCCTTCCAAATGTGCCATAGGATGGATGCGATCGTTTCCAAGTCAGGTGAGTCACCTTTGTGTTCTGTTAGTTTGACTAGCCATGCTTCTATCTGATTTACTCCTCTGATATGATGCTGGATGTTGATTTTTGGATGTTCCCATATTTGTTATGTCCAATGGCAAAATAAGAACAGATGTTTGGTGATTCAATAGCCTGATCTTCACATAAACTACATATGGGATCATGTATAATGTGTCGATGATAAAGGTTTTCTCGAGTAGGCAAAGCGTTATGACATATTGACCATAGGAAAGAATGTACTTTTGGTGATGAGTTCATGTTCCATATTTCATTCCACAGTCTACGAGGTATCTGAAAAGAGGAGGACGCTTGATTTGGGTTGTGATTGACTTGCTGCTTCCTTAGAATATTATAGCAACTCTGTACTTGTTGCTTGTGGGGATGAACTTGCTCAGCCATTATTTGGAGGTTTATAGTCTGATAAGCAAACTTAAAATTGGCCTTCGCAGTTTTAAGAGAAAAAGCAACCCTTCAGAAAATTTTGCAAAATGAATCTAGAAAATAATAATTGAACAAATATAACCTTTCAAATACTAAGAAGTTTTGTCCGAACAAATACAACATTCCAAAAGTTAAGAAGTTATGTATGAACAAACATAACCTTTTAAAGGATATTGGAGCGCCTAATAACTATTAGGTAAAATAATAAAAATCAAAATTAATTGATAAAAAATAACCATAACTCTATCTTATAAAAATAAATAAAAACAATAATTGTTTAGTGTCATTTCTAGTTCCTGTGCGAACTCACATCCTTTCGATATGGTACAAGGCACATTTTTGTTTGTATTATTAACAATCTTTTCCTATAGAAATTTAAGAGATTCCCCTACTATCTCTCAAAGATATAATTACTAGGAAAATTTTGACTGTCAATACAATATATAAACCATATTTAAATATCCTTGAACCATGGCGAAACAAAATTAATAGTTCGGGGGACGAACCAAATCTCAAACCACGAATTTAGATTTTGCTCATATTATGGAGGACTTGTCAGTTTTTTAAGGCAATGGCATTACATGGCCTGCTCTCATACTGTCGATACATATTGCTCATGTGAAGTGACTTGGAATACCACATTTGCAAAGTCGAATCTCATCAACAGCATTTTAAACCACTTTTTGTGCTCCACTTATGCTGTGTGTTCATTGTGAATAGTTCCACCTTGCTTTGTTGCAAATGAAACGATGCACATTTTGCAATGGAAAGAAGAATTGAAATTCATAGAAATCAGAGAATGTTGAACTGATACATTCTCTGCAACAGATTTACTCTGCTTTATTTATCATGAATGTTCACTTGCTTTCCCGACAAAAAGAAACTGTAAACCAGTCAGAAAGTTCTTTACGTCATTAATCCAGCAAATCAAGTGATGAAATTGATCAATACAAGCAAGGAGGGAGCAAAAGGAATGTGGATAATCAACTCGTTCACGGTACATGGAGAGTGTTAAAATTAAAAACAAAATAAAATAACATAGCTAGTTTGCTTTCTCGATGGCCAAAGTCAATCCCCTTTTTTCTCGACTTGAATCCTCATAACGTCAAGATACGACTTCCCTCGTAGCTCACGAGACAAGCGTCCCTTGAAGTAATCAGCAACACCAATTCTTCTGAATAATGTTGGCTTATTCGGTGAGATCAGGCTTGGTGCAGGACCCATTTCCCCTTCCATTTTAGGAGCGTAAAATGTGGCAAATGAGAGCCTCTCCTTCAACGAGTTAACTGTTGCTCGGTGCTCAATGCTACGATAAGTACCATTTGTAACAATCTATAGCCATCATCAAATACATAGATTGTCATGTAATGTCTCTATTGGATTTTGTTCATGGAGTTCCGTTATCCATGCTCAATTTGTCAAACTGATTAGCTCATTGCATCTAAATAAACAATGATGCTACACCAAAACACGAATAATACATGCGCAATTACATATATTTCTTATAATCCATAATTGGTTCCCTCCACCATATTATTCAAGATTTATTTCATTCACGATGCATGAATTTTCGTTTAGATAGACTAAATTAATGTTCTCTCTTTTTCTTTTTCTTTTCATAATGTAATATATAAAAAGTTATACCCTTACCAAAAAAAAAAAAGTTATACAGATTGTGTGTGAAATAACTCTCTTATCATCACAGCACATGAATCTATCGATACTGGTTTGTATTTGAATCAAAATTAGGCGGAACTCTGCATCAAAACAACAGAGATAGGGCCAATTAAAAAGCTTTACCTCTAAAAGATCTCCGACATTGACAACTAAAGCATTAGGAAGGGGCTTGATGGGGACCCACTTGTCTTCTTTCCTTATTTGCAGGCCTTCCATTTCGTTGACCTGGAGAAGAAAAGTGAGGGCTGAGCCGTCGGAGTGAGGAGTGAGGCCAATGACGAGCTCGGGTCGCGGACATGGAGGGTAATAATTCATCCTAAGGGTTTGCATGCCTCCATCAAACAGTTCTATCATGTCCTCGGGGTCCATCTTCAGAGGCTTTGCCATGAGGAGGAGCATCTTCATTGCAAGATCTCGTAGTTTTGAAGAGTATTCATCCAAGTCATCTCTGCATAAAAATAAGATGATGCATATAAGAATAGCTTACCAAGGAGGAGATGGGGGATGTGTAGAAAAAAGTTAAATAAACTTTGTATACAATCTTCTTATTTCGACAAAGTTAAGGTACTACTGATGATGTGGACTAATCTTGGAGCGAGTCTTCCATTCACCTCGATCATGTCAGCCCCAACTCACAAGCATCAAGTGTAATCAAGATTTTTTCCTAATATAGGCTCTTAATTTTATTGCAGATGTGTCAATCATTTACAATAAAGTTAGTATCGTCCTAAATTTAGATCCAATTTTGAAATAATCCATATCGAGCTAGTAGCGCGGTGAAAATTTGCAATGAGAAGGAGGCGGGGAGTGGAGGATGAAAGTTTTCATGTCTCTCTTAGAAAAGACGGGAGACGTGCTTTATAAATTGCCAGATGTGTATCCATAAATTTCATACCCCATCTTCGGCTTGTCTCTTCAATGTTAAGTTATATCTATTTTCTTGATGAAATTGTCAATTTGATAGTTTTAATGGGTATCTTAAATGTTGTTGTATCTCAAGTTCTATATTGACAATATATGGTTCCTAAAACTTGTATATTCATAGATGAAAGTTCTCTATTGATGACAGACCTATTGATATTCTTAATTAACTCAATTCCATTAGAATAACGACAAAACACTTGTTATTAAATTTAAGGTAACAAGATCACAAACATTCACGCTACTAATAGTCCCAAAGGGTATTCGACAAATTATTTCCTTGTCGGAGTGCACTGTACCTATGTAGATTTTACTGTTATTTCTACTCAAAATGTAATCATACAAAAAGACTTAAAAAGACTTCAGTAAAGATTTGAGATCTACCTATTTATGATTCAACGGGTAGCATTACCTCGTGAAATCGTTACTTAATAGAAACTAGAAATCATTTTAAATTGTGGATAGACATCAAGAAAAACTGAAAGCGACGTCATGTTTAGCCATTGAGAATCTTTCCGTGCTCTAGAGTAAAAGCTTGAAATCATTTTGCAAACAGCGAAAACGACATTTCTTTGTCTTCAAGCTCCCGAGTCTCAATTATTCTTTCTTGTCAGCCAGGATGAACTAATATATATATTAAATTAGTTCAAACACCATGTGAACTAATTATGTTATAAAATGAAAGGCCGTCGTCGGGCTAGATGAACTAATGTTTGTGTCAGGCTAGACTATTTTCGTTTTTTGAGGGAAATTCACCCAAAACAACCAAATCCTGTGCCGCCGCCGTCGCACGCCACTTTCGTCGCCGTTGTCCTTGCTTCGCTCTCTCTCTCTCTCTCTCTCTCTCTCGCGTGCCCGTTTGACATCCACCTCATGCTCGCTATTTTTTGATGGGGAATGGGAAGAGCAGAAATAGAAGAAAAGATGGGGAAATCGGGCAAATAAAATCTGGCCAATTCAATCCTCCTCAATCCTAGTGTGTTAGCCCCGGAAGGACAAATTAACTATATAAATTCCCTGCCCTAAATCTAGACAACTAAATTTCTTTTGGTGTATGGCGTAGAGAGAGGAAGAGAACCTGAACGGAGAAGGAAGCATAGGAAAAAAGCGAGGATTTCTCAAATGTCTTGGGAGGGACAACATGAAAAAGCGGTCGCCCCAATCCAGCTTCTGCTCCTCCGACACAACAAACGTCTGACCAAAACCCTCTACGTCTCCTTCTTCTTGCCAGAGCTTCCTCTTTTCCTCCATTGGAAGCTCGAAGAACTCCTGGATTCCCAACTTCACCTCCTCCACCAGTGAACAACGCACTCCATGATTTATCAACTGCATTCACAAAAAGGGATCGACTAAGTTCAAAAGTCGACTCTTCAAGAAGAAATCCAGATCCTTTGTCTCAATTAATCATCACAGAAAGAAACAGTAAAAGCAGCTTTTGTAACATTCTACCTGGAAAAATCCCCAATCTCTGCATGCAACGTGCAAATTTTCAAGCTCAGACTCCATCAAATCTTCATTACTTGATGAGAGCTTGCTCAGGTCAATTACCGGCACTTGAAGCAACGATGTTCCAAGCTCAGCATGCATGATCGAGTGATCTTGGTCAGGACGGACATAGCGAGGCGGGACTTCTGTTATGGCCTCTTTTGCCAGCTCTTGAACACTTGGGACTGGAAGAGAACCGCCAAGCTTTGTGAGATTCGCATCCATTTGAGTAGGCTACAAGTTACAAAGTTCATTTGAGAGTTTAATGGCTATAGGATCTCATGTTACTTGGTTTCTCATTTATAATAATTGTGTGGAGAGACCTCGCATTTGGAGCCACAAGAAGAACATGTGCAGGTGCGACGTGTAATATGGCATAACATCATTGACGCGACTTACATATTTAAAATAATTATTCTAGGACATCACATGTTGCCAAGGTTGTATTTGTCTGCTTACCTGACTAAAATACAACCATATTCCACTGTGAATCATTTCAAAAGTGGAGATAATAAGTCCCTTGCAATATGAGATGTCACCACAACCACAAGTCAAATGGCCATTTGCTTCATCTACAGGTTCTGGAGCTCCAAGTCTATTACTCCTATACACAGACAATGGAAGCCAAAATCAACAAAAGACTGACAACTTCTGTTACAGTTATCCTTCTACATAGGAAGCTACTCCTTACCTAAAAGTCAAAATGGTCTCCCCCAAAAAAGAGAGAGATGTCTAAAAGTTTCTCGTAGGGAAGTTTGGCAAGGTATACATATTATATCATTATCTAGAGTAATAATTATAATTATGTAGACTATAATACCAGGACTGTTAAAATAGGTGACAAACTCATATCTTAACTAAAATTTATTAAAGTGATTTATGTGTGAGTCACCTTAAGTTTGAAATATGGGTCTTAATGGGTTCCAAAAAAAAAGCCGCAAAAAAGGTTTCGTGGGCTTATTTATAAGCCCACTTTTAACCCAAGATACTAGATATAAAGCAGGTCTCACGTCTTCGTTCCTCTCCTCTCTCTTCGATTCCACCGGTCATGACTCGTTAATCTTTGTCCTTGGTGAACATTCTCCCTCCTCTTTGATCTCAATGATCAGTGTTACCACCGCCCCCACCACTGATGATGGAGGAGCTCATGAAGCTTGGGCTCTTGCGGCAGCCATATCTATCGTCCTTGTTGCTGCGAATGTCACCACCACTCAGCAAAGCGCAATCAGCCATGTACGCCAATTCTTCATAACAGGAAGAGAAACGAAGATGAAGGCAAAGTTGAGTGGGAGACAGTGAAAAGCTTGCAGCAGGTGTAACATGTGTATGGATAGCGAGAGTGCACATGTAATTTTCAATACATTTATCCCCTTTGGACAAAAAAATACTTTTCAATTATATATCTCCATTTTTTAAATTTGGGAATTAATCTTCATGATATTTTCCAAAATTAACATACACAATAACCCAATTTGGATGAGTTATTGTATGTACTTTTTTTTTTTTTTTTTTGGTAACGATAAGAATGTATATACTAATTTTTTATCAATAGGAAACTCCAAAAATTTATACCCAAAATTTATCTAATAATATGAAGCACTTTACAGCATATGCTTCCCCAAGATCATATTGCATTTGTCAAACAATTTTTGCCACAATTTTAATTTTTTTTTTAATTCTATTTTTTATTATTTTATTATTATTTAAATGTTTCAGACCCTCCCGCAGGCCCTGACCTTCGCCCGGCCCACAGACCCGCAGGAGCCCACTCGGGCCGCTTGGAACGGGCCCATCCTTCTTTTAATTAAAATGGCCCAAAGGAAATAAAATGGGCTTATGCCCAAAATTCTTGGTTCTGGGCTCACGCCCAGAACCTTTCTTTTCCTTGGTTCATGGGCGTGAGCCCCCAGAATCTTTATTTTTATTTTTATTTTTTATAAATGGGCATGAGCCTAATTTAATGGCCCAGCTCGGTTAGAGGTCTTCTTCAACCTTTACCCGGGTCACGAAGTCTGCAAACCAAGTCATACGATCCGGTTTCAACCTGAACATCAAAAAACTCATATAATGGTTGATTTTTGATGAAATTTATTCATGGTTCTTACTTCTAACATTAATAAAAATTGATTAGAATGAATTAAATGAAGAAAGAACAAGAAAATCTTGCATATTCAAGCTTCAAAAATTCGGATCTAACACCCCATGGCTGAAATTCGTTTTTCTCAAATTTAAGCCCAAACCACTTACCTTAATGCAACCAAAAGATGCTAAATATATATAACAATACCCATGCAATAATTTATTACAAACATCAATCGATTGCATATAATTTAAAATTCTAAAACATTTTTCAAAATATAAACCCTAGAATTTCAAATTCAAAATTCTTACTCAATTCTCAATGAAATCATACAAATTATTTATAGTTGGAAAGATCTCGACATGTAGAACAAAAGCCCTAAGGTTTTGGAATCAATTGATCAAAAATCGTCATGAAAAATAATGCCAATATTCGACTCAAAGAGTAAAATTTCGAATTTTGTTCATTAAAAAAAAAAAGTTGGGTTCTACAATCATATATGACTTGCTTTGATACCACATATAGAAAATTATTCACTTAAATAATTAATTAATTAAGAATAATCGGATCTATATATGAATGTAAAACACTGAAATTGATAAGCACAACAGAATTAAATTAAGCAATTGATAGATATAACCCACTCTTTTATAGGCTAGAGAAGAGACTTAACAAACCCTAATCAATAGCGTGTTAACTAAGCCCCTCTTATTATGGGCTTCGAGTTAAACACAATTGCCTACACTTTACTACTCAAGTAGGCCTCGTTATTAATATATGCCATAACCCAATTCAATAATATCACTCAAGGGTTTAATAAATATTTGAAGATCCACTAACCTGATTATTTAAAATAGAAAATCAATTAATTAATGTAAGCCCATATTATAGAAAATTTCCAACAAAACAAACTTAAAATTGGCCATCATGTTCTAATTTTATCAAATAAATAATGTGATTAAAAGTAACAAATATCGAGGACTTTTAGAATTTGGCATAGCCATATTCATTCATCCATCACAATTAGAGACTATTCGCTTTTGAGTTTCAATCTTTACTAGCAGTAAAATGTCTCCTTATTAGTAAGCGTGCCCTTTTCTAAAAGAATGATTGAAAATAAATGAAATGAAAAGGAAGATTAAATGACAAAACAAAAAATAATCACAATAAGGTCTAAATTGAGATTTTTGGAATCAAAGCTCTACATGACCTACGACAGAGGTCAAAAGCTTCTTCATCTGGTTAATCTGCATTGTCATGTACCGCAAATTTACCCATGGTCTCTTGACACAGCTACTATAATTGAGAAACTAGGTTATGTGCCGTTCTACCTCTAATAACGTTGTCACTTATAAGCTACTCTTTTGAGGTTTCTGCCGTACAATCCTCTGGTTGCAATGATGGGACACGAATCTCGCAAAGCTTGGTGGTTTTCTTCCAGTCCCCAGTGTTCCAGAGTTGGCCAAAGAGGCCACAACAGAAAGTCCCCCCTTTCTATGTCCGTACTGACCAAGATCATCTGCTCATGCATGATGATCATCGATCTTCGTTGCTTCGAGTACCACTAATTGACTTGAACAAGCTCTCATCAGGCAATGATGATGTGATGGAGTCCGAGCTTGAAAAGTTGCACCTTGCGCGCAGAGATTGGGAATTCTTCCGGGTAAAATTTCACAAGAGTAGCTCTTACCTTTTCTTTCTGTGAGGGTTGCTTGATGCAAAAGGTCAAGAATTAGAATTGACTGTCGAACTGTCGAAGTCAATCGATCCCTTTGTGCATGGAATTGATAAGCCATGGAGTGGGTTGTTCATTGGTGGAGGAGTTGAAGTTAGAAACAGGAGAGTTCTATAAGCTTCCAATGGAGGAGAAGAGGAAGTTTTGGCAAGAAGGAGACTTGGAGGGTTTTGGGCAGTCGTTTGTTGTGTCGGATGAGCAGAACCTTGATCGGGGTGAACTCTTTTACAAGGTGTACCTTCCCCAGACATTTAAGAAAACCTCACCTTTTTCCCATGCTTGCTTCCCCGTTCAGGCTCTCTCTCTCTCTCTCTATCAAGATTTGGTTTGGATCTCCATTTTTCTTGATGCGTGACTAAATCACGGTATGCCAAACTACGACATGCGAATCCTCGAGTGCCATAATTTAGTAGAAATGGACACTTAAATGCCATAATTTACAAAATGTACATTTAAGTGCCAAAATCGGAGCAAAATGAATCACTTGAGTGTCAATCCAGCCAAAATCTGGCCAAATTGCATACATGGCATTTTTCCGGCGAAGTGAGTACAAAACGACGTCATTTTGCACACTAACGTGGCCAAATAATGCAAAAACGGCATCATTTTAGGCCGACATGGTAAAAAAATAATATAAAAATTAATTTAATTTAATTTAAATTAAATATAGTTAAAATATTAAAAATAATAATAAATTTAAAATTAATTTTAGTTAAAATGAAAAAAAATTAAAAAAATATATTT
This sequence comes from Eucalyptus globulus, assembly GCA_014182545.1. Lineage (NCBI taxonomy): Eukaryota > Viridiplantae > Streptophyta > Magnoliopsida > Myrtales > Myrtaceae > Eucalyptus > Eucalyptus globulus. The sequence continues at coordinate 34,742,656 of CM024721.1, read as the reverse complement.
ACTTAAAATATGAAAAATAATAATTTTAAAATTAAATTTACTTAAAATATGAAATAATAATAATTTTAAAAATAAATTTAGTTAAAATATGAAAAATATATATATATAATTTTAAAATTAAAATTAGTTAAAATATGTTAAAAAAAAAATAATTTTTTTAAAATTAAAATTATTTAAAATTTAAAAATAATAATTTTAAAATTATATTTATAGTCCGTCTATACGAATAGAGTGATACGTAGAGACAAAAAGCCTTAATTTTGTGAGTTGGCAGTTGGGCATGGCTTGCCAATAAACATCCCAAAATTGACATAAACATGCACAATTTGACTTGGTCTGTGTCATTTTCAGCTTAGGATAGAGTCAAAATATGATTTGGAATATTTATAGTCGAAACCCAGCTCGTGTCTTTTTACTTCAAGAGATTTGATATGGATGCACATATTTATTGATACAGACTAAGTCACGGTTTTCCAAACTACACATCGCGTCTGAACTTGTTTTTCTTGTGGTTCGAGACGCAAGGTTTCATGACATAATTACTATGAATGAGAAACCAGTTTACGTAACATCCTACGGCCATTAGACCCTCTAGTGAAAGTTTTGATTGGTAATGGACAAGAAGCAATTAACTTTTGAGGCAAAAAACTCTCAAAAGTGTCCCTATGCCATTCTTAAACCAACATAGGTATATGCCAGTGCCGGTAATCATCAACCTTTACTTGATCATCTCTAGTTAAAAGAAAAAAATGGCCACGAATAACGGATGCCCATTAACAACCCCATGGCCCCGTTCCCTCCATCACTCTGGGGTTATGGATTTAGTACATCCCCGCTTGGTCAAATAATAATGACAACAGTATTTAACAAAACAATAATTTAAATGTAGAAAAATTAAATGAAATTTCTTTAATTGACCTCAAGAATCTTATGGGATGCAAATAAATATTTTTATATGGGGGGAATAAAACACCCAGCAAACAGGACAGCGATGGCAGCAGTGTATAATAGAAAAATAGGATCTTTAAGCAAGATGTACAGCCAAGCCCATCCAAAAAGAATAAAAAAGAAGAAAAACAGAAAGGAATAGAAAGAAAAAGAAATGGAAAAGAAATGGAAAAACAGCTGACAAACTTAGATTGATTAGCTCTTGCCCGTTACCAGTCACCACATCTTTTGAGGTTCTTGTCGTCCGATCCTCTTGTTACGACGATGGACGCAAATCTCACAAAGCTTGGTAGTTCTCTTCTAGTCCCAAGTGTTCTAGAGTTGGCAAAAGAGGCCATAAGTGAAGTCCCAACTCGCTATGTCCGTACCGACCAAGATTATATGTTCATGCATGATGATCAAGCAACTTCGTCGCTTCAAGTACCAGTAATTGACCTGAGCAAGCTATCCTCAAGCAATGACCATACCATGGAGTCCGAGCTTGAAAAGTTGCACGCTGCATGTAGAGATTGGGGATTCTTCCAGGTAAAATTTTACAATAGTTGCTTTTATTCTTTCTGTGAGGATTACTTGGGACAAAAGGTCCGGATTTTTCTTTTCCGAGAATGGACTTTTGAAGTTCAATCCCTGTTTGCGCACGTAGTTGATAAATCATGGAGTGAGTTGTTCATTGGTTGAGGAGGTGAAGTCCGGTATACAAGAGTTCTTCAAGCTTCCAATAGAGGAGAAGAGGAAGTTTTGGCAAGAAGAAGGAGACATGGAGGGTTTTGGGCAGGCGTTTGTCGTGTCGGAGGAGCAAAAGCTTGATTGGGCCGACCTATTTTTCATGGTGTCCCTCCCAAGACATTTGAGAAAACCTCACCTTTTTCCCTTGCTTCCTTCGCCGTTCAGGTTCTCTCTCTCTCTCTCTCTCTCTCTCTCTCTCATCGAGTACACGATATATCAATGGGACGTTCTGTATTGCCCGAAGGACTTAATTGGCCAGATCTGATTTGATCAATTACCCCATCTTTTCTTCTATTTTCTCCTTTTCTACTTCTGCCCTTCCCAAGAATTGTCGTTTCCGATGGTATCAAATTCAAGCCTGGTTAGCTTTAAAAAATGGGCTAGATTTATTGCTTTACCCTTGAATAGTGAGAAGATTATCGATGGCTAAACAAGAAAGGCCAAATGAAGTCGTCGCTTTCAGCTTTTCATGGGCAGGTAAGTGATTGTTAACGCAATTTCAGTACACCATGGAATTATACTATATTGGATTCATAGGCCATTCGTATTTGGCTTTTTGTTCCATAGATTACAGGTAGAATGATTTGCTTATCCATTGTTCATAAAGAACAATCCAATCAATAGTGAGATAGATTACGAGGTGATCCCATGCTTTATCGGATTTCTATTGTCCATTGAGTAACGATTTCTTGAGGGACTGGTACCCCTTTAATCATTGATAAGTTGATCTTAACTATTTATTAAAGACTTTTTAAGAGTTTGTGTATTATTAGGTTTTGTATAGAAAAAAGAACGATCAAATCTCTTAAGTACAACAAGTTTTGACAGGGAAATTACTCGTTGAAAGACCAATAGAGGCTAGTGTTAACATGAATGGACATGAGTTTATTACATTAAATTCAAGAACAAGAAGTGCTTTGTTATTATTCAAATGAGATTGAGTTAATTTAGAATATTAATAGGCTCGTAGTTCATAGAGAACTTTAATTTTTGACTTTTACAAAATTTGGGAACCGTATTACATGAATTAGCCTGCATGCATCAGGAGATTAATGAATCTGTAGTTAACAGATTACGTCCAAAGAATGTGATCAGATGGCTTAGTATGCTTCTGCTAAGTATGCATGATAAGATAAGTAAGCACATGTATCACGGGTTTGACTCTAGATTGTTGCCTAAGGATCATAAATCTAACGCTTCACTTGATTCTATATTTCTCACAAAATGTTTTCATTCCTTATCGTAGGTCAATTGAAATGTGGAGTGGATTATTTTTCCTCTTGTGCCCATGCCAATTAAATATAACTTTTATTGCTGAAGAAAAATCCAATTTTTTCAAGTAATTTATAAACTATTAGTTCATTTATATATCCCACTAGTATATAAAGGGTAGTCTCCCCTCGTTTCCAAGAGAGATGTGAACTTGTGCCCTGCCCTTCCCCGCTCTTTCCAATTGGATTTTTCGCTTCATTACTAGCCCAATATGGATTATTCCGAAGCGGGATCTAAATTTAGGATGATTTTAAGTTTACTCTAAATGATTGACATATCAGTTTTTAATTCAAAGGTTAAAATTAGGAAACATTCTTGATGGCACCTGGTGCACGTGTGGCAAACTTACATGCACTGCTGGGAGCCAACTGTATATGTGAGTTGGGCTCACATGGGTCAGCATGGAAGACTAGTTTCAAGATTACCTCACATCATCAAGAATGCCTTAGTTTTATGCTGAATATTGTATACACGACTTGTTTAACTATCTTCTACGCATCTTGCAATCTCACCGTCGAGATGAAACTACTCATATTTTGTAAGAAAATTCGTGCTCTTTTCATCTCTGCCTTTCGAACCTATTCTTATATGTATCATCTTATCATTATGCAGAGATGTCTTGGACGAATACTCCTCGAAGCTACGAGACCTTGCAATGAAGATTCTCCTCCTCGTGGCAAAAGCTCTGAAGATGGACACCAAGGAGATGATGGAACTGTTTGATGAGGGCAGGCAATCCATTAGGATGAACTATTACCCTCCGTGTCCGCGACCCGACCTCGTCATCGGCCTCACTGCTCATTCTGACTCCGCAGGCCTCACCATTCTTCTCCAAGTCAATGAAGTGGAAGGTCTCCAAGTAAGGAAACAGGGCAAGTGGGTCCTCGTCAAGCCCCTTCCCGAGGCTTTCGTTGTCAATGTCGGAGACATTTTAGAGGTAAGTATTGCGATTGGCCCTATTTCCATTGTTTTGACGCGGAGTTCCAACTAATTGTGTCTTATATATGAGCTAGTATTTCTACATTCATCTGCTATTGATGACAAATTCGTCTACCGTTTTGTTTATGCATTTCTAATATATTTGGATGAGTAATCTATCCAAACGAAAATATCTGCGCTTGTGAATGAATTAATCAAATAATAAAGAGAAAAAACTTCAAAAATCCCAAACTATACTCATTGTAACATATTTATCCTAAATCTTTTTTCTTTATGACAACAAAAATCTCAAACTTGTTTCTATGCGACATATTTATCATACGCCAATATTCTGTCCATGGAAACTATTAAAAATCTGCCTTCATGGATAGCAAAAGGCAAATTGTGTTGACACTGGCACCTACAAGACTTAAGTGAAACAAAAATAACATCATTTTGGCCGAAAATAAATGCATCCTGCAGTTACAAGTTTCAAGTTTTTGATGTCACAAGAAAATGGTTACGGTAATTGTGTCATAGTGGGTATAATTTTGGGTTCTTTTTGTAGCAAAAGAAAATGTTTAAGATAAATGTGTCACGGTGAACATAGTTTGAGGTGTTTTATGGTTTTTTCCTTGTAATAAAATGGGGGAGATATGCATAGTTACATGTATAATTTCAGAATTCCAATGTGGACATCATTATTTATTCATATGAAATGGGCTAATTAGTTTGATAGAATGAGTATTCATGAAGAAAAAGCCATTAGAGACATAATAAAATAATCTATGCATTTGATGATGAACACAGATTGTGACGAATGGTACTTATCGTAGCATCGAGCACCGAGCAACAGTTAACTCGATGAAGGAGAGGCTCTCAATTGCCACATTTTACAGCCCGAAATTGGAAGAGGAAATTGGTCCTGCACCTAGCCTAATCACACCAGACAAGCCGGCACTGTTCAGAAGAATCGGCGTTGCTAATTACTTGAGGGGACTCTTCTCTCGTGAGCTTGAAGGGAAGTCGTATCTTGATCTTATGAGAATGGTTTAGCCTGAGGAAAATAAAGGGAATTCAATTGGCCATTGAGGAAACGAACAATACTAGCTTTCTCAGTCCCTCTTTGCTTTTGTTAATCAATTTCAACCCTTGGTTTTCAGGATCAATGACATTATAATGACATAAATTGAATCTTTTAACTCCTATATATTTCTGTTTTGTTAGGAAAGCAAGTGAACTTTATTCATTCGAAACAAAGCAGTTAATCTGGTACATAATAAAAGTTCAAACATTCTCGGATTTCTATGAATCTTGATTCTTCATGTGAATTGTTTCATTGAAACGAAGTAAGGCTGAACTTAATTATTTGTGATGAAACCATAGGACACACACCACTAAATTTATACAGAAAGGTGGGCTAAGAAGTTCAGCATAGCAATTGGATATACATAATGGTAGCAACGTGCATCTTTGAATGTTGACATATGAAAGTATTCAATTACATTATTATCTTTGAGTGCACATGTCAATCGGCCAATAGTGTATGTAAAAAATTTGTTATACTAGTAATGAATAAGAAGCCTTAGTTTCTTAGTTGAGTGGAGCTAGAAAATAATAATGTCACGCCCCAATCCTCCGAGCGCGTAACCATCCCTCTGTGGTTGATTAAATAGCAACATCCTAGAATGCATCGCCGACCCAATCATTTTAATGCGCATGCAGAAGCGAATAATAAATCCCCATATAACAACAAGATGGGATAGAAAAGCAGGGCCACAAAATTTTCAAACTATAACACACTTATATACACAAACCAAATTATGTCATATACAATATTAGCTAATGTATACAAGGTCTGCAAAAAAGGGGGTGGGGGTTTAGAGTACTATAGATCATTTACTCATTGGAGTCTTAAACTGAATACTCCAAGGTCCCTGGATCCAAAAGATCCGGGTCTACCACCGAGCCACCAAGAAGATCTGTTGTGCCTTTTCCAAAAGCAACCTCCAGCATCGACATAGGAACCTTAGACTCTGGTATGGGACCCTTGTTCTATCCATTTCGCTCACGATGATATCATGATCTGTATTGATGGGGTACCTTATGGGGTAGACCCACATCAACCTAGACCACGGACCTCACAAGTTCATAGACCCATCCCCTCGGGTGCCCATGAAGCAAAATATAACACCTCTGCTCGGTGACCTTCTTTGGTTGACCAAAATGCTCGAGAGGAGTTGCCATATAAGGACCTGAAAATGTTATCCCACAATGGGGTGAGATGACGTCTCAACAAGTTCACCCGCTAAGTCCCAACTAGGAAGAAAATACGCCCCAAGGGCTGCCTAACCACAAGCACAAGTCAGAGGACTTACCTTAGCCTCCGTTCCTTCTTGCAAGTCAGTACAGTTCACACACTCAACCAATCAATTCAACCCCCACGATGTTATCTATCATCCATCCAATCAATACTATCTATCAATTCAATACTATTTATCTAGTACTATCAACACATACTATGCACACACAAGCTAAAAATGATAGATAGTAGCTCACACAATGAACCTCTTCGATACATTGGTGACTCTCGGTAGTCATGAAAATCTCAAGGTTTCAATTACGGACTCAAGGTACCAAAATGATATAAAAGTTAGTATAGTACCGGTCAACGAGAATTTTGCAATTTGGTGGAATCACCCACATTTAGCCACACATCTCTATCAAACCGACATATCTCTAGTCTCTAATTGATTTTTAACCGTACCATAATGATCTCTGCAGATGAGCACGGTTGAGTAGTCGATTCTTAGTCAAATCCTCAAGTCTATTACATTAAAATCCTTTAATGACTTCCCTAGATAGTTTAATTATCTCATGAGTGATCAGATTAGAGAATAGCACTATAGACACGTCGATGAAAGGCCCAATTAATTTAATTAAAAACATGACTGAAATTCTAGGATGTCACAACTCTTGTCCTCTTATAAAAATTTTATCCTCAAAATTTAAACCGTTACAATCTTTAAACAAAAGGTAGGGGTGCAGTCGTCTCATCGATTTTTCGCTTTCCCAAGTTGCTCTTTCAATGCCGTGGTGTTGCCAAACTACTTTGACCAATAGGATGGTCTTGTATGCAGAATTTGTTCTTTCTGATCCACGATCTGAACCGGGCTTACCACGTACGACATTCTGTCATCCACGTCCAATTTCTCAAAATTAAGCACGTGGGTTGGGTCAGGCTCATACTTCTTCAACATCGACATTTGAAAGATATGTGCACTTGCGCAGTCTCGGCGGCAATGTAAGACGATACGCTAGGATCCCGATTCTCTCTAGAATCTCAAAGAGACCTACGTACCTTGAACTCAGTTTTCCCTTCTTGCCAAAGCACAAAGTTCCATCATCGGGGACACCTTCAAAAACGTGATCACCAACTTGGAATTCCAATGGTCTCCCGTGCTTATCTGCATAGCTTTTCTGCCGACTTTGAGCGGTCTTTAACCTGTCCCTAATGAACTGCAACTGCATCCACTAACTACTGAACCAACTCTAGGCCTAAGATCTTTCTTTCTCCGACTTCATCCCAACAAATGGTGTTCTACACGCCCTGCCATATAATGCTTCGAAAGGAGCCATCTGAATGCTCTGCTAGTAGCTGTTGTTATAGGCAAACTCGACAAGATGAAGTTGTTCCTCCCAGCTTCCCTTGAAGTCCAGCACGCAAGCTCGTAGCATGTCTTTGAAGGTCTTAATCATCCTCTCAGACTAGCCATCCATCTGTGGATGATAAGCCATACTATACTGCAGCTTCATCCTTAAAGCAACCTGTAAACTTTTCCAAAATGCAGCTATGAATATCGGGTCTCGGTCTGAAGTAATCATCACCGGTACTCCATGTAGACGCACAATCTGATGCACATACAACTCTGCGTGCATGTCCAAATCAAGGTCCTTTCGTATTGCAATGAAGTGAGCTGACTTCGTCAATCTGTCAACCACTATCCAAATGGAATCATTACCTCTCTAACTCTTTGGTAAACTTGTCACAAAGTCCATCATGGTGTATTCCTATTTTCACTAGGAATCTCAAGAAGTTGCAAAAGTCCTCCCTACTTACAATGTTGTGCCTTCACTTGTTGACACGTTAGACACTTGGCAACATGCTTGGCGATGTCCACCTTCATACCCGACTATTAATAAGTGTTGATGCAGATTCTAATACGTCTTCGTACTACCAGGATGAATGCCGTAACTACTACAATGAGCTTCTGATAAGATATTCTCTCTAAGCTATGCATCATCAGGTACACACAATCATCCTTGGAACCTTAGTGTTTTGTCCTCAGAAATTTGAAAATCAACTTTCCTCTTATCGGTATCCTCTTGCAGAATCTTTTGAACATCTGGGCCTGTCGGTTGAAGTGCCTTAATTCTAATCTAAACATCTGGCTCAATTTTGAGAGTGGTCATAAGATTCGAAAGGTGGCCTACCTCAAACTTGAAAATCGAATCTCGAGCTCTCTCTTGAGTAAATTTCACTCCTTAACTAGTATATGTGCAATTGAAGACTTTCGAATCAAAGCGTCGGCGACCTTATTCGCCTTCCTAGGGTGATATAAAATATCACAATCGTAGTCCTTCAAAAGTTCCATCCAGCGACGCTATCTCATTTGATGATCAGTGAAGATCTAGAATCTTTCTCTGCACAAATAATGTCTCCAAATCTTCAGAGTGAAAATGATTGTTGCGAGTTCTAAGTTATGTGTCGAGTAATTCTGTTCATGAGTTCTTAACTGACGGGAGGCGCATGCAACAACTTTACCATGTTGCATCAGCAAGCAACCCAGTCCTCTAAATGACACATCACCATAGATCTCGCATCCTCCAGGACCAGATGGAATGGTCAACACAGGTGCAGTAGTCAGTTTTTGCTTAAACTCTTGGAAACTACGCTTGCACTTGTCTGTTCACACAACTTTTCTTCTTTCTTTAGGAGTCGAATCAACGGCGATGCTAAGGCTGAAAATCCTTCCACGAACCATTTGTAGTACCCTGCCAAACCCAAAAAGCTTATGATCTCTATCACGGTTGTTGATCTTGGCCAGTTGATTACTGCTTCAATCTTGGACGGGTCCACGAAGATTCCTTTACTTGAAATCACGTGACCTAAGAACGCTACTTGAGTCAATCAAAACTCGCACTTGCTGAACTTAGCGTACAGCTCGTAAATCCTTAGAGTCTGCAATACCATTCTCAAATGACTCTCGTACTCCTCAATACTTCTCGAATACACCAAAATATCATCGATGGACACGATCATGAATTGATCCAAGCATTCCTTAAACACTCGGTTCATCAAATCCATGAAAGCAGCTGGAGCGTTCGTTAGTCCGAACGGCATTATAGTAAACTCATAATGGCCATATCTAGTACGAAATGCTGACTTTAGTATGTCCTCTTTTCTGATCCTTAACTGATGATAACCTGTTATCAAGTCGATTTTAGAAAATATCGACGCTCCTTGCAGCTGGTCAAACAAGTCGTCAATCCTTGGTAATGAATACTTATTATTGATCGTCACCTGATTGAGTTGGCAATAGTTGATGCACAGGCACAATGAACCATCTTTCTTTTTCACGAATAGAACCGGTGTTCTCAAGGTGATGCATTGGGACGTATGAATCCCTTATCCAACAATTATTGCATCTGCACCTTTAGTTCCTTCAACTCAGATAACAACATTCAGTAAGGAGCCTTAGAAATTGGCTCTGTCCCTAAGAGCTAATTCAATCACAAACTCGATCTCTCTTTCTGGTAGTAAGCTCGGCAATTCCTTCAAGAATACATCTGGAAATTCTCGCACCACTGAGATATCTTTGATCTTCAACTTCTCAATTGTTGTATCCATGACAGTTGCCAAGTAACCTTGACAACCCCCGTCTAATAAACGGGTTGCCTCAAGCGACGAGATCAAGGTAATCGAGGGTCCTCCTCGACTTCTAACAAACTTAAAACTCTCACCATTTAACGGTCAAACTAAATCATTTTACGATAACAATCCATCTTAATTCGTTGGTTAGTGAGCCAATCCATGCCAATTATCAAATTGAAATCATACTTGGCTAGGACTAACAAGTCTATCTTCCCTCTCGCTCACCAATCACTAACTTGCAACTAGAACAACCTAATGCAGCTAACACATCATCATTTACTGGTGTAGAAATGCTAACCATTGACTCCAACAATTCAGGACTTTATCCTATAGCTTAACATATTGCTCGGCAATAAAAGAATGAGTCGCTCTAGGGTCAAACAAAGCATAAGCAGCATGGTTGTTCAGGGAAACCGTACCTATAATCACCTTGAGCACGTCCTCAACCTAACCTCTTGTGATGGTGTACACCGTTCCTTGAGCTGGGGATCTGTTCTATCCACTTTGCGGTGCATTCTGTGGCGCAAATCCTTTGATCTGACCCATAGTAGCGGTGGCTATTGTTCCCTTAGTCTTCTGGGACAATCTTTGGCCATGTGACCCTATTGGCCACACTCAAAACACGCACCCACCCTTAAATGGCATGGGGCTGAGCCATGTTGTTTTCCGCAAAAGTGACACGCCATTTTGATGTGGCGTTGGCTTACTAACTCCACCCTTCCTATTGGGCAAAACTTGAAATCATTCCTCCGGTCATGGGCTTCTTCCCAAACTAGTTTCTATCTCTGTTTGAAATGAACCTTGATCCAAACAAGGCGGCTCGTTTGTTATAATCTCTCTCTATCAGCTGGCTCATTCATAAAGGTTATTGTAGTCCTTCAAATTGAATGGTACTAGCGGGCTTCTCACTTCCGGTTTGAGCCTGTCTCTAAACCTTCTAGCTCGGTTTACCGAGTTCTCGACCAGTTCGGGGGCGTACTGCAATAGTTCAGGGAACTTCGCTTTATACTGATCTACAGTCATTGAACCTTGGCGGAGGCATTGGAATTCCACCATCTTCAATTCTCTAGCACTATCAAAGAAGTACTTGTTGTTGAAGATTTTGACAAAAGCATTTCAGTTCCGAGACTATACCTTTAGGGAACACTATTCCTGGGTGGCTCTCCACCAAGTACTCGCAATTCCCTACAGCTAGTAGGTTGCAAAAACTACCTTCTCCGCCTTGATGCACATTAATAGTGCAAAGGCCTTTTTCAAGCCTTGGATCCATAGTGCTGCAGCTTCGAGGTCTCCTGCCCTAGTGAACTTCGGTATGTTCAACTTCAGAAACTATTTCACCAGCTTATGTATCGGTCTCTCAGCAATCACGTTCCATGGTAGAACCCCAGCAGGTGCGGCAAGAGGTGCGGTAGCAACAACAGTAGCTTCGTGGCAGCATTAGTGGCAGTTGTGGTAGCGGTGGCTGAAGCAGCAGCACTAGTAGCTTGAATCTAAGTTTGCTAATCCATCTTATTTCCCAGCATCTCGAGTGCTTACACGATCCCAACAAATCTTGGATCATCATGGGCTACTACCCTAACACCAACAAGAGGCGGTGCTACTTCACTTGCGCTAACCTGAGCTGGCGCTCTACTACGGCCTCCTCGAGTATCGACCCTCATCGGCGTCCTACCCCAAGTGACAGACCCTATAGTATGCTTTATAGGAGTCATTTACTCCTGATCACTCATCTTGCAAGTTTTCTACATAAACCTGCCTTCTAATTCCACATAGAATTAGAAGTTGAGCAATCCACACAAACAAACAATTCTACCAAGTCAGCTAATACAGACATGCACTAGCATGAAGTAAAGGCCAATGCTACTAACTATCCTATGAACTTATCGCACCTTATCACTCTAATCACTAACCTGCTTTGATACCACTGAACGGGGATGTCACGCCCCGATCCTCCGAGCACGTGCCCATCCCTCTATGGTTGATTAAATAGCGACGTTCCGGGATGCGTTGCTGACCCATTCATTTGAATACGCATGCGGAAGCGAATAATAAATCCCCAAACAACAACAAGATGGGATAGAAAAGTAGGGCCACAAATTTTTCATATCACAACACACTTATATACACAAATCAAACTATGTCATATACAATACTAGTCGATGTATACAAGGTATGTAAAAAGGGGGGTTTGGAGTACTATAGATCCTAGCAAGTCTTGGATCATCATGGGCTACTACCCTAACACTAGCAGGAGGCGGTGCTACTTCACTTGCGCTAGCCTAAGTTGGCGCTCTACTACGGCCTCCTCAAGTATCGACCCTCATCAGCGTCCTACCCCAAGTGACAGACCCTATAGTACACTTTCTAGGGGTCCTCTACTCCCGATCACTCATCTTGCAAGTTTCCACATAAACCTGTCTTCCAATTCCACACATAATTAGAAGTTGAGCGATCCACACAAACAAACAATTCTACCAAGTCAGCTAATACAAACATGCACCAGCATGAAGTAAAGGCCAATGCTACTAACTATCCCATAAACTTATCGTTCATTATCATTCCAATCACTAACCTGCTCTGATACCACTGAACGGGGATGTCACGCCCCGATCCTCCGAGCATGTGCCCATCCCTCTGTGGTCGATTAAATAGGCGACGTTCCAGGATACGTCGCCGACCCATTCATTTTGATGCGCATGCAAAAGCGAATAATAAATCCCTAAACAACAACAAGATGGGATAGAAAAGTAGGGCAACAAATTTTTCATACCACAACACACTTATATACACAAATCAAACTATGTCATATACAATACTAGTCGATGTATACGAGGTATGCAAAAAGGCGGGGTTCGGAGTACTACAGATCCTCTACTCATTGGAGTCTTCAATTGAATACTCCGAGGTCCTTAAATCTAAAAATCCAGGTCTACCACCAAACCACCAGGAGGATCTGCTGTGCCTTTTCCAAAAGCAACCTCCAACACCGACATAGGGACCTCAGGCTTCAATATGGGATCCTCGTTCTGTCCATTCCGCTCACGATGATACCATAATCTATATTGATGGGGTACGCTTATGGGGAAGACCCACATCAACCCAGACCACGGACCTCATGAGTTCATAGACCCATCCCCTCGGGTGCCCATGAAGCGGAATATAACACCTCTTCTTGGTGACCTTCTTTGGTTGGCCAAAATGCTCAGGAGGAGCTACCATCTAAGGACCTGAAAATGTTATCCCACAATGGGGTGAGACGACGTCTCAGTAAGTTCACCCCCTTAAGTCCCGACTAGGAAGAAAATACACCCCAAGAGTTGCCTAAGCACAAGCACAAGTTAGAGGACTTACCTTGACCTCTATTCCTTCTTACAAGTCAGTACACACACTCAATCAATTAACTCAACCCCCACGATGTTATCTATCAATACATCCAATCAATACTATCTATCAATTCAATACTATCTATCTGGTACTGTCAACACAGACTATGTTCACATAAGCAAAAAATGATAGATAGTAGCTCGCACAAGCTGATATAGATAGATAGTAGCTTCCACAAGCTAATATATGAATCGTTGCTCTCACAAGCTGATATACGGATCGTTGGTCTCACAAGCTGATAAATGATCATTACTCACACAATCTGATAAAGTATACTACTCTCACAAGTTGACATACCAAGCACTTATAGGCTAATATAGTATACTGCTCTCACAAGTTGAAAGCCCAATGCTCACACAAGCTAAACTACGATAAACTCACCCGGCCAAGAACTTTGTGCCTTGCACATCAATCCCTCAATTAAATAACGAACTTGGCCCAATTTTATCATGTTAAAATATGCCTGATGAAAATAATCATGTGTGGGTACACGGTAGGTCTTAGCCAAAAGTATAATATCTTTAACTCGTAAAATCCCACTAATTATATAGCCGATAATAACATTTTTAGCGATGTAAATGGACGCCCGGTAATTTTCTAATTAAATATTGAAATTATTAAATTTTGAGATAAATACCCAAAATTACAATTCACACTCAAATTGTTCAAACCAGCACTCAATTAAATAAACTAATCATACCACTGTGATCAATACAAAATTCCGATCACCATCTATCTCGAGTCTAATTTCAGAAAATAATGATTAATTAAATAATTACCAAAATTAATTAATAAATACCAATAAATGCAACTTAGGCCGGAAAAGCCTAATTAAATACCGAAACGGGCCTGAAAAAATTCCGAACCTATTTAAATAAATACTACAATTTATCTACTTACTAATTGCACTACTCTAACACCTAACATGCAATATTGGACTATTAAATTGCTAATCCGTTTTAACTAACCACCTAAACCATACTTAACCTAAATTAATCAACCTTTAAGCATAATTAACTTCCTAAGTAGAGATTAATGAGTAAACTCACTGGATTTGCAAGCCGGTGAGTTCACTTCAATGGGGATGTGGAGACGGGCCTTAAACTCCGAAGCAGCGACACCAAGCTAGGTTGGGAAGGGCTCCAAAGTGGGCCAAACAGTGCACATCAAGCCTAGGGGCTTCGAGTTCTGGTCAGTGGGCCAAGGAGGAGGCTAAGCGGCTGGTTGGGATTGAAATGGCGAAGGTGAGGCAAATAGGCTGCAGTGGGGCTTGGTGGAGCTTCACGACGGCGGGACAAGTGGTCAGGAGCTTTGACGGGCTGGACGGTGACCTGAGGCAGTCTAGGGATGGCAAGACCAAGGCAAACGATGCATGGGGAAGAGGGACAACGCGTGACAAGCTCACGGCTGGTGTGCGGTGTGCGATGGCAAACAACGGGCTAGCGAGAGTAACAGGGGCGTCAACGGTGAGGGAGGGTGAGTTGCTAATTTTATGGAGGATTTTCTCTAGCTTCTTTGATTTGGAAATGGGGGATTAATCGAATGGGGAAGAGAAGGGGGGATAACAAGCTTGGAGGGGGCCACTTGGTCTCAATCCTACCCCTTTGTCCCCTTGACCATGCCCCACCATGGCCAACTGGTTTCCTCAGCCATTTTCTAGCCCCAAATCTTCCTCTAGAAGCCATTGAGATGGTCCAAAGGTCGAAGGCATGGGGGGCTACGAATTTGAAGACATTTCCTTCAATTCCACTTCCAATCCCTCTTGAATTAATTCAATTCGGCCCTCAAAATTCCACCGTCGAGTCCTCAATCAAATTGGTATTTTTCCTCGCCAATAGAATCAACTTGCATCCCAAAAACACAATAAAAAAGGTCCCTGAATTTTCCTAACAAAAACAGCCCTATGTGAATTTTCACCAAAAAATTGTATGCAAAAAAATCTTCAAAGGATGAGTCGACGCTCTTAAAATAACTCATGAAATGACAGAATTTTCAATTTTTGAAATAGGATTTAAATTCACGATCGTTTCAATCTGGCGTGATTTTAACGTGATCTAACCTACCGATAGCTTTCAGAAATTTTTAGTATAAATGACCCGTGGTCGATTTTCTTTGAGCCACAATGAACCTCTTTGACTCATTGGCAACTCTCGGTGGTCATGAAAATCTCGAGATTTCAATTATGAACATAGGGTACCAAAATGATAAAAAAAATCAATCTAGTACCGATTGACAAGAATTTTGCAATTTGGTGGAATCATCCATGTTTAGCCTTTAGCCACACATTTCTGTCTAATCGACCTATCTCTAGTCTTTAATTGATTTTTATCTATGTCGTAATAATCTCTGCAGATGAGCATGGTCAAGTAGTTGATTCGCGATCAAATCCTCAAGTCTATTGCATTAAAATCCTTTAATAACTTTCCCAGATAGTCTAGTTATCTCATGAGAATGATTAGCTCAAAGAATAGTACTATAGGCATGTCGAGGGAAGGCCCGATTAATTTAATTGAAAACGACTGAAATTCCAGGATGTAAAAAAAATGCAATACAATGGATATTACATAGGATTTATTCTATAGAGACAACAATACAAAATTATACTATGGATCAAGCAACATAATGGAGATTACAACTACACTAATGTCATTCAAACACTCTTAGTATTTTCTATGACATCCCGAAATTTGGCCCCTGATTCAAATATATGAAATGGTTATTTCATTGACACACTTAAGGTTATTTTACTTGGAACTGATCACTCACGAGTTAAGTAATCTATTAGGTGAGGCCGTTAAGGGATATAAACGCGATAGACTAGAGAATTCGATCATAAATTGACCGTTCGACCATAATAATCAGCAAGAGTCAATACAACATCGTTATAAATCGATTAGTGAAAGGATATAAGCTAATTCGATCAAAATATGTAGTCAAAATAAGGGTGGTTCCGCATGATTACGATATTCGTGTCGAACAACAATAAACCAATTTTATATTGATATTATATTCATGATACATAATTGAACCATCATGATTACATGACAACCGACGGTCATCTACAATTTGGAGATGCAAAAATGTGGATAAAAAATTATCGACCACGGGTCAAATGCGCTAAAACCCTTAAAAGCTACCCGATAGATTAAGTCGTACTAAAGTCGCATTTGATTGATTTTAACCATGAAATTTAATTTGGTTTCGGGAATCGAACGTACGAGTGTGTCATGATTTATTTATTGATGTCGTCTCATCTTTCAGCGAATTTTCGATGAGTCTGAAATTTTGCAAAAAAATGATTTTTGGACAAAAAGAAAAAGGAAATGAAATTCATATGGGTAGAGAAATTGGATTTTTTTTTTTTACCCCAAATAGGCTTATTTTTGGGGAAATTAGAGTTAGAAAGTATTTAGGAAGGCCAAGGATGAGCATAGACTTTTGAGGCATTGTGATGATGAATTAAATATTTTCCTAAGTCTTTGATTGGTTGGTTTTCTCTCTCTCCCTCTCTCCCACTCTTCTTCCCCTCTTTCACGGGTGAAATCCCCCCCTTATGCTGATTTTCCCTTCTTCTCATCTTCTTCCCTCAGCCTCATCTTCTCCATTTCCCCTTCTTTTTCTGCCGCACCACTGCAGCATCATCTTCACCACCATCCCATCTTCACGCTTGCCCATATCACGGCAACATCACTACCTCACCACCTCACCACCTCACCACCACTCCAGCGTCATATTTGCCCGCTAGCAACCTCACCCTAGAACCCTCACGCCTCCACCAACATCACCACAACTCCAGCACCGCTAGCCACTAGCAGCACCACGCCAACACCACTCCAGCGCCCTCGTCACCTTCATCTCACACGTCCATCTCCACTCACGCCTCACACCATCACCACCACACCACAGCCGCAATCCAAGCCGAGCGCCCTCCCCTCAATTTGGCTAAGAGCTTGGAAGGACCCGCCACCACCGCCGTTGAGTCCCGTTCACCTCCGAGTGGCACGTCCTCAATGCAATCGCCGTGAGCCCATCGTCGTCGAAAACCCGTGAGTTAAATTCCTAGTCTTTGATTAAGCCGTTAATTTCATTTAGGGGTGGTTAGATTAGTGCTAATGAGGGTTAGTCTTAGTTGAGCCTAAATTAGTCTTAATTAAGCTTGGTTTAGTTTAATTGAGATTAAGAATGGTTTAAGTTAATTTTAATTGAGATTAGTCTAAGTAATTATGATTAGGTTAATTAATCATGGTTAAATTAATTATGTGTGTTTAGTTTAATTAATCGTAATTTACTTAATTTAATCGTCATTTATTTAATTAATCGCAATTAGCGTAATTAGAGACGGTTAGTCATTATGTAGAATTTTACGCTCATTTTCTTGGATGAAATTATGCGTGATTTTGATGGTTTGTACATATGATATTATGCAATCGATTGCTCTATGATAGTTATTCATTATTATTGCAAAAGATGGTTCTATGAGCTATTAAATAGAAAAAAAAAGTGTCGGGTTTGGACACCAAATTTTATGTGCTCAATAAAACAATGAGGTTTTAAAGTAGATGCGTGCAAAGTTTGAAGGGTTGATTTTAAGTACGTGACCACGTACGAATTTATTCCGAGGAGTTTTAAAGAAAAAAAAAAGAGGGGAGTTGCCAAGTTTATTATTTGCAAAAGGGATTTTGGTATTCTTGGCTAACTAACGGTAATAAAAGGTTGGCTTGATTGATGATGTGCTTGAGTAGTTACGTAATTGAACCCGTCACCCAACGGGAGTTTGGGGACGATGCCCAATTTTATCGGATACTCAGCGGGGCTTCGAAAGCTGAGTCGCAGTTGAGGCCGAACCGATGCTTCTTTATGGAATGTCATCTAGGCAGAGCTTCAAGATGTTCCCGTGCCCGATGGGGCGGGACGATGCTCGGTTACACCAGAAGACTGCCAACACTTACATTGGTCGTGGCCTAAGGGGTCGTAATAATTGGAACACATGTGTTGACAATGCGCATGACAATTCGTGTATGTGTTTTGATTATTATTTATGCACATTACTCTATTATTATTGTATGAGATGTGCTAATGTGCAGGGACATGCCAAGGTGAGGTGAGTTTATGATTGGCGTGTGTTTAGGCCACTTTCGAGATGAATTTGCATCCTAATTGAGGCTTAGTGTGACATTCTTGATTTTTTTATTCTGTTTTCGATTGAATGAGTTGGGCTTTCCATCGACGCCCCTATAGTCTTTTTCTATGGGCTGATAACTGACGAGATAACTAATATATTGAGTGAAGCCGTTAAGGAATCCAAACACAACTGATTTGAGAATTCAACCAGAACTCGACTGCTCAACCGTGTTAATCTGCAAGGGTCAATATGGTACTATCAAAATCGATCAAAGACCGGAGATAGGTCATTTCGACAGAGGCATGTGATTAAAGTGTGAGTGATTCCACCTGATTGCAAAGTTCTTGTCGATCGGCACTAGACCGATTTTTTCTGTCATTTCTGTACCATGTACTCGTATTTGAAATTTTGAGATTTTCACAACAACTGAGAGTCATCAATGAGTCAAAGATGTACAATGTGGCTCGAAAATAATCGACCATGAGTCAAATGTACTAAAAATTCCTAAAAACTATTCGATAGGTTAGGTCACGCTAAAATCGCGTCCGGTTAAAACTAACTACGAAATTGAACCCGATTTCAGAAATTAAAAGTTTTGTCATATCACGATTTATTTTAGAAACGTCGACTCATCCTTCGAAGATTTTACAAACTCGAGTTTTCGGTGAAAACAAAATTAGGCGATTTTGGACTGGGAAATTCACGCTCGTTTTCTTGGATGAAATTATGCGTGATTTTGATGGTTTGTACATATGATATTATGCAATTGATTGCTCTATGGTAGTTATTCATTATTATTGCAAAAGATGGTTCTATGAGCAATTAAATAGAAAAAAAAAAGTGTCGGGTTTGAACACCAAATTTTATGTGCTCAATAAAATAATGAGGTTTTAAAGTAGGCGTGCAAAGTTTGAAGGGTTGATTTTAAGTATGTGACCACGTACGAATTTATTCCGGAGAGCTTTAAAGGAAAAAAAAAAAAAGGGAGTTGCCAAGCTTATTATTTGCAAAAGGGATTTTTGTATTCTTGGCTAACTAACGGTAATAAAAGGTTGGCTTGATTGATGATGTGCTTGAGTAGTTACATAATTGAACCTGTCACCCAACGGAAGTTTGGGGATGATGCCCGATTTTATCAGATGCCTGGCGGGGCTTCAGAAGCCGAGTCGCGATTGAGCCAAACTGATGCTTCTTTATGGAATGTCGTCTAGGCGGGGGTTCTAGATGTTGCCGTGCCTGATGGGGCGGGACGATGCCCGACTATGCCAGAAGACTGCCAACACTTGTGTTGGTCGTGACTTGAGGGGTCGTAATAATTGGAACACGTGTGTCGACAATGCGCATGACGATTCGTGTATGTGTTCTAATTATTATTTATGCACATTACTCTATTATTATTGTACAAGATATGCTAATGTGTAGGACGTGCCGAGGCGAGGTGAGTTTATGATTGGCGCATGTTTAGGCCGCCTTCGAGACGAATTCGCATCCTAATTGAGGCTTAATGTGACATTCTGATTTTCTGATTCTGTTTTCGATTGAATGAGTTGGGCTTTTCATCAATGCGCCTATAGTCTTTTTCTCTGAGCTGATCACTCACGAGATAATTAATCTATCGAGTCAAGCCGTTATGGAATCCAAACACAACTGATTTGAGAATTCGACCAGCACTCGACTACTCGACCATGCTAATTTGCAAGGGTCAATACGGCACTGTCAAAATCGATCAGAGACCAGAGATAGGTCATGTGATTAAATTGTGGGTAATCCCACCTAATTGCAAAATTATTGTCAATCGGTAATAAATCGATTTTTCTGTTATTTCTGTACCTTATGTCCGTATTTGAAATTTCGAGATTTTCACAACAACCGAGAGTCGTCAATGAGTCGAAGATGTACAATGTGGCTCGAAAATAATCGACCACGGGTGAAATGCGCTAAAAATTCCTAAAAGCTACCCGATAGGTTAGGTCATGCTAAAATTGCGTCCGGTTGAAACTAATTGTAAAATTGAACCCAATTTAAAAAATTGAAAGTTCTGTCCTGTCACGATTTATTTTAGAAACGTCAATTCATCCTTTGAAGATTTTTCGGCAAACTCGAGTTTTCGGCGAAAAATCAAAATTATGCGATTTTGGATCGTGAAATTAAGAGGGCTGTTTTTGGTGTGGATTTTGGTGTTCAAGATGGATCCATTGGTGAGGAAAATCATGGATTTAATATGGATACCTTGAATAGAATTTTTGGGCATCAATTGGATTGTTTTGGAGAGAAATTAGATTGAATTTAGAAGGAAAATATACAAAATTCGTAGCCATTGAGGTGAGCAAAATTTGGGACACCCAATTTTGCTCACCTCCAAGGCTTGTTGGCAAAGATTTGTGAAGGAAAATGGCTGAGGATAACAGCCATAGACTGTGGGGGCCAAGCAATGAGTGTTCTCGATATTTTTGAAGACTTTGAGAGCCCTTTGTCCCCCAAGCCAGCAGAAACTCCTCTCCTTCTTCTTCATTGCCTTTGCTTTCTCCATCTTTGCTGTAGTGAGCTCAAGAAAATCAGTATAAGACCTAAAGGAAGCCAGCTGAGCCAACAGCCATTGACTACCCGCCTAAACCACTGGAATCGTCACGCCGCACTTGTCTGTGTGCCCTTGTCATTCCGTGCCAGCCCGCATGTCCCCTCGAGCCCAGGTCACCATCTCGAACCCCCGATGTAGCTTTGCTTGAGCTCCACCGTCGCCGTCCAACCGTCCTTGACGTCGCTTGGTCCGGCTGCAACCGTCACCATCCCACTTGGCCGTGTTCCACCATCCTAGTCCCTTTGACCACTTGTTTCAACCAACAAGCATAAGTTGAGATCTTAGCCTAAAATGAGACTTCATGGCCCGTTTCCAGCCCTTTCTTGACCTCCCTTGGCGTCGCTCCAGCCTTGAGTCTTGCCCGCATTGGCGTTGCCGTCATTATGAACTCACTGGTCCGCTAATTCGGTGAGTTTACTTGCTAAACCTTGCTTAGGAGGTTAATTATGCTTAAGAAGTAATTAGATTAGGCTAAGTATGATTTATGTGGTTAGTTTAGTTTAATTAGTATTTGTTAGGTGGTTAGATTAGATTATGCTAGTATGATTTATGTGGTTAGTTTAGTTTAATTAGTATTTGTTAGGTGGTTAGATTAGATTAGTAAAGGGTTAATTAGATTGTATTATTTATTGAGTATGGTGCATTATTTTTCTAGGCCCGTTTAGGTGGTTAAATTAAGGTTTAAAGCTTAATTATGCATTTATTGGATTACTTTTATAATTAATTTAATTATGTAATATTTTTCAAAAATTATATCGGGATAGCACGTAGCTAGAATTTCGTGCTGATTGTCGTGGTGTGATTAGTTTATAAAATTGAGTGGTGATTGTGATTTTTGATTAATTATTTCAAAATTGTGAAATTTTGATATTTAATTAGAAAATACCAGGTGTTGGGTTTCGACCTCGAAAATATTTTTAAATACTATATCAAATAGTGGGATTTTAAAAGGAGGGATATCAATTTTTAAGGTTTGATCTGACCGTGTACCCACACACAATTATTTTCACCGGATGTTTTTAATACGAAAAAAATAGGCCAAGCGCATTATCTTAATTGAGACATTTGAGTGCACTGCACGATGTGCTTAGCTAAAATTGAATGATTGTGTGATGGTTATGAGAACCCATCCCCGATGTACGTCGAGTGGACGTTGCCCCTATATGAGATGCCCTTGGACAACATATGCCAATCACAGTAGAGACTGGACTAATGCTCCTTTGGGATTGCTGTCTAGAAGTAGACGTTGCCGTGCTCAATGGGGTGAGACGATGCCTAATTACGCCAGAAGACCGTCGAACGTCAATAGGTTGTGCCCATTGGGCCGTGATTAAAAATTGGAACACGTTAATGATTAAGATAAACGTGCCTGATTATGGGACAAAATTGTGTGGCACGGAATGGGATGTGTCATAACGATTTGCTATTATAATCAAGACCCATGTGATTGATTATAATATAAGTGAGGCGTTCCAATTGATGTGTGTATCTATAATATGGATTGAGTATATAAACTATGTTGATGTGCAAGAAGGGATTGAGACGATGTGAGTCTTCTATGATATGTGATTAGACTGCCTCTAGGCGTATTTCCTTCCTAATCGAGGTTTAGAGTGTGAACTCATTGAGACATTGTCTCACCCTATTGTAGGTTTTATCTTTTCAGGTTCGTAGATGAAGGCGAGGCCAGTTCGTTTTGGATAGCCACGGGGCTCGGAGACTCAACGTATCGTCTTCCTAATCCATAGGAACCCTGACTAGACCCGTGAGCTCATGGTTACTACCATCTTAGTCAATGAGGGTCTACCACAGTTGGTGCCTCATCAATTCAAGACATGGTTTCATCGTGGGTCCAATGGTTTCGTCACCGTCAATGACGCGTTTTTTCATCTTGACCCCGTGCATGACGCCAATATTATAGCCGATATCGAGGCGGATCGTGGACCCGAGGTTGAGGAGCCTGCAATAGAGGAGATAGCTAACCCGTTAGACCTCGACATCCCTAATGGTGTCGTGGTAGACCCGAAACCCAAGTAAATAGGGTCCGTGGTAGAGTCAGCTAGGGACTTCTTTTTGAGACCTTGACTTTTGTGTATAAAACTTTGTGGGCTGACCTTGGTTGTTTATAAAAGTGTTTTGTGAATTTTGTTGTCCAGTTTTTCTATCCCATGTTAAGTATTGTCTGAGAATTGTTATACGCTTTCGCATGTGCATAATCAATTAGGTCGACAACGCGTCCTAGGACGTCACAGTTTTATCGACCATCGAGGGATGTGCGCGCACTCGAGGTTTGGGGTGTGACACTTAGGGATTTTAACTCGTTGAGATTTTTATCTCACCTCGTCATTGTCAAAATATTTTCAGGTCTGTAGAATGAAGATCCACTTGGTCCGATTCGGGGTCCCCTAGGATATGGAGGTAGAGACTACCCTCTACCCTATCCCTAGGTCCAACCGATTCCGTGAGTTGGAAGTGACGATGGTTTGGGTCAATGAGGGTTTTGTGAATGTGGTGCCCCACCGCTTTAAGGCTTGGTTTATTACGGAACCAAATGGTGGTCGAGAGGGTCCCATGCACGGTTTTAACGGGCCGCACATAGGAAGTGAGGTTGAGCAAGACACTAACCCGATAGATATCGACATCCCGGACGGTGTCATAATAGATCCAGATATCGAGCCGGAGGGGCTCGAGGAGCCATGCTCACCTAGTGACGTGCCTGACTTCTTAGCTGGGCCCGGGTATAGGTATTAGAGTGAAGGTTGTAGGAGCTTGTGGTAGGTGTATAGTTGGAAGTTAGTCCTGACCAGGACCCTTTTTGTTAGTAGGTCACGTAGGAGTTCACTTTTTGGTAGGCTTGTATATATGAACTCTTCGGGTTAACCGATTAACAAATAAATCGTAGTTTGTGAAAAATCATTGTGGTGTTTTTACTATCCCTACTATTTTTGACTGACTAGGCATTTCATATAATTCATTTTTGCATGTGTATAATTGAAAGATAAAAAGAATGAGTCGGCGACGCATCTTGAAACGTCGCACTTTTAATCGACCGTTGAGGGATGTTCGCGTACTTGGGGTTCAGGGAGTGACATCTCCGCTCGAAATGGTATCAAAGCTTGGTGAAGGGTTAGAGTGATAAGGTGTGATGGGTCATGGGATAGTTAGTACGAAAAACATTTTCCTTACGTTTATGCTTGTGATTGATTGATTGTTTATGCTGGTCACTCAGATTTTTAATTCTGTTTTAGAATTGGAAAGTAGGTTTCTGTAAGGACCCTGCGAGATGAGCGATCCTGAGCAGAGAGCCCTTCGAAGAAGAGCCGTAATAGCTATGACAAGTGCCAAAGAGAGGGCACCGAGATGAGTGGGTACTAGAGGGAGATCGTCAGCTCAAACTAGTACTAGGGGAAGAGTACCGCCTCAGGCTGGTGCTGAAAAAGGAGCACCAAGCAATCCTAGGTTTGATGGGATCGTGTAGGCGCTAGAGATTGGGAATATGAACGGTTAGCAAGCTCAAAACCAAGCTGTTGCTGCCGCCGCCGCCACTGCCGCCACCACTGCCATTGCTACTGTTGCTGCTGTGCTTGCTGAAGTCCCACCAGGAAACAAGAATGGTTAACAATCAATGCATAAACTAGTGGAATAGTTCCTGGAACTAAGGCCGCCAAGGTTCCATTGAAGCGGGCAATTCAGAGGCTGCAACCTTCTGGATCCGAGAATTATAGAAGGTCTTCTCACTGTTGAGGTGCTCTAAAGAGGACACGGTAGTCCTGGCTGTCTACCAGTTGCAAGGCAACGCAAGTACTTGGTGGGAAGCAACCAAAGGGAGAGTGTTTCCCGAAGGTACGGTCCTGGAGTGGGATACCTTCATTAAGGCCTTCTACGGAAAGTATTTTTCGGATTGTGCGAGCGAGCAGAAAATTGCCGAATTGCTAGTGCATTTCCATAAAAGTTAGATGTCCGTGGACCAATACGAGACAAAGTTTGCTGAGTTATCCAAGTATGCACTGAGGCTAATTGAGGACCCGGTGGATAGGCGAGGAGGTTCAGAGATGGTCTAAGGTCAAAGATCAAGGACCTGCTGGTGCCACTAGATCTCAAGGACTATGATGAATTGTATGAGAGGGCCCAACTAAGTGAGAGGAATTTGAATGAACAAGCTGCCACATCTGGGTCATAGTTAGTGCATAACAAGGATAGCAATTGGTTTGGGAAGAGGCCAATGACAAGAGGAAAGTATTCCATTCCTCCCAACCGAAAGGGTGGAATTGGAAAGCTAGCACCCAATACAAATGGTGTTGCCGATTTTGTGGAAGGAAGCATGGACCAATCCCATGTCTTGCTAGAACATGAGCTTGTTATGGATGTGGCTAGCATGGCCACCAGGTGAAGAATTGTCCGTGCAAGCCCATGGGAGCACAAGCACCACTGCCACAAATAGGACAATCAGGAGGGAGTGTGTTGCAGAATGCATAGCAAGGCATTTTGAGTAGACCTTTGATTCAAGGAAAGGTGCATATCGTCACCCGAAGGGAGGCGAAGGACTCGCAGAATGTGGTTACAGGTACAATCTCGTTGAAAGACCATACTACTTATGCTTTATTTGATCCTTGGAGCTACACATTCTTTTATTGCTGAACAATACGTTGAGTTAGTCGGATTGAGTCCAAAATCGTTGGGAACAGTCATTAGTATATCCACCCCGTTAAAGGAGAAAGTGTTGTTTGCGATAGGGTATCTTGGTTGCAAGTTAGTGATCGGTGAGCGAAAAGAATGATAGATTTGATTGTGCTGGCCATGTTTGATTTTGATGTGATTATTGATATGGATTGGCTCACCAAACAACAAGCTACCGTAGACTGTTATCATAAATCGATTTACTTTAACTCATTAGCATATGAAAGTTTCGAGTTTATTGGAAGTCGAGGAGGACCCTTCGATTACCTTAATCTCATCACTTGAGGCAACCCGATTATTAGAGGTGGGTTGCCAAGGTTATTTAGCAAATGTAGTTGATATGTCACGCCTCGAACCTCGAGCGCACACATATCCCTCGGTGGTCGATAGAATTTTGCGATGTTCCCCGGACTCTTCACCGACCCTTTTCATTTTTATTGCACATGCGAAAGCAAATTAACTAATCCCCTAACAACAACATACATGGGATAGACAAGCAGGACAATCAATTTCAAATCGAATACACTTTTATAAACACTTCAAGCTTATATAGAAGGTCAATATCATAAAGAACTTCTGAGCCACCTATGCTACTGACCCTTCTACTTCAAGCTCCGGGTTCTTCACACTAGGGACTTGAAATGGTTATACAATAACTAGTGAGATATAAATCTCAACGAGTCCTCCCCTAAGTCCCGGTTAGTACACCAACTTGACTTGGGGTATCTCTTCAGAACCACCCCACAAACAAACCAAAGATCAACAACCAACAATCAAGAGTTGGTTCGCATGCAACCTTACCCGGTATGCCATACCCTACACGCTATAACTCAGCACGATACACGCAAAGCACATGACCATTAGATGATGCAGTTCATCAATCACATACAAGTCGTGTCACGAGCAATCTCACCTAGCCTTTGCCACGCTCTGCACATTATCAATTCATGCGTGTGTCATAAACAATGTGATTCACTCATACATATAATTAATGCATATAACAATTTCACACATCAATGTATCAATTCAGATTGAGTCATCGATCAATCAATTCAGTCGATTCCATGTCAGCAAGATCTTTCCCCGATCATTTCACTTACATAACCCCAACGCTAAATTATGGCTCAACGAGCACGGCCTACTAAATCTTTGGTGGTAATGTTGAATTACAGCTCAGCAAGCACAACCGATTCCAAATTCGGTGGTAATACTGAATTACGGCTCAGGGGGCACAACCGACTCCAAGTTCAGTGGTAATGCTGAATTACGGCTCAGCGGCACAACTGATTCCAAGTTCGGTGGTATTCTTGATCTAACCCATATCATCAAACGATTATTCACCTATGGCTAACAACATTACACTTCTCAACTTGATTCCTTAATTAACAAGACCTTTTGGCCTAATTCCCTCATATTAAGGGTACCCGATAAAATAATCGTGTGTGGGTATATGGTCGGCTTTAGCCAAAACTACAATAATTTCACTTTTGAAAATCCCACTAATTTCAACAGTCCACAAATCCATTTTTGGCGTTGTTAACCGACACCCAGTATTTTCCACTTAAAATACTTATATTTCACAATCAATCACACAATTACACAAATCATCGCTCAATTCATGCGGATGCCCATGCATTTACACATCCATTCACTTCATAAAATTAACACACATGAAATTAGACCACTTTTTGCATTCTAGATGAACAATGCACTTGAACAGTACGCATGAACAGTAAATGGTGAATAGTGTTGCGTGAATAGTAAATTTTCAGAATTAAATAAGTAATAAATTAAATTCATAAATTAACCAAAACATTAATTAAAGCAAACAATCAATCAATTAAAGCTAAACATACTTAATTAAGCACATAAGCATCATTAAGCAAATAAAACGAAATTAAGCAAAAATAATCTAATCCATCCATCTAACCACCTATCTTAGGGCTAATACAATATAAGTAAACCTCTTAAACCATAATTAATCCTAACAAAACCAACCCTAAGCAAGTTTAGGCACTAATCAAAGGATTATGAGCTAAACTCACCCATTAAGTGGGCCAAAGACACCGACGCAACAGCAACAATGATGGCTACACACCGGGACTTCTACCACAATGATCCAAGGTGGTCCCAAGCTCAGAACAGTAGCCACAGCTCGGACTCCCTTTGAAACTCTGAAAAACAGCACTGTCGAAGGAGAAACGGAGTTGGACGGCTTGGCCGAAGCTCGGCGAGGGGTTGGCCGGCAACCGGCAGCACTTGGGGTCAAGAGGAACTTGGTGGTGACTAGGATGGGCGGAGGAAGGGTCAAAATGGGAGAAAAACGGCCAAAAACGTGAAACAATACAGGCTGCAAATGGACCAACGGACCGGCGGACCAGCGACCAATGACTTGCGGCGGCCGTATAGGACAACCGGCGGCTTTGTTCGGGGTGAGGTCGGGCTCGTTGGGACAAGCTGTCTCTCCTTATCACGGTGATGGGTGGATTGTTGGCCAATTCATCTAGGAAGATAACTTTTAACTCAGATCTTTGGCGAAAGGTTAGCTGGAACAGATACTAGAAAGTAAGGAAAACAAAGAGATGG
The DNA here is from genome assembly GCA_014182545.1 of Eucalyptus globulus. Classification (NCBI taxonomy): domain Eukaryota; kingdom Viridiplantae; phylum Streptophyta; class Magnoliopsida; order Myrtales; family Myrtaceae; genus Eucalyptus; species Eucalyptus globulus. The sequence goes on along the minus strand of CM024721.1, from coordinate 34,714,510 downwards.
TCGATCGGTTTAAGGCTAAAGAGGAGGAGAGAGAGTGATGTGAGGGAAGCATGTCAAGCCTCATTAAGGCCCTCACATGCTTGCTTCAAGTTCCCATGCATGACATCATCTTCTCTCTTTTATTTTGCCTTATCCACAAGCTTTTAGGGGCAAAATGGTCATTTCCACCTTGCACAAATTACCAATCTGTCATTGGGCCAAAATTGATGGGCAAACCTAAGAAATGGGCTTGGAAATGAATAGTAACAGGCTCAGGAATTGATTGGGCTCAAATGGGCTTAAGGATTCATGCTTAACCAACTTGTGCCAAAACTACATTCAAGACATCTCGACACATGGACGTCCTTAACTACATGAATTTGCAAAGGATAGATTCTTATCAAAGTACATGACTACTAAGGATCGACATAGAGTCGTTCGCGGGTTCGATAACAATAAACGGAATCACCCATTGTTCCATTATGTTATGTCCGCGAATCAACTTCTAGTCGTCCTTGAAATCGGCCTACCTATTTACAGGATCATCCTCACGCAAGTCTCATGGTCAAGTCGTTTTCCCAAGTCAAGTTCTTTAGTCGTACAAGTTTTGTCCTCATTAGCCTTTCCCCTCAAGGTTAGTATCTTAGGAGTGATCAATTCCAAGTGAGATCAACCAACAATGCATTGACGAAATTCACATTCACTCATCCCTTTGAGGGCTCGAATTTCAGGATGTCACATGATACGTCAGTTAAGGAGCCAAAAATGGAGGACATCGCTGTGGTGCAGGAGCTTTTTGACGTGTTTCCTGAGGAATTGCCTAGTTTGTCCCCAGAAAGGGAGATCGAGTTTGTGATTGAGTTGGCCCTTGGGATGGAGCCAATTTCTAAGGCTCCTTACCGCATGGCGCTATCAGAGTTAAAGGAGTTGAAGGTGCAGATGCAGGAGTTGTTGGACAAATGATTTATTCGTCCTAGTGCATCGTCTTGGGGAGTGCTAGTTCTGTTTGTAAGGAAGAAAGATGGTTCGTTGCACCTTTACATCGACTATCGGCAACTCAACTAGGTAATGATCAAGAACAACTATCCATTGCCAAGTTTTTTTCCTCTTCTCTTTTGACATGTTTGACAAGAAAGTCTAGAATGTGGATTGCTTGTTTTTTTCCTCCAAGTTTTATGGATTATTGGAATAGAGTTGAATTTGTCAAATTGAAACAATAAATGATATTAATAAATTATGAATTAATGTTTTTACTAATAGATTCATTCTAGACTTTTTATTTTTATTTATTTATTTGTGAATTTAAATCAAATTAATTTGATTTAAATAATCATAAAAATGATAATTAATTATGTATATACAAAAATATATATTTAATATACAACATGTCCCAATGGGTCATAATCCTCTGTTTTTTAGAAACGGCATGCTAGTGTGTCGTAGCGTGTCGCGTGTCGCATGTCATGTATTGGTGTTGGTGCTACTTAGCTTATAGCGAGATGGAGCTTGTAAAGCCAATAGTTTTTGTAGCTGCTGTGTTTGACAAGGTACATGTTCAAGCCTCGACAAATGTACATACAATTGTGATACTAGAAATCCATGTGGAATGGCTAGATGTGCATGGAGAGTTAGTAAAGTAATGAGGTCAAAGGTTATATCAAAGTTCAAGCGTGACCAAGATAGAACATGTCACAAAAGTTGAGCCCATGAAAGGTTGTGGGAAAGTAGCACAGAAGTTCAAATTTTAGGGAAGCAATTGTAAATTAGCTCCAACATTAGCCAATGTGGAGATTGTTAAAAGAAATTTTGACTTTGAGCCCGTAAAGAAACCACGATCAAAAATGGTTTCCTAGTTTGAGTGTTTTCTTAATTTAGTTGTTTTTTAATTTTAGTAAGCTTCCTAAAGGGGGTTTCTAATTTTCAACCGAATCTTGCATGTATTTATAAGAAGCGGGGTTCACAAATTGCATCCAGAGATGAGTGTTCAATCCAATAGAATTGTGGTGAGATTTGTAAATATCTGTATGTAATTGAAATTTTGTTTTATGAGGAATTGTGAGGGCTAATTACTATGTGAGTTTTTGTTGTCCATTTTGAGTTGTAAACTAAGAGTGTTTGAGTAACATGAGTATAATATAATCTCCATTATATTGCTTGATCCATAATGGAATCTCGTGCTACTCTCCTATGGATTAGGTCCCACTGACCAAACCATGTAAATCTATTGTTTGATTTACTCCATCATTTTGTTTATTTTAGATTGGATTGCTTGTTTTTCACAACACTTTATATTTACCTTAAAGTGACATGGACCAAGTCAGCTTTACATGTCTATATCGCAGTCAATATTAGGTTGTTTATATCACTTGGCTCAACCTAACTAACAAACGTAAAGGTTTCTTATTACTACAAAGGATAATTGTTAGGTTCACTATTAGTGTAACAAAATATTTTCATTTACATGGGGGGATGATTGATATATGTAGTCAAACATAATATTGGAATCGGATTCTTTCACATATCAATCATCCAAACGTACATGTGTAATATAATTTTGCTACTACTATGTATATTGAAATCTAATCATTGACATGACACAACGTTGGACTTCTCAGCACACTATTCCGTATAGACTAATGGTGTGTGTTTTGGGGATCCGAAGGAAGAGATGAAATTTCGAGGTGAGGCATACTGGTGATGCTATCTTTAAGACAACAATTTGCTAAGAAGGATTCGTGATCTAAGTCAAATAGCTTGGATGGAAATCCTGTCACTAGGATACAACGCCCACACACTGATTTTTCTCACTTGGTCCGATGTCAAAGCATTCTGAAACAACATCGGTTCTACGAAAGTGTTACCATTCACATAGTTACCAATACTTCAATAACCATGTCGATACTATGGTAATCGTGTGTGCATAGTTAATGATACTTTAGTAACCATACCGATACTTTAATAACTACATGTTTTGAAGGGTGTCCACATTTGTGACATCCCAAAATTTGGCCCCTAATTCGAATATATGAAATGGTTGTTTTATCGACGCGCTTATTGTTATTTTACTCGGAGCTGGCCACTCACGAGTTAATTGATCTATTAGGTGAGGTCGTTAAGGGATATAAACGTGGCAGATTAGAGAATTTGATCATAAATTGACCGCTCGACCATTATAATCGACAATGGTTAATACGACACCATTATAAATCGATTAGTGAATGGATATGAGTCGATTTGATGGAATTGTGTAGTCGAATTGTTGGTGGTTCCGCACGATTGCGATATTCACGTCAAACGGCAATAACCCGATTTTCTACCGATATTATATTCATGACACGTAATTGAAACCTCGCGATTTTATGACAACCGAGGGTTGTCTATAATTTGGAAATGCACAAACGTGGATAAAAAATTATCGACCATGGGTCAAATGCGCTAAAATCTTTAAAAGCTACCCAATAGGTTAGGTCGTACTAAAGTCGTGTTCAATCGATTTTAACCATGAAATTGAATTCGGTTTCGGGAATCGGACGTTCAAGCGTGTCACAATTCATTTATTGGATGTCGTCTCATCTTTCGGCAAATTTCATTGAGTCTGAAAATTTTGTGGAAAATCGATTTTCGGACAAACAAGAAAATTAAAGGAAATTCGGATCAAGGGAAAAAGGAGAATTTGCTACCCCAAAAAGGATTTATTTGGGGGAAATTGAAGCTAATTTGGGATTGGAGGATCACAAGACTTTAGTGGTATAAAGACTTTGTGGCATGTGATGATTATTAGATATTTTACTAGGTTTTTGATTGGTTGTTGCCTTGACTTCCTTGTTCTCTCTCTCGTTTCCCACTCTTCTTCCTTCTTCTCATACGTGAACTCCCCCCCCTCCTTGCTTCAGCCGACCATCTTCCTCTCCATTTCCCTTTCCCTCACGTTCATTCCCCATTCTCCTCTACACCTCAGCTTCTCCTTCTACCATTTTCCTTTATGTTCTTGCTAAAGCCACCATCATCCGCATGCCCCACCATCCCTCATCACCCAGCAAACTCTTCATCACACGCTACTAGCCATCACCACCTCACCATCCCATCTTCATTCCACCTCACCACCTCCACAATCCACAACTCCAGCACCGCCACAGCTAGCAACCACCGCAACCTCAGCCCACCATCCAACTCTCATCTCCACAACCAGTAGCCCTCATGATTAGCACCACCCCGTCAGCCCTCAACAGCCACCGTCCCAGTATCCAACAGCCTCGTCCAGCACCCGTGGCCACCACTAGCGACCTCAACCCGCCAGCTCCATCCGCTAGCTCCACCACCCAATGTCCAGCCAACCACTAGCGTCCAATCGCTGTACCGACCAGCAGCTGCACCACCCAACCGAGCCACCGAGACCAACCCAAGTAGCCGAGTCCCCCTTTTGGCCGAGCACTTGTAGGGTCGATCCAACCGCCATCGAGCCTTCGTGCAAGTCACAATTGTCTCAAGTTTTCGTCACTGTCGTGTTGCCGCTGCCACAAGCCTGCCACCATCAAATTCCGTAAGTTAACTCCCTAATATTTTGATTAGGCTGTTAATTGCGCTTAGGGGGTGTTTAGTTTAGTGTTAATCATGGTTAGATTAGTGCTAAGATGGATTAGTATTAATCAAGCATGGTTAAGTTAGTTTACCTTGATTAGGTTAGTTAACCATGGTTAGGTTAGTTAATCATTGTTAGGTTAATTAAGTTGGATTAGCTTAATTAATCGTGATTTATTTAATTAATCGTAATTAGCATAATTAGTGACGATTAGCCGTTTCATAGAATTTTACGCTCATTTTTGTGGATGGAATTTTGCGTGATTTTGATGGCTTATATGTGCTATGATATGCAATTGATTGCTTGATGGTAGTTATTATTTTTTAGTATAAAACTCGATTTTATGGGCTTTTAAATGGAAAAATGCCAGTTGTTGGTTTGGACGCCAATTTTTATATACTATATAAAACCGTAGAGTTTTAAATTGGGAGTGTACTACATTTGATGGTTCAATTGAGAATACGTGACCATGCACGATTGTTTTACCGGGATGTTTAATAAGAAGAAAAATTGGCCAAGTTCATTATTTGAAAATGATGTGTTTGAAATCAATGCATGGTATTGTTGGCCAAGTATGTGCTTGTGTGGGCACTTATTGTAACCCATCACCGACAAGAGTTGGGAAGGCAATGATTGATTAAGTTCGGATAACCTCACGTCAACAGGATGCCAAGTCACGATGGAGGCCAGGCCGATGCTCATTTATGGAATGCCATCTAGGTGGGGTGTACTAGATGTTACCGTGCTCGACAGGGCAGGACGATGCCAAGTTATGCCGATGACTACTGACTTTTGAATTGGCCATGGCCAATGGGTCGTAATAATCGAAACACGCCTGAATGGTTGTGATACTTTGCGCCTGATTATGGGGCAAAATTGCTAGGCATGGTATGGGACGTGTCATAGCGGTTTTACCTTATAATCGGGATCCATGTGAATGTTTGAAGTGTGAGAATTATGTGTCCCAGTTATTAATTATGCTTGTTGTATTTATAATGGCATATGTGACGCTCTAATATGCAAGGACGTGCCAAGAAGAGGTGAGTTTTGTACGGTGCGTGCTTAGGCTGCCTTTAAGGCAAATTTGCGTCCTAATCAATGTTTAAGCTATTGACTAGCTGAGATTTTATCTCACCCCGTCGTGATTAACCTTTTTCAAGTAGTATGGAGATCCATCCAATCCGGTCTGAGGTTTCATGGGACATGGAATCAGAGTCTACCTTCTTCCCTATCCTCGGGACCACTCGAATCCGCGAGTTAGTGGTGACTACGATTTGGGTCAATGAGGGCTTATTTAATGTGGTGTCTCATCGCTTCAAGGCGTGGTTCATTAACGAGCACAACGGTGCTCAGGAGGGTCCCTTGTAGGGTTTTGATGGACTGCCCGTCGGGACGGAGGATGAGGAAGTAGGTCACCTCATGGACATCGATATCCCGAACGATGTCGTGGAGGACCCAAAGCCCAAGTTGGACGGGTCCGGGGTGTAGGTTGCCTAGGAGTCCCTTTTTGAGGCAGACTTGTAAATATGAACTCGTAAGGTCAACTTGGTATATGTATAGAGTGTAGTTTATGAAAATCGCTGGCATGTTTTTACTATCCCTATGTTTCTTTACTTGTTGGTCGGGTGTTTATTTAATTCGCTTTTGCATGTGCTTAATTGAAAGATAAAAAGAATGGGTCGGCAATGCATCACAGGACGTTGCATTTTTAATTGACCGCTGAGGGATGTGCGCGTACCCGGGGTTTAGGGTATGACAACATTCATTGAATCAAGCAAGTCTTAGATACCTACACCCAATAGCATTTATTTCTTATACTTTCAAGGTTTAGTAATTGTCATTTAAAGTTTTTAGAGTCCAAATTTATGAGTGCTTTGTCTTTCCAAAGAGTCTTAGTAATTACTCATACTTGGTGGATTGTTTCAAGTCCGTTTTATATAAACAAGCTATGATTAATAAGAAGGTAGACTTATTTTGAGTGATAATTCATTTAACCTTTGGCTTGAGAGCAAGAAGGATTTCTCTTTGTGCTCTTATCTCTTAGGTGGATTCCTATGAGTGATGAGCGACCTATCCAATTTAGTTCTTATTTGTGTTACCTCCTACTTCTCTACACTTTCTCCAGCATCAATTTGGTATTGGCGCTTTGGTTCAATGGTTGGTCGTCATCAACGTGAACCAAATGTTGAGTCTTCTATGGCTCGGGAAAGAGACCTACAAGACGTGGAGGTGGATGATTTAAAGAGACAAGTGTAGCAATTGCAGGAGCGTTTGCAACGCTTCAACTTTCTGGAACATCATTATTCATGTCATGATTTAGAAGATGTTCCCTTTGATGAAGATGACATTGACCCTTTTGCCGGTGCTCAAAGTCATGCTTCGAGTGAGGAAGAACTTCCTCAATGTTGATATCAAAGGTTCCATGGAATTAAGCAAGATTCCTTTGTAAAGGTTGATTTTCCCGAATTCGAGGGGAAGGTGCAACCGGAAGACTTTACGGATTGGCTACATGCTGTGGAAAGAGTCTTTAACTACAAAGACATCCCGAATGATCAAAAGGTGACGCTAGTTGCTATCAAACTCAAAAAGCACACTTCTATTTGGTGGGAGCACTTGAAGAAACAAAGAGCTCTTGAAGAAGAAGCTACATCGTAACATGGGAGAAGATGAGGAAAGAATTGAAGAATAAGTTTTTACCGCCAAACTACCGTGAACATAAATTTCTTCAATTTCACAACTTCAAACAAAAGAAGCTATCCATGGAAGAATATACCACGGAATTTGATCATCTCATGATGCTTTTGTGATGTTTCCGAAGGAGAGGAGCAAACTATTGCTTGTTACCTTGGTGGACTTCAATCTAAAATCGATAATGTTTTCCAACTTCAACCTTATTGGACTTACAATGATGTTTGTCAACTTGCACTTAAGGTGGATCGGCAACTTAAAGAGGCTCCTGGTCGTACCTCTCGGTATAAAAAAAAAGAAGACTTTTCGAAGGGCGAGAGGTCATCTACTTCTAAGATTAGGGTGACCGCTTCAGGTCTACTCCTAAGAACAATGGAGAGTCAAGTTCCAAGTGCCTCTATCCGGTATTTCAAATGTCAAGGGTTTGGACATATTGCATTCAAATGTCCAAACTGCAAGATCATCTCTCTAGCATAAGAGGAACTTGAGGAAGAGCAACATGAAGATTCCCTTGGTACCAACAGAACATCCAAGAGAAAGATAGACTTATCTACGTAGACCAAGGAGAGTCTCTAATTCTTTGTCGGGCTTGAATGTTACTCGTAGTGAGGATGTTATGTGGCTTTGCAATAATATTTTTCATACTAGATGCACTTCTCATGGAAAGGTGTGTGATGTTATCATTAACAGAGGAAGTTGCGAGAACATGGTGGCTACAATAATGGTGGACAAGTTGTGCCTTAAGATGGAAAAGCACCCACAATCTTATAAACTGTCTTGGCTTCGCAAAGGAAACGAGATAAGGGTTGATAAGTATGTCTTGTTCAATTTTCCATCGAAAAATCATAGAAAGATAAAGTGTGGTGTGATGTTGTTCCCATGGATGCCTATCATTTGCTTCTTAGGAGGCCATGGCAATTTGATAGAAAAACTAAGCATGATGAGTTCAAGAATACTTATGCTTTCAAGAAAGATGGAGTCAAAATCACCTTGGGTCCTTCCAAAATGGAGAGCACTACTAAACCATCTAATGGGGAGGAAAATACTTTACACTCTAAATCCAAATTTTATAAAGCTTTAGATGAATCATCAGAGACATATGCTTTTGTGGTATTACAAAAGAACGAAAAACACCATGATGTCCCTTCTCAAATAAAACCTATTCTTCAATAATTTAAGGATATTGTTCTGAAATAGACTCCACCCGATCTTTCACTCATAAGAGAAATTCAGCATTGTATTGATTTTGTTTCAAGAGATGCCATTCCAAACAAGACAGCCTACCGAATGAGCCCTAAAGAGCATGAAGAGCTTCAACGACAAGTAGATAAACTCATGGCTAAAGGAATGGTGAGGGAAAGTATGAGTTCATGTGCTATCCCCACTCTTCTTGTGCTGAAGAAGGATGGGTCGTGGCGTATGCACATTGATAGTCGAGCGGTAAACAAGATAACCATTAAGTACCATTTTCCTATTCCTTGACTCAATGATCTTCTCAACCAACTCCATGGAACTGTTATCTTTTCTAAAATTGATCTTCAAAGTGGATATCATCAAATTCGAATGAGAGCAAAAGATGAATGGAAAATCACTTTCAAAATAAGAGATGGCCTCTATGAGTAGATGGTCATGTCTTTCGGCCTTTTTAATGCTCCTAATACCTTTATGCGCCTTATGAATTATATTTTTAAACCATTTATTGGCAGCTTTGTTGTTGTTTATTTTAATGACATTCTTATTTATAGCTCTACTCATGAGCAATACTTGGAGCATCTTTTCTAAGTTTTCAAGGTTCTACAAGAGCAAAAGTTATATACCAACTTAAAGAAGCGTTAGTTCATTACTGATAGCCTTGTCTTCCTAGGCTATGTTGTTTCTAAGGAAGGCATCAAGATGGATTCTAGCAAGGTAGAGAAGATCATAAGTTGGCTCTTTCCAACATATATTCATGATATTCCTAGTTTCCATGATTTGGTATCTTTTTATCACCGCTTTATCAAGCATTTCAATACCATTATTTCTCCTATCACCAAATGCTTGAAGGGAGGAAGTTTCAAGTAGACTAAAGAGGCACAACAAAACTTCAAACTCCTTAAAAGAAAGTAACCAAGGCTCCAACTCTTGCACATCCAAATTTTAATATAGCCTTTGAAGTTGATTGTGATGCCTCTAATGTGGGAATTGGTGTAGTTCTTAGTTAAGAAGGAAAGTCCATTGCATTCTTTGGTGAGAAGTTGAATAATTCACACAAGAATTACTCTACTTATGATAAAGAATTTTATGCTATGTTAGAGCTTTAGATCATTGGCAACATTATCTATTGTCCAAGGAGTTTGTTCTCTATTTGGACCATGAAGCCTTGAAGTATGTAAATACTCAACAAAAGCTCAACAATCGGCATGCCGAGTGGGTAGAGTTTCTTCAAACTTTAATTTTTATTATCAAACATAAAGTTAGAACTCTTAATCGAGTGATGGATGCAATAGGTCAAAAGCATTCCTTGTTATCCACAATGCAAGTGAAGGTCTTAGGCTTCAACATGATCAGGAAGTTCTATGAAGATGATCTATACTTTGGATAAATTTGGAATTATTGCTCAAAGGGTCCAATTCAACAATTCTTGTTGCAATATGGGTTTCTTTTCAAGAATAATTGATTGTTGTGACGACCCTCGACCCGTTAAGAGTCACCATGGCATTCTCTGTCATTACTGACACATAATTTAAATAGAAATAGAAAATAATCTTTGATTAGAGGGAAATTTAAAAAAAAAATGAATTCAAAAACTCAACAGCTAAATGTTTTGGAGCCACTTTGTTGTTGAGAAGTTGAGTGAGGATGTGCAAGTATATCGGAAAATCTTCATCTGCAAAAAAAAAAAAAAAACTCAAGTCTTTCTCTAAAAATGAAGAGTACGAAGCCTTGAATGAGGAGGCGGATTTTTCTTCGTCGAGGGAAAAAGAAAACAAAAAAAAAAAAAAAGGAAAAGTCAAGAGAAGCTTTCGCTTCTGCAGAGAGAGAGAGAGTGTAGGCAATGTAGAGAGAGAAAAGAAGGAGAGAAAAGTTAAAAGGTAAAAAGGAAGAAAAGTGAAAAAGAGAGCAGAAGGGAAAGAAGGTGATTGGACATTTACTGTTCATCACCCTCTTCCCTCCGCTGGTTCCATCTCGGCCCTCCTCCTACCGGCTCCGATTTTTGCTCCTCTCCACTGCGACGGCCGGCTCCGTTTCTGCTTCAATCCGGTGACGCTCGAGTTCAAAACCGGAACCCGACGGAAAGCCCTCTGATCCGGCGGCCCGTGTTGCACTGACGTCGCTGAACGGCACGACGACCCGAGCGACCACCACGCCTTAGACCGCCTGCTCGCTGTCTCTGAAGTACCACCGCAGCTCGTCACCAGCAGATCGGTGACCGCCTACAGCCCCCGCGACGCCGGATTTCCTTGTTTCGCTGCTGGTCCGCCTCAAAGACCAGCGATCGAAGTCCCTTTCTCCGACGCCAACGCCGCTTCCCCCCGATCTTGCCTCCGAGTGCCATTGCATCTAAAAGCCTGCTTCGGCCCGCGAAGTCGCTGCTGCTCGCGACCCAGGAGGCCGACGCCAGCCCTCGCCACTCCATCCGTGTCGTCCCCAATCGGCCTGTCGAATCCCCCTCGCTGGTGACTTCCGCCCGCGACGCACCAGCCGCCCGAGCCGCAAGCCAGCACCGGACTGACGCCGCGAACACCCGGCGCCGCGCCTTAGCCCATCCATCTACCACTGCAACGCTTCAACAGCCCGTGCCGCGCCTCACTTGCCGCCATTGCGACGCTCGCTCCGCCTCTCTTTGCCCAGCGTCGAACGCCAGACCACCCGACACCGCGCCTCTGCTCTGCCACAGCCCGATGCCGATCCTCTGCCCGAGCCCGAGCGAGGCTGCCTGCTGCTGCTCCTCGCGACACCACCGCTCGCCGCCGATCAGTCCCCTCGGTGACCAGCCGCACGAGCTGCCGAGCTTTTCTTTTGGAAGCAAAGGAAAAACAAAAACAAAAACAAAAGAAAAAGAGAAAAGCAAATTAGGTAGTTTGTTTTTCTTTATTTTATTATTTATTCATTTTAAATTTTGTTATTATTGTTTAAGTTAGAATATGGTTTGTCAATATTAATATTTGTGCATTTTGTAGGCATTATCCGTAAGGATTTTGTCCGAAATTATTGTAATTAATTAATTTGATCCGAGAGACATCGGATCAATTTTTTTAATTATATTAATTTTTGGGCTTTTTGATGGTATTTTGGTTGTTAAATCAATGTAATTATTAATTTGATCCGTAAGACTTCGGATTAGATTTTTAATTATTTTGAACTCTTTGTCGTGATGATTAGGTTTAGAATAATCGTTAATTTGATCTGTGAGACAACGGGTTATTTTTTCGGTTATTTTAATCATTAATTTATTGAATATCGATTGTTTAGATTTAATGTTTAGTTGATAATTACTTGCCTTGGAAAAACACTAAAACACTAAAAATCAAAAATCAAAACCAAAATCTTGCATCAAAGCATGTAGGTTTAATAAATCGACATGTAGGATTAGGTTTATGAAATTTTCATCATCTAGTAATTATTGCTAAGTTCATTTAGTTAGAAATTTCTCGTCATTAGAATTAGGTCATTTAATTAATTTAGATTGCATATTTAATTGTTGCATTTCTTTAATTTTGAATTTCATGGAAAATACAAAAAAAAATAGAATAAATTCATTTCATGCATAAGGATAGATTGTATGCTTATTCATGTTATATATTTTAGGTCATATTACCACGTCATATCATTTCATGTTAAAATTAGTTGCATGCATTGCATGATTCTCATTAAATAAAATGAAAACCAAAGTTAAGTTTGCATGTTAGGTTTAGTTAATTAGAATTTGTTTATTAGTAAAATATTGTAATATCTAGAACTTAGGTACTTAGGTCCATACACATTTCATATTAAAGCAACACATCTAGATATTTTTTAGATTAAGTCAATTTTCATTTAGTAAAACAAAAAGAGGAACAAAAAATGTTATGCATGGCATATGAGTTGTAGTTTAATTGTTTTTTTAATAAAAAAGAAAATGCTAAAAGATGATCATTGCACCATTAAGTTACTTTCTTTTCAATAAAAAACATTATGTCATTAAAAAAAAAAAAACTAATCATTTCATTGGTTAGTTAATAGGTTAATTCATAATTAATCTCATTTCATATCATCATTATTTAGCATAGGTTGCATATATGCATTAAAAACTGAATCATCATAAATAAATAAAAATCATAAAAGAGCATGCATGTAGAAATACCATGTCATTCATCCCATATCACATAGCACATGCATATTTAGGATTATATAAATTAGATTGCATATATATAGTGATAAGTTTAAGTCATACCATATGAATTGCATCTCGCGTGTCATTAAAATAAATTCATGCATATTAAGTTAAATTAAGATTGCATATAATTAACATTTGTAAAAGAAAAAGAAAAATTAGGTGTCATGTCATTTAGAAATCATGTTTAGGACATGCATTTTTATTAGCATTTTTTTATTTGAATGTTATTTTATTGATTGTGCATCCGCATGACCACCATTTGCATGTTAGTAGCTTAAGTTTAAATTAATCAACATTGCCTGCAAAATATTTTTAAAATTAAAAAAAAAAAAGGTATCAAAAGGTCGTTAGACTAATCTAGCGTAACCATGTCCCCGGACTTATTGAATCTCTGGTTCGCGAAAATAAAGTATTCTCCCATATTTTATTTGGGTTTCTAATAAACCCTAATTGATTAGTGGCGGCTCCAAATTGAGTATAATTACATGTTTAAATAGATGAATTTCTTAACATTAAGTCGCGATTAGTAGGATTTCGGAGGGTCCGCGCCAAGTTTTCGGACTTAGTAATCCATTACCCTTCTTTAAGTAATTCACCTTAAAAAAATAAAATTCGGGAAGGTCACGACAGCTTAGCGACTCCGCTGGGGACAGAGTTAAAACTCATAGTGGACATAGGCCTGTTTCTTTTTTTAAAAATATTTTGTTTGGCAGCATGGAAACAAAGTACGCTCCTAACATAAAGTGTTAAATATTTTTGCAGATGGGAGGTATAAGGGGAGTAGTCTTTGCTAACCCTTGTTTTGCAGGTTGGAGTTAAGGATGAATGGTTGAATTTAAACTATAGAAGTGTTGTTTGCAATTAAATTGTTGTGCATGTTTTATTGTTTTTAACACTACACTATTGCACACACAACCTACTGCCGGACCTGGGCTGCGATAGGATTCTTAGGATGGTGTTGAGAATGATACTTTCTCTAAAGCGAGACTGCTATATAGAGGTTGACCTTCTCTTCCCCGAAAGTTTTTCATGGTGTCGAATGTGTTTGTCAATATCCGCGAGACTGCGTGATTATTAGGCATTCCATTCAACTGAGCCGAGGTTAGGAGGACCTGACACGTTAATGCGAGACTGCAACGGTCAGATCATCCTCTTAGCTCCATTTTGTTAAGCCATCTAGACAGAAATCGAGCCCCACATTTCATGTGTGTGTCTATGTGATTGTCATTCCTTCCCAGTGAAAGTAAGTTGTTTAAATTCTCACTTCTGCAATTTACTTACTTGCAATTTCGTCGGTCCATGACAATAGGTTTCGTTGTCTTTCTTGTTTTATATGCGATGGGGAAAACCAATTTGCAATTCATTTCCACTCCCAAAAGCATATAAAATGAGATGTTTTGGTTTCTTAGTTCAATGTTTAGATACCTTGATTTCAATTCAATTCTTTCAATTTGTAGTTCAATGTTTAGGAATTTGAATTTCAATTCTTAGTTCATTGTTAGGAAGTTTGGTTCAACATTTAAAATAAATTTTAAATAAAATGAGGTGATTAGACCATTGTCATGGGCCATTTTCCTATCTTGTCATCGTTTCTTACATTATCTCTTTTACTTAGGTAACAACATGGCTAATCCAAGATCACCAATCCGTACTCGTTCCAGAGCAACAATGGCTGATAACACCGAACAAACACGTGTTGCTGAACAAACTCGCATCGCTGCCCTCGAATCAGAGATGAAGCAAGTCCTGAATGTTCTTGAGCAGCTCTCTAAGCAGATCGTTTCTCTCCAAGCAAACACTGCTCCACTAGCTCCGCAAGATGAAGTGGTGTTACCACAACATGTTCCCATAGCTGATCCGAGAGATAAAGGCAAGAATATATCCACAAGTGGCCCATCAAGCTCTAAGGATGTCTCTAGGGAGAAAATTACTGACACGCCTCAAATTGTTGTTGATGAGGAGATACAATTGATACAGCTGGCTGTACCGAAGACTGAGCAAGAAAAATGCTTGGCGAAAATCGAGGAGAAACTTAAGCAGCTGCAGGGTTCATTTAGCCAAGACCCAACTGATCTATCCCATTATGCAAAAATCAAGATGCCAAAGAAGTTTAAAATGCCAGACTTTGAAAAGTATGATGGCACCTCTTGCCCGAAGATCCATCTGCAGACTTATGTGGTCAGGATGACCCAATATGTTGATAACATCCCTTTGATGATTCAACAATTTCAAGCAAGCTTGACAGGACCGGCGCTGCAATGGTACATCATGAAAAAGATTAATCTGCTGGAGACTTGGGAGGATTTGACTGATGCCTTCTTCAAGCAATATAAGTATAATATTGATGTCACTCCATCTCGAAAAATTTTACTTCGCACTGAGAAGAAGAGGACGGAATCTTTCAAGGCATACGTCACAAGATGGAGGATCGTAGCTGCTCAAATTACTCCGGAGCCGATAGAAAAGGAGCTGATGGATTTGTTCATGAAGACACTCCCGCCTGAATATCGAAATCGGATGCTGGGATCGACTGCCGAGTTGTTCAATCAACTAATCCCTGTTGGCGAGCGAATTAAAATAGCATTGCGTGATGGATGGGCGTCTGATCAAACCAGCTCATATGGGAGAGTCTCAACCAAGAAGGATAAGGAACTTGTAGCGGAGGTTAATGCAGCTTATATGCAACCACCTCGCCCTACCCCGAACACCCATCAGGGAGGAGCACGACCATTCTTTGGCCAAGAAAAAAGAACTCTTCCAGGCGTCAATTTATGCCTCTTCCTAAGCCATTGTCCAAGATCTTGCCAACCCTTCAGAAGAAAGGATTACTCGCTAAGGAGCCTAAGCGACCTAATCCCGAGCGATTCCCCAACTATGATCCGTCCAAGACATGTGCTTATCATATGGGAGAGATAGGGCATTTTGTTGACGATTGCTATACGTTGCAACACAAAATCCAAAATCTTTTGGATGCCAAGGTGGTCTCATTCCGCGATGCACAGCCAAACATCTAGAATAACCTGCTCCCTGACCACCCCAAAGCTGTGAATGCCATTTTTAGTTTTGATGCTGAGCCCACCATGTTTCAGATAATGCATGAGGAAGCAGAAGTGATGGACACCCTGGGGCAACCAAGTGGCAAATTCGATTACTATGTAAAGTATTCGGCTCCTCCCAGCTCCTACTTCGACCCACGGGATATCATCCCAAATGGATGGGGTGGCATAGATGATCCCGCATCTTCAAATATTGAGAGCTCTGATGACGCACTTAAAGGAATGATTGAATTGTTTGAAGATAATTTAGTGTTTGCCATCAAAAAAGCTCGAGAGTAGGAGAATTTTAATTTTTTGCACACTCCTTTGCGCAGGAGTCTTTATCGCTTTCCGTATTTGCATATTTGCATTTTCAATTCTAGGATTTCTTTCATTTTAATAATGTAATTTGCTTTTCATCCAATAAAATACATAGAAATTTTCATGTTTTAAGGGCATGTTGAAGTATACCAAACTAACATGGTGATGAAATCCTACCCAAAAGAAAACGGCAAGTAGCTAATTCTCAAGGCTGGGCTTCCTCATGTTCCCTTGAAACAATTTTCAAAATAAAATAATTTTCCAGCATGCATCTAATTTACCCTATTTGTTTCTTTTAATTATCTACTTTATGTTTCAGGTGCAGCCCTACGCACATTTAAGGAACCTGTATGAGCTCCCTTGCAAAGAGGGGCAAGACACAGACACTTAACAGCTTTGACTTTATGATTTGATAGAGCATTGCATTTTTATCATTTCAGAATGTTTTCACATGATGTGCAATTCGTCAATTCCACTTGAAAATTATCAAAATGGATAATTTAGTGAAAGATGTCGAGTTACTTGAGCATGCTAAATGAGGTGTGAAAGGCAAGCCTAATCCCATGCTCAAATGAGGTGTGAAAGGCAAGCCTAACCCCATACACAATCCCCTGTCTATACATTGTGAGGTGAGTATGGAAACATTTTGTGTTTCAAGGTAAAGAGTTTTCTTGCATGAAGTACGATAACTAAAATGACGAGGGGCAGTTCATTTCTCTATAGTGAACCCTTGTTTAACCATTCTTTGAGCCAAAATACTTGAAGAATTTCTTTCATACTACCCCTGTCAAGGACCACCCCACATCAGGGAAAATGGAGGTAAGTTGACATTGAAGGACAGTGAAATGGATATAAATTTTCTTGCTCTCACTTGCATTAATCTTCAAGTTGTGCTATTACATTGAATTCATGTGATAATTTAAGTGCCTTAGGATGATGAAGAGCAGTTCTTTCTTTATCCTACACACTTTTGACTATTGTATAGCCCACTTGAGCCTATGAATTC
Source organism: Eucalyptus globulus (assembly GCA_014182545.1). Classification (NCBI taxonomy): domain Eukaryota; kingdom Viridiplantae; phylum Streptophyta; class Magnoliopsida; order Myrtales; family Myrtaceae; genus Eucalyptus; species Eucalyptus globulus. The sequence continues at coordinate 34,697,546 of CM024721.1, read as the reverse complement.
ATTTCATGTCAAACCCAGTTGGTGATCATCCCCCACACTGGGGTAAGATGAAAGACAATCATTCGAATAGCATGGTCTAAAATGTTGATGAAAGAAGATTGTGTGAGTCCAAAGAAAATAAGTTAAAAAAAAAAATAAGGGGCATGAAAAAGCAGTATGCCTAGTAAAAGCAAGACCAATGCCCGTGAAAAGAAGAGGGAAATGACTGATGAATTGGGGGGCATAAAAAAAGTGGTGTGCCTGATCGATGTCCATCATCAAAGAAAATGATTTTAAAAGAACAAATGTTGAGAAAAGATCTCCAATTGAATAATCATTGGCATCAGTGATAAACTCTTGAGCCAATAAAGAAATCTGTCAAGAAGACAATCCGTGGCGAAGAAAACTGGTGGTGATGTCAAGATGATCACCAACTCTTACCCATTACACACATCTTTGAGCCTAATGATCATTTCGTTTCTCAAACCCAAGAACCAAGCCTATGTTCCGTCTCTTACAAAGTCTCTTCAAATTAGAGCACTTGAATTAACATAGGAATTCACATGTTTTGAGCATTGCTCGAAGAAGTGCGAGCAAGATTATTTCTTTCTCATTTTGCAGGGTTCTTGACTTGTAAACCCGAAGATGATTACAGAATTGTTCTTTCAATTGCTTTGACTCAAAGAGTCCATTTGTTAAGCCATTGACCAAGCCCACATTACAGTACCTATTAAAGACCTCTCAGATTGGTAAGGTCATACTGATTGCAAGAAACTTCGAACTCTTGTCGACAAGATGATGATAAGATTGATGATATATTCCCGCATCAATGGTCGGACAAATAACCCCTCCTAAATGAGAGCGAGTGAAAAAGCCTTTTTCACACCAAAAGTGTCTCATTTAGCATATTCAAGAGATTCACAGCTTAGTGAAAATTGTCTTGATAATTTTTCCTGGTGGAAGTTTGAAAAAGCCATCATGTATGGACCTTCATTGAATTTAAAAAAAAAATGAAATGAATTTTTCCTTAATGACCAAAGGATTTGTCTTTGAAGCCCTGAATTTGTTCAGTCATCTTTGAATACTTGATGAGAATTCCAAGTACCCATGTTTTCAAATGTCTAGTATGAATTCCAGATATTTGAGTGCATTTAAATGCTTGATGTGACTTTCAAGTATTTGTCTTTCCAAACATCTGACGTGATTTCCAGATGTTTAGTAAAATATTTTCAAATGTTTAGTGTGAATTCCAGATATTTGAACCCTTAAATGCTTGATGTGACTTCCAAGTGTTTGTCCTTCCAAATGTCAAATGTCGATTTGATTTCCAGATGTTTTGTAAATGCTTTCAATTATTTGACATAAGAATTAGATTTTTGAAATATTAAGTACTTGATGCAATTTCCAGGTGCTTGGGATCTGATGAGAGTTCCAGATCCCCTAAAGACTTTGAGCCTTTCAATTATCTAAGGAGAGTTCCAGTTATTTGTTCGGTCTCATAGGAATCATTTCACGCCCAATTATACAGGTATGTATTTTTCTTTGCATTTGCATTTCATTGAGCATAGACACATTGAGATCTACGTTCTTGACGAAATCATTGCATTTACATTGCATTATTGCATGACCTTACATTTCAAAAGAAATTAAATTTATTTGAGTTCATTTCCTTTAAAAAAAAAAAGTCATTACAATTAACATTTGCATATTCATATTCATTTTGCATGGTTTAAATTTAGGTGTCATTTATCTTTAAATGAAACCTCTACGAGCTTCCTTTCAAAGAGGGTACTTGACACATAATTTAAATAGAAATAGAAAATAATCTTTGATTAGAGGAAATTTTTTTTAAAAAAATTGAATTCAAAGACTCAACAGCTAAATGTTTTGGAGCCACTTTGTTGTTGAGAAGTTGAGTGAGGATGTGCAAGTATATTGGAAAATTTTCATCTGAAAAAAAAAAAACAAAAAAAAACAAACTCAAGTCTTTCTCTATAAATAAAGAGTTGAATGAGGAGGGGGATTTCTCTTCGTCGAGGGAAAAAGAAAACAAAAAAAAAAGAGGAAAAGTCAAGAGAAGCTTTCGCTTTTGGAGAGAGAGAGAGAGAGTGCAGGGAATGTAGAGAGAGAAGAGAAGGGGAGAAAAGTTAAAAGGTAAAAAGGAAGAAAAGTGAAAAAGAGAGCAGAAGGGAAAGAAGGTGATTGGACATTTACTGTTCATCACCCTCTTCCCTCTGCTGGTTCCTTCTCGGCCCTCCTCCTGCCGGCTCCGATTTTTGCTCCTCTCCACTGCGACGGCCGGCTCCATTTCTGCTTCAATCCGGCGATGCTCAAGTTCAATACCGGAACCCGACGGAAAGCCCTCTGATCCGGCGGCCCGTGTTGCACTGACGCCGCCGAACGGCACGACAACCCGAGCGACCACCACGCCTTCGACCGCCTGCTCGCCGTCTCTGAAGTACCACCGCAGCCCGTCACCAGCAGATCAGTGACCGCCTGCAGCCCCCGCGACGCCGGATTTCCTTGTTTCGCTGCTTGTCCGCCTCAAAGACCAGCGATTGAAGTCCCTTCTCCGACGCCAACGCCGCTTCCCCTCGATCTTGCCTCCGAGCGCCATCGCATCTGAAAGCCTGCGCCGGCCCGCAAAGTCGCTGCTGCTCGCGACCCAGGAGGCCGACGCCAGTTCTCGCCACTCCATCCGTGTCGTCCTGGATCGGCCTGTCGAATCCCCCTCGCAGGTGACTTCCGCCCGCGACGCACCAGCCGCCTGAGCCGCCAGCCAGCACCGGACTGACGCCGCGAACACCTGGCGCCGCGCCTCAGCCCATCTGTCTACCACTGCAACGCTTCAACGGCCCGTGCCGCGCCTCACTTGCCGCCGCTGCGACGCTCGCTCCGCCTCTCTCTCTGCCCAGCGTCGAACGCCAGACCACCCGACGCCGCGCCTCCGCTCTGCCACAGCCCGACGCCGATCCTCTGCCCGAGCCCGAGGGAGGCTGCCTGCTGCTGCTCCTCGCGACGCCACCGCTCGCCGCCGATCAGTCCCCTCGGTGACCAGCCGCAACGAGCTGCCGAGCTTTTCTTTTGGAAGCAAAGGAAAAACAAAAACAAAAACAAAAGAAAAAGAGAAAAGCAAATTAGGTAGTTTGTTTTTCTTTATTTTATTATTTATTCATTTTAAATTTTGTTATTATTATTTAAGTTAGAAAATGGTTTGTCAATATTAATATTTGTGCATTTTGTAGGCATTATCCGTAAGGATTTTGTCCGAAATTATTGTAATTATTAATTTGATCCGAGAGGCATCGGATCAATTTTTTAATTATATTAATTTTTGGGCTTTTTGATGGTATTTTGGTTGTTAAATTAATGTAATTATTAATTTGATCTCGTAAGACTTCAGATTAGATTTTTAATTATTTTGAACTCTTTGTCGTGATAATTAGGTTTAGAATAATCGTTAATTTAACCTCTCGTGACAATGGGTTATTTTTTCGGTTATTTTAATCATTTATTTATTGAATATCGATTGTTTAGATTTAATGTTTAGTTGATAATTACTTGTCTTGGAAAAATACTAAAACACTAAAAATCAAAAATCAAAACCAAAATCTTGCATCAAAGCATGTAGATTTAATAAATCGACATGTAGGATTAGGTTTATGAAATTTTCATCATCTAGTAATTATTGCTAAGTTTATTTAGTTAGAAATTTCTCGTCATTAGAATTAGGTCATTTAATTAATTTAGATTGCATATTTAATTGTTGCATTTCTTTAATTTTGAATTTCATGGAAAATACAAAAAAAAAAAAAAAAAAATAGAATAAATTCATTTCATGCTTTAGGATAGATTGCATGCTTATTCATGTTATATATTTTAGGTCATATTGCCACGTCATATCATTTCATGTTAAAATTAGTAGCATGCATTGCATGATTCTCATTAAATAAAATGAAAACCAAAGTTAAGTTTGCATGTTAGGTTTAGTTAATTAGAATTTGTTTATTAGTAAAATATTGTCATATCTAGAACTTAGGTACTTAGGTCCATACACATTTCATATTAAAGCAACACATCTAGATATTTTTTAGATTAAGTCAATTTTCATTTAGTAAAACAAAAGAGGAACAAAAAATGTTATGCATGGCATATGAGTTATAGTTTAATTGTTTTTTTTAATAAAAAGAAAATGCTAAAAGATGATCATTGCACCATTAAGTTACTTTCTTTTCAATAAAAACATTATGTCATTAAAAAAGAAAAGAAAAACTAAAGATCATTTCCTTGGTTAGTTAATAGGTTAATTCATAATTAATCTCATTTCATATCATCATTATTTAGCATAGGTTGCATATATGCATTAAAAACTGAATCATCATAAATAAAAAAATCATAAAAGAGCATGCATGTAGAAATATCATGTCATTCATCCCATATCATGTAGCACATGCATATTTAGGATTATATAAATTAGATTGCATATATATAGTGATAAGTTTAAGTCATACCATATGAATTGCATCTCGCGTGTCATTAAAATAAATTCATGCATATTAAGTTAAATTAAGATTGCATATAATTAACATTTGTAAAAGAAAAAGAAAAATTAGGTGTCATGTCATTGAGAAATCATGTTTAGGACATGCATTTTTATTAGCATTTTTTTATTTGAATGTTATTTTATTGATTGTGCACCCGCATGACCACAATTTGCATGTTAGTAGCTTAAGTTTAAATTAATCAACATTGCCTGCAAAATATTTTTAAAATAAAAATAAAAGATACCGAAATGGCATTAGACTAATCTAGCGTAACCATGTCCCCGGACTTATTGAATCTCTGGTTCGCGAAAATAAAGTATTCTCCCATACTTTATTTGAGTTTCTAATCAACCCTAATTGATTAGTGGCGACTCCAAATTGAGTATAATTGCATGTTTAAATAGATAAATTTCTTAACATCAAGTTGCGATTGGTAGGACTTGGGAGAGTCCGCGCCAAGTCTTCGGACTTAGTAATCCATTAGCCTTCTTTAAGTAATTCACATTAAAAAAAAAATCAAGAAGGTCGCGACAATTACTATTATTTTCATGCGGAAGCGTGTATCGATGACTCCAATATAACTTAAATTGATGCACATGAAAATATAGAACCAAACACTTTTATTTATTTATATTTTTAGATGACTTAGGTCGGTACATTAAGGCCAAAAAGTTCCTTTTTCTGGCTAACCCAAAATTCTATCCCAACCATCCTACAGTCTATTTACACAATCGTCTTCATATCACATCATGGTCTTATCCAAAAATGCAACCTATCTTCCTTAGGTTCTCCGACTACTTGACCCCGCTAGAACTGTTGCCGTCATCATCCGGGAGTGGAAGCGACCCCATAGTATGCCCACTAACCCGGGCGTATAGTACTATGAACCCCATCAACATAGGGCCTATCGGGAGGCTAGCATCCACCGTCAGGATCACCGTAATCCGGATGAAGATGACGTCCAGAAAGTCGGGGTCCACGTGCTCCACTTGATCCCACGTGAGGTTAGTGGGGATGCCATAGAGCATGGTGGAAGACGCGGGTTGGAGTGGCATCATTACATGTATGAAATGTAATAAAATCCCACAAGGGGTGAGTACAACCACTCAGCAAATAAGAGTCTACTAAACTATACTACGCGAACCTATCACCACCCGATTCAACGCAATCCATAAATAAATACACAAACTGAAATAATTAAATTTGCATCAGTTCTAAAAGAATCTCATAACAACAATATATCGGAAAATAATAGAAATTTGGAATTTCAATTCATCTAGATTCACTACCTCCATCTTCCAAAGGAAATGGTACACCATCCTCCAAGGATCTCGCACCCTACTTGGCATTGTGAGGACCTCTGGGCCTTTATCACATTTCTCGGGCATCCAAAGGGCACAGTATCACACCCCTCCGGGCATCCCGACGCCCGGGGCATCGTCATCAATGTGGACCAACGGCATCCATCACTTAAGTACCATGGTGTAGCAATCCAACAGCTTAATGCCAAAATATCTTTCACGTCGTTCATGCACGGAAAATAACTCAATTCCAAAATCCAGAATTATAATATAACCCTAAGTGCAAACGAAACCTTAAAGATATGTCAAACCTGCGTTGACATAAACATTTCGTAAAACCGAGAGTTTAAACACCGAATCGATCACCATCAATTTCACGGTTTCACCCCCGAAATTTGTATTGTTCTACCCGAAATACCTTCGAAACTCACATGCATGTACTTAAATCATTTCAAGTTTCATAAGTCCAGAATCTCCGTATAGAACAGTTCACATATAAATAAAAAATTTCTACAAAACCAAGGTCAGCAAGCTCGCGGTTCCATAACCCCAAATCTGACCCTAAAAGTACGTACTTAACTCCCCTTTTGAAGTCGTGGTCAATCCCAAACGGCTTCCGAATTCACCAAATAACGCGAGTATCGTGGAACTAATAGTAATTCGTAGAATTCCGGTGGAACACGTCTCACCAAGCAACAATGGGATTCACATAGCATAGGTTAGTCAACGTCTACTTGCCTTGAATCCGGTGGTGCAAGTGGTTAGTGCGAGCTGCGAGACGGTGCGAGCTGGAGGCAGAGCAGCGAGGTGATGCGAGCTGAACGGAGGCACGGCTGTGTGGTCTCCAGTTAGCGGCGGGAAAGAAGGCAAGACGGCGGTGCAACGGGGTGGTGCGGCGGCGAGGTACACGCGACTGACTTCAGAGAGCAGGGTAAAAGTAAAACTGAGAAGGTTAGCAAGAAGATGCTCCTCGGCTGCAGGCGTTCATGGACGACGAAGTGTGAGGGAAGGAAAAGTGAGGGACGGTCTTTTTTCTTCTGTGCTTCAGTTCCTCCGCCGGTTGACTTTCTGGGTCGACTTTTTCTTCAACGTGCGTGGCAGCGGAAGGAATGGACAGCTCCGTTAATTCGTGTCCAAGCATGAGGATCCTTTCTGTTGTTCATGCCACCTTGCTTTTTCATGCAAGAACGTGGCCTCAGCTTGGTCCAAGTCTCCCATTTGCTGGTCAATGAAGAAGGAGCAACGTGGCTGAGTATTCTGGGCGAAGTCTTCCCTTTCGTGTCAAGCTGTGGCTGCACTCTTGAGTCAACCTTCATCTTGCTGAGAAGTGAGCGGTTGACGTGGGGGCAGTGGAATTCTCGGCTCTACCGAATGTACGTATGCATAGCGGTCTAAGCAACTCGCGTGAGGAGTTAGCTTGGCGACGTACTAGAGAGAGTAAACATTGGTCTCGTTGGTGGCATTTCATAAAGAAAATTTTACCTGAGGTGATGGACTTGGTGATAGCCGAGCTGTCCTAGTATGGCGAAGATGTGACGATGAAGTGGTGTCGCCGGGACGTGACAAAACATGACAGTTTGGTACGGGGATGGTGGTGGCAAAACGGTGACCATGAATGGTGTCAACAGCGTAGTCCAATGACAAGCTTGTCGACACGTCATGGACCGTTATGTACTCGAGGCTCGGCGAAGTCCGGATATCACATTTGTGCATATCAAGAAGTTCTCTAAGGGAAGTCATTATCAATAAAGTCCATGGTGGAGGATTAACCAGACATTTTGGAAAAGACAAGACACTCGCTCTTGTCAAAGAAAATTTTTAGTGGCCTCGCGTGGAGAAAGATGATATGAAACATGTGGAGCAGTGTTGAACTTGTCACATTACCAAAAGCCATACTCAAAACATTGGCTTGTATACTCCATTATCGGTTCCAACCACCCTTGGGGAATATGTGAACCTAGACTTTGTGGTCAGTTGACCTCGGACACAGAGGGGTAAGACTCGATTATGGTGGTCGTTGATCGATTCTCCAAAATGGCGCATTTTGTGCCACATAACAAGACCTTGGATGCTACTCATGTGATGAATCTTTATTTCCAGGAGATCATGAAACTTCATGGTATTTCAAAGACAATGACATTCGATCAAGATTTAAAATTTATCAGTCATTTTTAGCACACACTTTGGAAGAAGCTAGGCACAACTCTTCAATTTAGCTCTTCCCATCATCCCCAAGCTGATGGGCAAACTGAAGTTGTTAATCGAAGTTTGGGAAAACTTTTAAGAAGCTTAATCGGAAGTAACTTGCATCAATGGGACTCCACTTTGGCTCAAGCTGAATTTGCTTACAACTGGTCTTCAAGCCAAACAATCGGAAAAAGTCCTTTTGAGATTACGTGTGGGAATAATCCTATTATTCCCTTGGACTTAGCTCCACTTCCCATCTCTCAATATTTTAATGGAGATGCTGAGGATCATATTCACTATCTAAAGAAGATTCATGAGCAAATACGAGAAAGGATCATAAAGCATAAGCAAAGTATCAAGAGAGAGCCAATAAGCATCATAAGCGCGCTGCTTTTAAGGAAGGAGATTTGGTGTGGCTACATCTTGGAAATGAAGTTGAAGCCTAGAGTCAATGGTCCTTTCAAAGTGTAGCAAAGAATTGGCGACAACGCCTACAAGATTGAACTCCCTGGTGACTGCTATTTTGGCAACGTTTAATGTTGCAGATCTTTCTCCCTACCATGAAGACGAAGACGAAGACAATGAAAACTTGAGGACGAGTTTATACGCAACAAAAGCATCTGATGCCGAAGCATTCTAAAACAACATCGGTTCTATGAAAGTGTTACTGATCACAAAGTTACTGATACTTCAGTAACTAGACCGATACTTTGGTAGCCGCATGTGCACAATTAACAATACTTTAGTAACCATACTGATACTTCAATAACCACGTGTTTAGAAGGGTGTCCACATTCATCGAATCAAGCAAGTCTTGGATACCTACACCCAACAAAATTTATTTCCTATATTTTCAAGATTTAGTAATTGTCATTTAAAGTTTCTAGAGTCCATATTTATGAGTCCTTTGTCTTCCCAAAGAGTCTTAGTAATTACTCATACTTGGAGAGTTGTTCCAAGTTCGTTTTATATAAACATACTATGATGAATAAGAAGGTCGACTTGTTATGAGTGATAATTCATCTAGTCTTTGGCTTGAGAACAAGAAGGATTTCTTATTGTGCTCTTATCTCTTAGGTGGATTCCTACTAGTGGTGAACGACTTATTCAATTTGGTTCTCACTTGTCTTACCTCTTACTTCTCTACACTTTCTTCGGCGTTATAGTCTGCATGCTAGGCCAAATATGAGCATTATTCTAAGTCTTGAAATTAATAGTCAATATGGAGTAGATGTTTAATGATTGACAGAGGAAGTGACGAACAAAGAGAACAGGGACATAGCGGAGAGTTCTATATATTTTCTGTAGCTGATGTTCTCGGTTTTGATAAAATTTAAAGGGACAGACCAATGAAGATCGATCTTCGTTCGAATGGTCACATGAAGACCACCGTGTAAAGTTAAATCCATGCTTATCCACTGTTGGTAAAATATGTCTTCGAATTGGGTAGAACAATGAAGTCGGATCGTCAGAGTACTCGAGTCGGACTTTGAGGCGTGATATCACTTTCTTTAAGGATTTATTTGCCCCACTACGTTGCTAATGGTCACCGGCAAATTTCCTCCAGGATACAACAAAGTCTCGGATGAGAATACTAAATAGCAATTTTAGTATTTCTCCGGGGTCTCTCTAAGAAACAATCGAAAATTGGCTGCAGTTTTTCAGAAAGAAGACTAAAAAATGACCACATACTCTTTCCGAAAAATGACAAGTATTTATATGAAATGGTCTTGCAACTCTTCGTGAAAATTGCGAACAAACACGTCTTTTAGAAAATTGTTCGGATAAACCAACGCGACTCTTCGCAAGAAGTCGAAAACGAACAATTGCAATCCTTCGGATAAATCAAAACCGAATAAGTAATTTTCCAAAGGTTGTCTTGAAAAGACACAAATAAAATTCGGAATAATAATTATTATTTTTTAAATAGAATTTCGAATTTTCATTTATATTTCATTTCGAAATTCGGAATAATTAAAAGGCAACCTTTGAACTAAAATATAAAATAAAATAAAATAAAATAAATAAATAAAAAGCAAGGGATTAATGCGAATTAAACCGCGGGCGCGCAGGCGTGCAAAGTGCTAAGTGCGCCAAATAATCGCGCCAAAATCGCGCAATTATCCGCGCACCCGCACGCGGGTATGGTGGGTCTAGCCCCACCTAATCACTCCTTTAACTACAAAAGGAAATTTCTCATTAATAAACTAATCCTCCTGCTCTCACCTTTTCTATGTGGGACAAAGTAAAAGCGCTCATTTTGTTTTAACAAACAAAATTCCAACAATCCCCCACTTTGTTTGTAAAACAAAATTTCAAAATAAAATTTTAAAAAATCATACAGCCAAAGTTTCAGTAAGATTAATATACATACATAAAGGTCTCTTTCGAGTTAAACCTTTACTTAGTGCAAGTATATCAAAGCTCTATCAAAGTGACAAGTAGCTCGGCTTTAAACTTGTACTTTTATGTAATAGAACCGGACATACCACACATACACTAACCTCTTGTTTCAGCGAGAATTTCTATATTACTCCGCACTATTATGGCCTTGTGCTTGATCCTGTTTCATGAGCTCTCTAGAAAGCAACCCTCACTTTCGTAAGAAGCGGCACCACTTCTAAGCTCATATAGGTGAAGTATCTACCATGTGTTTTGTTACTATCAACACACTACAAACTTGTATCATACTTCATTAAGAATTCAATTCAGCCTACAAAACGTAATGCACGATACGACTTCTCATATCAGGGCTATGTCGGTATCAAACAATCACATTCAATAACTTGTTCTTACCCATTAAACCTTGTAACTAGTGATGTTCTAGAAAAAGGTCGGGTTACCATTATTGGTGATTTTAATTAAAGGGTTTCAGCCCCATTTCTTGTGAGGTCGTTATTACCATATGTCTTGGTAAAGCCTTCGTCAAAGGATCGGCAAGATTTTTACTTGACCTCACATAGACAATTGTTATGGTACCATCTTTAATCAATTGTCTCACATATTCATGTCTTAGACTAATGTGTCTAGACTTACCATTATAGGTGCTACTATAGGCTCTTGCCAAAGTGGCCGACTATCACAGTGGATAGAAATAAGAGGCATAGGACTAGGCCATAATTTGATATCCAACAACAAATTTCTAATCCATTCAGCCTCTTTCCCAGCTGCCGCCAAAGCAATGAATTCAGATTCCATTGTTGAGTGAGTTATACATGTCTGTTTCTTGCTCGCCCAAGATACAGCGCCTCCAGCTAGTGTGAAGATCCATCCAGAAGTGGAACGCTCATCTCCCACACTTGTAATCCAACTAGCATCGGTGTATCCTTCTAATACAGCCGGATAATTATTGTAGAACAATCCTAAATTTTTAGTTCTCTTAAGATAACCAAAAATTCTAGTAATAGCTCTCCAATGTTCTGTACTTGGATTACTTGTATACCTACTCAACTTGCATACAGAAAAAGCAATATCGGGTCTAGTACAATGCATCGCATACATTAAAGACCCTATAGCACTTGCATATTCTAGTTGTGCCACCGCTCTACCAGTATTATAATTTAATTTAATACTAGAATCAAATGGAGTACTTATTTCTTTAAAATCAAGATGTTGAAATTTATTTAATAATTTTTCAACATAACTACATTGGCTTAAAGAATAACCCCACTATTTTTCTTAACTTTAATACCTAACGGGAGAGGAAACTGATTCCCATACTAACGGCAATAAACTAACTAGAGGTGGATGTCTTTGAACCATTCCGAAACAAAATTTAGTAGTTGAGAGGACGAACTTTAAGCTCAAATTACCGATTCAGATATTGGCCATATTGCACAAGACTTGTCAGCTCTTTTAAGGCACTGTTTTATAGGTCGCACTTATCTCGGCTTGCGAGAACTTTAGAGCTTTGCCAGGGTTCGTGGGAAGCGACCCTGACTTCCACATTCCCAAAGTCAAATCCAGTTAAGAGCGTGTTGCAACCACCTTTTACGCTCCACTTGTGCAATGGGTTCGTTCTGAATAGTTAAATTCAGCCTTACTTCATTGCCAATGGACAAAGTGCATTTTGCAATAGTAAGAAAAATAGTATAAATCCGAGAATGTTGAACTGATACATGCAGCAGATTTTCACTGTTTTTTTTATGGATTTTACAGATTGTGTCAATACATGATCGACTTATTCGAGGTGCATGGAGAGAGTCAACATAAAGAAAGGATTTCAGCTATAATAGTTTATGGTCAAATTCAATTCCCATTATTTTCCTCACCCTGAATCGTCCTCATAACATCAATAAATGACTTTCCTTGAAGCTTACGAGAGAAGAGTTCCTTGAAGTAATCGGCAACACCAATTCTTTTGAACAGTGCTGGCTTCTCGGGTGTGATCAGGCTCGGTGCTGGACCCATGTCCCCTTCCAATTTCGGGCTATAAAATGTGGCAATGGAGAGCCTCTCCTTCACTGAGTTGACCGTTGCTCGGTGCTCAATGCTACGATAAGTACCATTCGTGACAATCTGTGTCAATCATCAAAAAGCACATACTATTTTGTCGGGCTTCTTGTTGATGAATTTCTGTTATAAACACTCGTTCTGTTAGACTATTTAGCTGGTTGCACATATTGGAATTTGGAAGATATAAACGTGATTACACAAATTTCCGCACTCCATCATTGGTTGTTTCCAACATGTCATTCAAGATGGTTATTGCATTCAAAATTGTGTAGTTTTTTGTTTATCCAGACTATCCATCCAAAGATATCTTGAAAACTGTATAGATAAAATGTTAACAGATTGTGTATGATTGTGTATGAAATAGCAGTCATGTCATCAATAGCCTGGGAATATAGATAGGTTCAGAAATCTTTACCTCTAAAATGTCTCCCACATTGACGACGAAAGCATTAGGAAGGGGCTTGACGGGGATCCACTTGCCCTCTTTCCGTATCTGGAGACCTTCCATTTCATTGATTTGGAGAAGAATGGTGAGGCCCACGGCATCGGAGTGCGGAGTGAGGCCGATGACGAGGTTGGGTTGCGGACATGGAGGGTAGTAGTTCATCCTAAAGTGCTGCACGCCCTCATCAAACAGTTCTATCATCTCCTTCGTGTCCATCTTCAGAGCTTTCCCCATGAGAAGGAGAATCTTCATTGCAAGGTCTCGGAGCGCCGAGGAGTATTCATCCAAGACATCTCTGCATAAGAATTGGTTGCAAAGTGAATATTCTCACGAAATATTGACATTTATACCAGCAGTTTTATTTTCAGATAAAATAAAGTTTTGATTAGTTCATCTCAAGCCAGGCATGTGAGATGTGTACCATTCACCATGAGTCTTTCCAAAACATTTAGATAAAATATTCACAGTTTTGATGAAATTATAGCCAAAATATTTCAAATTTTATTTTGAATAATGAAATAATGGGCACAAGAGGAGAAAAAGTTATTTCAAATTTCATTTTATCTACGTTCAAGAATGGCTAGTCATGAAGCCAGTCTTAGGTTTATGATTTACATTCATCTAGTACATGTCCGAATTTCTCGTCGAAATTGGATTATTTTCTTTGTCCATTTTATCACGAAACCGCCATAGGTCTCTTTCAAGATTGATTCATATCTAATTTCTTGACAAAATTGTCATTAATGAGAGTTATCCCAATTTATAGATTTTTCCATTTGTCGTACTCAGATTGCGTAAACAACCATCCTACTTGCCTGTGAAAAGCTGGAACTGACTACAACATTTGTTTTTTTTAGTTTTTTGGGTCGAAACATTTGACCTTTCTTATTCAGCCATCGGCAAACTTTTCCATAGTCGAGAGTAAAACAAGATATGTATTTGTTCTTAGTTCAACTATTTCGTGAACTAATACTTTGGATCTCTAGTATAGTGATTTTTCCTATTAGATTCACTCAATGCTTCACCCCCCTCTCCCTTTTCACCACCATGTGCAGTTACCCAACACAATCAAAACATGGACCACGCGTCTATTGCCACCGCCGTCGTACGGGAAGGAAGAGAGTGGGTCTGAGCCTAGGTTAGCGATGGTGGCTGCGACGGTTCATGATAAATGGTGACATCGGGTGGCTTATCAGCGCGCGGGGCAACAATGGTGGAGGTGGCTTCTAAGTGATATGAGGAGAAAGTAGAAAGGGAGAAAATGGAAGAAAATACGGAGGAAATCGAGCATAAAAAATGGCCAACCCGGGAAAAAAAATTGCGATATAAATTTTAATACCCTAAATTTAGACAATAATCTCATTGATATATAGTGTACTCGATGGACATGAAAGAGTGAGAGAGAGAGAGAGAGAGAGAGAGAGAGAGAAGCCTGAACGGCGAAGGAAGCATGGGAAAAAGGTGAGGTTTTCTCAAATGTCTGGGTAGGGACATCAAGAAAAAGATGTCGCCCCAATCAAGCTTCTGCTCCTCGGAGACTACAAACGCCTGCCCAAAACCCTCCAAGTCTCCTGCTTCTTGCCAAAACTTCCTCTTCTCTTCCATTGGAAGCTTGAAGAACTCTCGTATACCCAGCTTCACCTCCTCCACCAATGAACAACTCACTCCATGGTTTATCAACTGCATCCACAAAAAGGGATCTGTCAACTTCAATAGTCGGTTTCTTCAAGTAACCCTCACAGAAAGAGAAAGAATAAAAGCTACTCTTGTGAAATTTTACCTGGAAGAATCCCCAATCTTTGCATGCAGTGTGCAACTTTTCAAGCTCGGACTCCCTCAAATTGCCATCGCTGGATGAGAGATTGTTCAAGTCAATTACTGGTACTTCAAGCAACAAAGTTCCATGATCATCATCCATGAGCGGATGATCTTGATCAGTTCGGACATAGCGAGGCGGGACTTCGGCTATGGCCTCTTTTGCCAACTCCTGAACATTTGGGACTGGAAGAGAACTACCAAGCTTTGTGAGATTGGGATCCATCTGTCGCAACTAGTGGATTGGGCACAAAAATCTCAAAAGAGAAGGTTATGAGTTACAGCCTGTATTTGAGGGTTTTGTAATGGCCGTAAGATTATATGGAGGTTTCTCGTTTATAGTTGTCGTGTCAAGACTTCCATTTCGAGTCACAATAACATGTCCGGGTGCAATGTGTAGTTTGTCATATAAAGTCATTTAAGTCCTGTTCCAAGATACATCGACATAAATGCTAAATGTCAAGAAAACGCACGGATGGACGATAGATTTTCCAAATCATGTCCTGACTTTCACTGAAAATCAGTAGTCAACATAAAACAAAACGAAAGAAAAACAAAAGAGAAAAAGGAAGAAAAGTCTAAAGAAAGAAAGAACAAAAAGAAAAGTGAGTATCAAAACCTAAATTTTAACGAAATGTTTAATTATTTATTAATTAAATATAAAATTAAGGATTAAATTTTAAGCCCTAACAAAAATAATTTCCGTCAAGTTGCATGGTGTATAGACACTAGGAGCATTTGTATTAGTCGTAGTAGAACCTTTTTGTTAAAAGAAAATAAAGAAAATAATTAAAAGAACTATTATTTAAGAAAAAAAAGAAGTCCGACCAAAAAAAAAAGAAGAAACGGAAGGTTGAATAGGGCCGGGCAGGGGCTGGCTCCTCCTCTTTCCCCCTTCCTTCCTTTCCCCCGTTCAAGCCTGGCCTACCTCTTTTTCTTGCTCCTTTCCTCCTTTCTTTTTGTGTGGGCCAGCCTACCTCTTTTCTTCCCTTTTTCTTCTTTTCACGCGGGCTGGCCCATCTCCCTTCATTTCAGCCCGCCCCGCGCGTGGGTCTCCTTCATCCCCACGCCGGTCATGCAAGAAAAAGCAAAGTACAAACCAGAGGAGACGGAGGATCACGAGGGAGCTGGGGAGGCAGCAGATCGCGCAACATGATCCTAAGGTCGGAGCTAGACCGGCAAGGCAACTGGCGGTGGCAGGAGCCATGCGCACTTGCTGGCCGAGCTTAAAAGAGAGAGGGAGAGTCGGTCGGAAGGGGAAGGTTTTGACTCTGAGAGAGAGAGATTTGTGGAGGTCTTGGGCGAGAGAGAGAGAGAGGTAGAAACGGAGAGTGAGCGAGAAGGAGACCCAGAATCTCCCTCAGCCGAGCGTCGCTCAGCCATCCCCGACGCGAGCTTGCGCCTCCTAGCCGAAACCACCAAGCTGTGGCTTCCCTTTCTTCGATTGCAAGTTTTTCCAATGAGTTTCTTGATTTTTAGTTCAGCCCGTGTCGATTTCCCAAGGATCCTGGCTCGCAGGGCGTGCAAGGCGACCCGACATAGTCCAATCTATCGATCTCGCCCACCATTCACGACCTCCGAGCCGGGTGGGGACCGTTCACCAACCCTCTTTGTGCTCTTCTTTTGTCCTATTCTCTCACATTTTTTGCATGGGTTACTGAGTCAAGGCGTGCGTTTTGAGTTCGCTCATGCTGTCCGTTGTTGACGTTGAGCATTCCCTGCCATTCTTGTTGAGCTTTGGTCTAGTTTCGGATCTTATTTTTGTCCGTGGCTGCCTTGAGCCGATGCACCTAGGTGTTCAATAAAATGCCCTTGAGGCGCTTCGGGTAGAACAGCCACTGCCTTTGCCTTATCCGAAGCTCGTGTATCATTGTGTTGATCACTGGTTACTGGAAGAGAACGTAGAAAAGGGGAGCTTCAGTGACGAAGGAAACCACGCCCAGGGAAGGGAAATGAAATTATGAATAGAAAATAGAAAATAAAATAAAAAGAAACGAGCAGAGAGTAATGAAAATAGAGATAACACCAATCCATAAGCCATTTTGAGCGTGGGGGCTGGATGGACTTTAGGGGTGTTTCATTTTCAAAGAGTAACATTTGTTTTCATTTCGTCCATTTTCGCGTACGTTTTGCCGAGATCCGAACTTGTGGTCCTATGTTGCGCCTCACGTCCACCTTGCATTTTGCGTTTTATATACATTAGGGATTTTTGGATAGTGGTGCTTGTTTTTCTTGGCTTGGGATGGAATTAATATACATCAAGACCATGGTAGTGTTTTAAGGTTGGGGTTGAACTCAGGGGAACTTCAGGTTTTTATGGAAGCTTCGGGCGTGCTGGAAACGCACGAAGAAGAAGACCGGAAGCAGGAAAGAAAAGATTAAAATAAAAGGAAAAATGAAAAAAGAATTAAAGATTAATATTAATATAAAAAACGAAAATGAAAAAAAAAAAAAAAAAAAAGATTTTATGAAACGGGTTTTGTTCGGTTAAGTTCAGATCGTCGGATTGGGCTAGCGAGTCAGATCGGGTTTATCCAATCCGAACTTATTTTCTCAAATATAATAATATTAAATATTAAATATATATATATAAATTCAAAATTTCTAAAAGATTCTTTAAAAATAATTAACATTCCTCGAAAATGTTAAAATTAATCGTTTAGATTATTTTTTCCTAAAAACTGGAAACCTTTCAATTTAGAATTATGCTCAAGGTTAAGTAAGGCTTTAGGGCTCTACCATAGGGTTCCGATTACTCTTAGACAAATATACCCTCGATTAATTATGACTTCCCTTTAGCTTAGCTAGGAATGTTGCTTAAGTTTTAGTGAAATTTCATAGTACAATTATATTTTTCCTTACACAATTGATTTATAAATAGTTTGACAAATTTCTTATTTAAATGCTCATTTACAATATGTCACATCTATCTATGAACTAATACTATGAAACCCAAATAAATTACGCTCTCCTATGTACAATGCAGTTGACAATTGAGACATGATAGTGACGACAAAGAGTCGTGACAAATTCAAACCCATCAACTTAAACATGTGATTGTGTTTCATGCTTTTCTATGATAGATTAAGACCCTTAACTACCCATTCCCAATTACAGTGATCTAGGAAGTATTGACACTTTCCACAAGCTTTTGTGTTGTATCGAACATCTTGACACGTGTCCAACACTATCCAATACTCGGTCAATAAGTGTCGGATTAACCGACACCTAGTCAACTTTGCCAACGCTCTTAGGCACACGAGTCTAGAATTCCAACATATGAGTTTGGACTTCTAACATGTGATTCCGACATACACGGGTCAATTTTTAAAATTTTCATTAAATAAGAGGTTAAAATAAATATGTAAAAAATAAAAATAAATAAAAGGGGAAGGAAGAAAACGTATTCTTCTCTTCTAACTCTGTCATCCCATGACACATAATTCACCCCAAAATTTTTTCTTTTATCTTCCAACACACGAGTCTCAAATGTGGATTGTTTTTTTCTCCTCCAAGGTTTATAGATTTTTGGAATGAAGTTGAATTTGTCAAGATGATATTAACAAATGTTGAATTAGTGCTTTTAGTGTAAATTAATTCAGGCTCTTTTTATTATTTATTTATTTGTGAATTTGAATCAAATTAATTTGATTTTATATATAAAAATGTGAGTCTCAATGTGTTCAAATTCTTTTTTCTCTTTTCTCTTTTTAGAAATGACGTGTTAGTGTTTCGTATTGGGTTATGTTATGTCGCATGTTGCGTGTCGATGTCGATGCTACTCAAACAGCGATCACAAATGACATCTTCATCAATAGACACAATTGCGTATGCTGAGAAAAATGAATGTTTGAAAATCTAGTCCGGTGAAATTTGTTTCGTTGCTGTCATTGTTTGTGGCAACGAAACATTGTTTTGTTGCTAAATGTTACTGTGACAACCAAAAAGATCCGTTGCTAAATCTTGCTGTGGCAACACAAAAACATTCATTGCTAAATCACGAAAACGGAGGGAAATTTTCTAGGGGTATTTCGCGGAATTTTTTGCAACAAAAAATTTGGTGGCCAAATAGTTTGAAACGAATATATAAGTAATATGACTAATTTTAAATTTAATTTGAGAATAATGAAATTAAACGACTAATTTAAGTTAAATTAAAATGAAAATATGATGTATTTTATATAAAACAGAATTAAATAAAATCATTTTGTATTGAAAGTAACTTATTGTATAGACCCTACCCTATTAGGTTAAAATTACTGTATACTAGAAAATATATATTATTCTGTGAGCAATATCTATATATATAACTAACAAAAGTGCACACATAAAGCATATATTTAAAATTTTGATGCAAATAATTTTGGAAAATCTCCTAATTATGATATATTTAAATTATTGATGAAAGAAAATAAATTATTGAGCCGGTACAAAGAGATTGTACACATGTATTTCGAAAAATAAAAATATTTCTAGTTTTGAACGTTGTCCATGAGATGGAAAAATTTAAAATTTAAAATTTAAATATGTCAGAGATGAAGTGGAATCAATCTATTTACGGATTTTTCTATTGATGGAATATTTACAAAACGCCTACTTACAATTGTTTTGCAAAAAAAAAAAAAAAAAAAAAAGATCGTGATAAATTTTTTTTAATAAATTGATGTATTCTTTATTTGATTGTAATCAAATTATTTCATATGAAGACCGTTATAAAATGTGATTACATAACGGTCAAGTCCATACATCCTACAAAAGTAAATTGCTGACAAATCAGATTTCGTTGCTATAGCTTTTAAATCGGCAGCGACCAAAACAAATTTCCTTTCCAAAAAAAAAAGATTTCCGTCACTACAAGTAGAGCAGTAGCAGCGACGTAAATCTTAATTTCAAAATATCGACAAATTTTATTTTTTGTCGGCACAAATCATCTATAGCGACAAATATCTTTTTTTTCTTCTTTTCATTCCAATGGATAGTTTTCTTGTAATGGACTTATTTTCTTGTGGATACGCGTTATGTACGTTCAAGGGAAATGTCATATTTAATAGAGACTAGTCCCGACAAAAAAAAAAAAAAAAATCTAAACAGTACCTCTTAATAGTCTATAAAAGTTAATTAACAAAAGTTGAGGTTGACACCATCTTCTGATTTTTTTTTTTTTCCTGACGGATATGACAAATCCAATCAAAAGGAATGGATTATTAGGTGAGTCCATGATTAATGGGATTTCTCGAATCTCCCGACGCATAGTTCTTGAGGGACCGATAATCCCTGGAACGCAAATAAGTTATACCTTGTTTACTATTTATCACACCTACACCATATTTAAAACCAATTTCCAACTTTTGCGTGCACTCTTCAATTATCAATATCAAATGACTAAAAATACCCTTAGGTTCGATATAAAAGAAGTGAAGAGCAAACTAGATATAATAAAAAATATATATATCAATTTCTCTTAAGTAGTTGCGTAACAAACCCTTTTCATTTTAAATCTACCTCACCTTTGAAATTCACATCTCTATTTTTCTAGTAAAAATAACTTGCACCCATCTGCTTCCTATCTGGCATGCCCATAGCACGCAAAAGATCTAGTCTATTTTTTGAATTAATATTTTTTGAATTAATTTTGTCCACCGACTTTTGTATCCCTAGAGCCACTTGAATAAAATAATTTACTTAGCGCCTCCTACCGTGGTGAACTAAGGGAAGTATTCTATAATCGGCAAATTAAAAAAAAAAAAAAAAAAAAAAAAAAAAAAAACCCGAAGTGCCCTCATTTTTTCAAATAATGATCATCGATGAACTTTATTTCAAATAAAAACCGAAATGGCATTTGTTATTTCAAATAAGAACTTAAAGTAGCATTGGTTATTTCAAATAAAGACTTGAACTCGTCGATTGCCAGCTAGCTAAATGTTCTAATCGGTCAAGAAAGTTTTCATCAATTTTTTTTCTCTTTTCTTCTTTTTTCTTTTTCAGCATCGGCCGACAGTCACTAGCAAAGGCTGACGAGGGCTTGGCGACCTCATCAGCCATTGGGGAGGCTAGGCGAGGCCATCCCTTGCCTGTGGCCGGAATGGGTGGCCTTTGCCGAATCAGGCGAGGGCAACCCTTGCCCAGCCCTCTATGGGCATCACCGACGACTAGCCAGCCCCCGACAAAGAGGAAGAAGAGGAACCAAAAGAAAAAGGAAAGGAAAGAAAAAAAGAAAAAAATGAAGAAAAAAGGGGAAAATGATAAATGACGAAAATACGCTTGATCGCGGAAAAATTAGGCCTCTTATTTGAAATAGTTATAACCACTTCGGTTCTTATTTAAAACAAACATAATCACTTCGGGCTTATATTTGAAAAAGATCAATTTCAGGTCCTTATTTGAAAAAGTGATGACACTTCAAATCTTTATTTAAAACAAGATCTACTTCTATCTCTTATTTAAGAAAATGAGAGCACTTCGGATCCCTTTTTTGAATTTTCCCTACTCTACTTATTCTAGACTGACTCCTTTCCTAAATATAATTTGGTGGACGATTGAGACTTGAAAGTGAGGACAAATTGTCGTTGCTTTCGGTGGCTTAATCATTCCTCATTAGCTTAAACAAGTGACTAAATCAAATAGCTTTTCATGGGTAGGTGAGATAATTTTTCAACACTATTGTCAGTATACGTATGGATTATTCTATTGATTGGAGAAGTCTAAACAGCCATTAGAATGACTGCACATCGCTTGTTCGTGAAGATCAATCCAATCATGGTATAGTATTCCATGGTCTATGAGTTTCTATCATCAACTAACTGTTTGTCGGACACTTGTTACCCGTTCCATCGAAAATCTTTAAATTAATCTCAACCATTCATTGGAAAATCTTTAAGAATTTACAAGTGCATATGGGTAGGACCATGAAAGGCCTCGTGCTTCACGAGGCTACTTGAGTGTGAAATTTGAATGTTGGTTTGTTGGTTACTTCCAAAATGTGATAGTTATGAGTGCTTTGATTTGATTCAATGAGATATAATGAAGTCCCTTGTGACCTTTCATTTGAAATCATCACGCACATATTTGGGAACCACACACGGTTGATTATGTATGGGTCAAAGATTAGTTGGGAAAATTGTTCAATCACTCATAAACGTATTTTATTGATGTAGTTCAATAATAAACTTTTTAATTCTACTAATTTAGTCATAAACTTTTAAATGAAATTCTGCTAGAGTCCTTTTAGACAATTGTTCCCAAAAATCACTAAAATAGCACATGGTACAAATGCCAATAACAGACCACCATGTCAACAATTTCCCGTGAAAATTGACCGAAAGTATTATATTGAAATTTCACTTAAAGATTTAGAATTAAATTTGTAAAATTTAAAAGTTCATGACTAATTTGACATTTGTACAATAAGTTTAGAACTAATTTGGTAATTTTTCCAAGATTAATTATACTTGTAATGAATTTGCCTAGGAAGATGTAGATGAGTTAGTCTCCACTAGCATAATTAACAAGCACATGCTAAGAATGAGCTATGGGTTGTGCCAATATCAAATCCTAAAGGTGCTACACACTTGCTCATCTAATTGGAACATCGTTCGCAATGAAAATAGCCATTGACAACATTTGGAATTCATAGCAGGAGCACTGAACTGGAATCAGAGTAGTTTTACCAATTATGAGCAGGAGACAGACTTTGACAAGAGCAGACTTAACTGTTTTAGAAAAATACTACTGTCAGAGATTGACGCTAGCGAGCGAAAAAGAAATGTTCTATTGCTAACAATGGCAAAACCAACGATTATTTGAGGGATTTGAGTTGGAAACAGTCATCTGAGATTGGATGACTCTAAATTTAATTCAAGAGAGAAGTAGTGGGGTTGAGGAGAAACGAATAAAACTAGTCTATTACGTTTTAGTGTTATTCTGTGCTCTTTTCTTGTTGCTAGTAGCTATATCTTTTTTTTTTTAATAATATGTGCATAAGGTGCTATGGTTGGTAATCGTGATAAGAACAAGTATACAAGAATGATAGTAGTGCTTAGGTCATAATTATGTGATCTATCATTTGATAGGATTTGTACATGTTGATTATAACTTATCTCGAAGATTATTAGTGGAATCTTCGGAATTGGGACAAAGATCTCCAACTGGATTGACACTGCCACTGTTGAGTGATTCTCTTTCCTGACATGGGAGCCCTTGGACGCTGTGCAACAACTCCTCCGATTGGCTAGGCATCTCCTTGTTTGGGTCATGCACACCACAAGTGGAAAAAATTGGATTTTTAGGCGCATATGGTAATGCTTTTGTTCTCATGAACAATTTCTTATTAAAAATGATTTTTTTTTATTCTATTCTAGGAACAATTTTTAAGTATTTTAAACTGTTTGGTAACTATCCAAAATTTCAATTCCCCAAATAGAATTATTTGGTAACGTTCTAAAAATTTCTAATCCAAATCATTTTTTTAATTTTTTTTAGTAACTTTATTTCTTTTTTTCTTCTTTTCTTTTTTTCTTTTCTTTCTCTTCTTCTCCTTCAAGGTCTACCGGTTGCCGGCCTTGGGATGACCGGCGACCTCGCTGGAGCATCGCCGACCCTTGGTGAGGCCGCGCCTCATCGACTGAGCCTTGGCTAGGTGAGCAACCTCACCCAAACCTTGGGAGGCCAAGCTCGCCTAGCCACTAGTGAGGCTCAACCTCATCGGGCCACTACGAGGTTGGCCTCACCTTGGCCGGGTGATGCTGACCTCACGGTGGCCCAACGACTGGGTGAGCTTGGCCTCACCAGATTTGGGCAAGGTTCTAGCGAGGCCGAGCCTCGCCAATGGCCGAGGGAGGCTTGGGCGAGGCTCGCTTGGCCGGTGGCTAGGCAAGCCTTCGGCAAGCTCGCTGGACCTCGCCTTGGCCTAGCGAGCTCGCTAGACCTCATCCTAGCCTAGCGAGCCTCCAACGAGCTCGCAAACCTCGCCCAACCGGTCACCAACAACCGGCGACAATGGACCACAACGGCAGCAACAACGAAACAACGGTAGTTGAAGAAGAAGAAAGAAGGAAGAAGAACAAGAAAAAAGAAAAGAAACGAGAGAAAATAGGTTGGTTGATTTCAAGAATTGTTCTTAAACATATAATTTTTTTTTTTTACTTTTTGATTTTGTTCCAAATCTATTTTCGAGAACAAAAAAAATATAAATTTATTTCTAGGAACAAAGATTTTTCTAAACGAATTTCTATTCCATACCTATTTCTAAGAACAAAAGAATAGAAAATGTTATTATTTAGCAAGTTACCAAACAGAGCCATATTTGCCTTCCAACGTGATTTATGGTCCTTAGTCGTGGAGAGTGGATATAGGCTTAGTTATACTATGATATCTCGAAATTTGGCCCCTATTTCAAAATATGTGAAATAGTTATTTCATTGATGCACTTATGGTTATTTTATTTTGAACTGATCACTCATGACTTAACTAATTCATTGGGTGAGTGTGACATCCAGATTTTTCAACTCTATTTTCTACTGAATAAATCGAGCATTTCATTGACGCATTTATAGGGTTGTTCTCAGAGTCAATCACTGTTGAGATAACTAGACTATATGAGGAAGCCATTAGGGAAATTTAAAGCAATAGACTTGAGAATTCGACCATTAACTGACTTCTCGACCGTGCTTATTTTTAGAGGCATTTCGGTACAGTTAAAAATTGATTTGAAATCAGAGATAGGTCTATTCAACTCGAGATGTGTGGCTAATCGTGGGTGACACCACTAAATTGGAAAATTCTCATCGACCGATACTAATTTGATTTTTCTCGTCGTTTTGGTACCCAGTGTCCGTAAATGAATCCTCGAGATCTTCACGATAATCGAGAGTCACCAATGAGTCGAGTGGGTTCATTGTGGTTCGAAGAAAATCGACCACGGGTCATTTGCCCTAAAAAGTTCGAAAACTACCCGGTAACCAGGTCACGTTAAAAACGCGGCGAATAGAAATTAACCGCCAATTTAAGTCCGATTTCAGAAATCAAGATTCTCCGTCATGTCACAATAAATTCTAGGACCCACGACTTAGTCTTTAGAAGATTTTTCAGAGATCCCGAGACTTTTACGGAAAATCATTGCGGACGTTGCGGAAAATTAACAGAAGTAAATTGTACAGGCCAAATCAAAGAAAAGTTGGACCTCCAAGCCAAGTCTTTAAGTGTCGGACTTACGTAAAATTGTTTGGAATTTTTCTTCATTGAAATCGGACCTCAATTTGGGAAATTGAGTAAGGAAATGAATTTATTTGAGTGAAATTCGATTTTGGACAAAGGGCTGAAATTTTTGCATCAAAATTTGATTTAATGAAAAATCCAACTCAAGAAAGAAATGAGGGGATATGAGGGAACTCTAATGATGAAATTTGAGATAACTATGGACTTTTCTTCCATTTCTTCCCAGCTTCTCAAGCGGACGTCGACAGCTACTCCCTTCCTTCAGCTCTTCTTCCTCGACCCCATTTGATGTTGTCTTCGCTTTCAATTTTTACGGTCGCTGTCTCTCTCTCTCTATTTGCCTTTCTTTCCACCGAGACCCCACGCCCACATAATTCTCCGTCGTTGTCACCTCCTCCTTC
Source organism: Eucalyptus globulus (assembly GCA_014182545.1). Taxonomy (NCBI): domain Eukaryota; kingdom Viridiplantae; phylum Streptophyta; class Magnoliopsida; order Myrtales; family Myrtaceae; genus Eucalyptus; species Eucalyptus globulus. Next base: position 34,672,207 of record CM024721.1, on the reverse strand, counting down.
GTTTTCAACGCCACCGAAGCCAACTGCCGGTTGTGTTGACCTCAAGCTGCCCCGCACGAAGCTACAAGCCACCGGAACTCCTGCAGGCTGCCACTCGTCCGTTTCCCCTCATCTCCGGTCAACCTTCCAGCAGCAGACTTGGCTTGTTGACTGCCCCACCATCTTCGGTCTGGCTCCACGAAGCAGCTCCACGCGGCTTCAAAATTTTAGCCTTCGCCAACGGCTTCAGCGGCCGCCACGAGTGCTGCTCCTCTTCATCCGTGTCCCACCGAAGCCCATCGACCTCCACCGAGCTACAGTCAGCTGCCACTTGCCCATGCCCCGGCCCCCTTCGGTCAACAAACCAGCGCCCTCCCACCAGCGTTGATTTCGTTGTTCCGCCCAGCAGAAGCAAGCGAGCTGCTTCCTCGTGTATTCCGCTGGACCGGTCAATTACAGCAGCCCAGCGAAGACCAGGCCCACGAATCCTCCTCCATTTTCCTTCGTGCAGCACAAGCCCAGCAGTTTCCTTTCCTTTTGCTCGACCCATCAGCCCACGCAAACCAGCAGCCAACAGCTTCTTTGGGCTGTGTCTTCAGCCCAGCGAGTTTATCTCCAGCAACAGCAGCCCACGTGGATTTTTCTTGAGCAGCCCATATTCAATTGAAGCCCAGCCCACAACTTGACGCCCAAATCAGCAAGGCCCATGCAGTCAAGCCCAATTCCGAGCCCACAAAGGCAGCCCATCTTCGGCAGACCCAACCCAATTTGGGTCCAGCCCAAAATCAAGAACAAATGGGCCGATCTCAGGCCCAGTCCAAACCCGTGGGTGTCATCGAAAGCTCGATTTCGGCCGCTGTCGCGGTGTCCCGGCCTTCGCTTTTAACAAGTGAGTTTTACTCACTAATGCTTTCTTAGTTTGCTAATTATGCTTAGGGGTTGATTAGATTTAATTAAGTGCACTTAGGTGGTTAAATTAGTTTAGAACAATTAACTTAGTGACTTGATGATGCATATTAGGTGGTTAGACTTAGCCATTAGCAAGTAAATAGGCTCGAGTAATCATTGAGCGAAGCTTGAAAATTTTTTGGGTTCATTCCAGCTTTCAATTAGGCAATACAGGCATAAATTGGATTTTTAGTATTTATTTAATTAGTTTTCGAATTTATTTATTTAATTATTTATTTATTTTCCGGAAATTTAATCGGGATGGCCAATGACCGAAATTTCAAGCTGATTGCCGTGGTGCAGTCCATTTATTTAATTGAGTTTCAATGTGTATGGAATTGATTTAATTATGAAATTTTAGGATATATTCTTATTGAGTTGATTTTTGATTATTTGGTTGAAGAATAATCGGGTATTGGTTGTTAGTATCGATAGTGGACTAGTGATTAAGTATGGCATCTAAAAGGGCACGTGGTTCGGTGATCTGATGCGTCACTTTGGCAAACTAGTGCCTTAGAGAATGCACGTGGGCCCAACGTTTCGGTATGGCATCTAAAAGGACACGTGGCTCGGTGATCTGATGCGTCACTTTGGTGAACTAGTACCTTAGAGAATGCACGTGGGTTTAGTGTTTAAGTATGGCATTTAAAAGGGCACGTGACTCGATGACTTGATGCATCACTTTGGCAAAGAGGTCACCTTAGAGAATGCACTTGGGCCCAAGGTTTGAGTATGTCATCTTGGAGATTGCACGTGGCTCGAAGACTTGGTATGTCGTCCTAGAGAATGCACGTGTTCCGACTTCTAGATATTCCACTGTGGGGAATGATTTGGGTGACATGTAATCGACTGGTTCGATTTGTTTTGAGTGAGTGAGTGGGTGTCTATTATGAATTGTACTGATTTGCAGGTGAGATTTGAAGCCAAGCTAAGTCCTCTGACCTGTGCGTGTTTAGGCAGCACATAGTGTATTGGTTTATTAATCGGGTCTTAGGGGGTAGAACTCGTTGAGACGTTATCTCATGGTTATTATATAACCATTTTAGGCCCGTAGATGGCAGCACCTCCACCTCCTCGTCCTGCCATGCATTTCGGTATTCCCCAGGAGATGACTGAGCTAGAAATCCACTTCCACATTCACCCTCACCCAGAAGGACTAGAGTATGTCCTAATTAAGTCAATCGTCTGGATTGACGTAGGAGAAAACGCCCTGAGGCCCCATCATTATAGGTCATGGTAACATGAGTACTTTGACGGGCGAAGAGAGGGACCCATCCTAGAGAACGACGTTCCAATGTATGTTCTGGAAGAAGCATTTGGGGAGGGTACAACACACCATGTGGATGGGTCGGTTGTGAATGTTCAGGACTCGACACTTGAGGTTGAAGCTCACACTCCTGTGTACTCGATTGACAATGACAACTGGAATGACGAGGATGGTGAGATCGAAGAACAGGAGGTGGAAGGACCGGAGGAGGATGAGGAATGGGTTGTAGCAGAGGAGGTACTTGTAGATGAGCCAGCATTTGAAGCCGATGATGAGCTTGAAGAAGAAGATGAAGAGCTGGAAGAGAACGAGCTTAGTGAAGAGGAATCGGAGGAGGATCAGGATGATCCCGAGAACGACCCGGATGAGGACTAAGATCCCATCCCGTTTTGTGAACCTTATGTACTTGTGGATAGTTGTTAGATCAGACCTATGCTAATAGTATTGTAAGATACTATGAGTTGTGCTAATGTATAAAAGTGTAGTTGTGAATTTCAGTATGAAAAATATGGCTTGCTTTCCTATCCCATTGTTTTATTGTCTGGGGATTTATAACTGTTTCCACATACGCAAATATAAATAAAAGGGTTGGCGATAAATAGTCCTGGGATATCACATTCTAAAATCAACCAAGTATAAGGATGGGTGCGTTTCCGAGGATCGAGGCGTGATAGTGAGACTGTAAAGGGTTAAAATGTGAAAGACCAGGGAATTCGATCAATAATCGACCACTCAACCATAAAAATTAACAATGATTAATACTATGCTGTTATAAATCAATTAGAGAATGGATATAAATCGATTCAACATAAGTACATAGTCGGTTCACAGGTGATTCCACACGATTATGATATGCACATTAAACGACAATAAACCTATTTTCTATTTATATTGTACACATGGTACGTAATTGAACTCTTGTAATTATATGACAACCGAGGGTCATCCACAATTCGAAGAAGCACAAATGTGAATAAAAAATTGTCGACCACAGGTCAACAGCGCAAGAACTCCTAAAAGCCACTCGATAGTCTATGTCGTACTAAAGTCACATTTGATCAATTTAACCATGAAATTTAATTTGATTTCAAGTATTGAACTATTGAAGGTTGCAAGACTAATTCATTGGATGTCGCCTCATTATTTGTTGAATTATCGGCAAATTCAAAATATTTGAAAAAAGGAATTATCAAAAGAAAATTGGAGTCTGGAAAAGGAAAAAATTCGAACCTAGTGGTAAGGTTGTAATATTTGGACCAAAATTAGTTTTAAGAAATTAGAGATAAAAAGAAATTGAGGGGGACAAAAAACTAGGCTAGGAGGATTTTAAGGGATAATAGTTGGGGTGTATTAGGGGTGAGTGGTTCCCGGTTCCGGTTCGGTTCCGTTTAGAACCTGGAACCTACCCTCGGGTACATGTTCCGCATTTTTTGGAACCTGGAACCTACCCGTCAGAACCAATAATCTAGAACCTACCCTGTCACAAGTTCTAAGGTTAGTTCTAGGTTCCAATAGGTTTTTTTTTTTTTTTTTTTTCATTTTCAAATTTGAAAATAATGAAGAAGGAAAGAGACAAACCAAAGACTAAGACTTGAAGCTTTCCAATTCATAATAGGACAAGATAAGTCAAATATCAAGTACTCCAAAATCCAAACTAAAAGTACCAACAATGTCAACCAATATATGACTTAGGTGATCGACTGTCAACATATGACTTAGAATTAGAGATCGATGGTGGAAATAAAAACCTGCTAATATAATCGTAGAACTCTTCTAACTCTGCTTCCTCATCATCATCGCCATCTCCAAAGTGAACTTTGCAATGACTTTTTGCTGTCATGTGTTTCCTAACTGCCTCTAAGCTGCTGAAGGGATGACACCTCTCATTACGGTACAAACACATTAAATCCCTTTTCACCTGTATGCGGGCAAAGAACGATAAAAAATAAGCCCAATCTTTTTAAAAAATAAAAAATAAAAAAATCAAGAAACAAAACTACTTGCAGCAGCATGCTTTTCACAGTTTTTGCAGATCATACCTTAAGGCCGAGGTATGTAAGAAGTCCTTCTGGATCCTTCAAATACTCAACATCAGGGATGAAGAAACCGTGTTGCTTGTGCATGTGAACCATACACAATTCTATGCTATCATGCTCACGATCACAGATAAAGCAGCATGATGGATCCACTTCACAGAAATCATCATTATCAGAATCATCTTCCATATGATGGTCGGTGGACAGCTCATTTACATTCATTTCACTCAAAGAGTTTGCAGCTTCCCCAACCAAGTCATCCTCTGAATCCACTTCTTCCCACTCATCTTCACTATCTTCGCTTTCTGCCATACCTGACTCCTTTTGTGGAGCAGGCTTGCTTTGAACACGTGGTGCTAGTGGTCTAAGCAAAGTCCTCAGGATATGGCTTCTGGACTGGAGATGTTGAGCATGTGCTTTATCACTTCTATATCCTCTGCCACAAATGCCACAGCTATAGAGCATTGGAGTCTGACTGGACATATTTTTTTCTTGTGCCTGTGCAGCTTGCCTAATCAAAAATAAAGCCTCTGTCACTCCTGGAACCCCAGCAACCTGACAAATTCAACACAACAGGTCGTGTTCAATTCAAAGCTATTCAAGCTGGCAGGAATAGTTTGATGCGAATCTCAACCTACTCTTACTTCACTTTTTGATCGAACTGGTAATATAGCAAAGATGGTACATAATCACAAACATCAAGAGATTTGTGATAAATCGGACATCACATACATTAAGGAAGCATCGACTCGAAGCTTCCAATGAAGCAACGGCTTTCTCTGTTTGGATCACTGCGCTAATACCCTATATATATGTTCAATAATTTTACTAGAACTTTGGTAAGGATAAGCAAAAAGAAATCCCACCAATACATCATTGGACACAGAGTAGAGTACAGCCCATCAAGAAATGGCAATGTGGAAACCTCCTATAGCATTTTAAATAGGTTATAGCTCTCAAGTAAAGATCATTGCCATGTCTCAGTAACCTCGCACCAAAGCTACTGACGTCAGTAGTTAAAAGAACGATGTACTAAAACGAACTACGATCTCTTCCAAACAAATGGAATGCGAAGAATTCGGAAATTCAAATAGTTCAAACAATAACACACTCCTTAAGCCTAGAGTAGCAAATGTCAGGCTAGATGTCATCGTTCTTCACACAAAGAAACAAAATTTCAGCTAACGAACACGAAGGGTGTGCATGGAAACACTCCAAAAAAGTGTTTCCGGCACACTTCTGTACGGAAAGTGTTCCCGGGAACAAAAAAGGAACAGAAACGCGTTTGGTTGCGTTTCTGTTCTTTTTTTGTTTTTTTGTTTCTGGAACGAAATAAGAACAAAAAAAAGAAATAACAATTTGTTTTTTGTTTTTTTTTTTTTTTTTTGGTAAAGGGTAATAAAAAAGAAACAACAATTTGTTGTTTCTTGTTCCGAAAACAAAAATGAAGAAACATTTCCGGCAAAGCTTCTTCTCTCTCTTCTTTTTTTTTTTTTTCTTCTTTTTCTCTTTCGCCGGTCGCCGGCCTCGGCCATGGCCGGCGACCGGCCGTCGAGGCTCGGCCTCGCCCAGATCCGGCGAGGCCGAGCGTTGCCGATCCCCGGCGAGGCCGGCGAGGCTCGGGCTCGCCGGATCTGGGCGAGCTCGGGCTCGCCCGGCCATGGCGAGGCTCGGCCTCGCCATGGCCGGGCGAGCCCGAGCCCGCCGGGGCCGGTGACGCTCGGCCTCGCCGGATCCGGGCGAGGCCGAGCTCGCCCAGCCAAGGCGAGGCCGAGGGCCGGCGAGCCTCGCCGTGGTTGGGCGAGGCTGCCGGCCCCGTCGGCCGGTCGCCGGGAGGCGGTGACCGGCCGAAAAAAAAAAATAAAAAAGAAAGGAAAAATGAAAAAATAAAATAAAAATGTTTAAAAATTAAAAGAAACAAAAAAAGAATAAAATTTACCAAACGTGTTTCTGTTCATTTTTTATTTCCGGACCAAACGTTACCAAACGCGTTCTTTTGTTCAAAATTGTTCCCGGAACAGAAACATTTTTTTTTTGTTTCTGTTCTTTTAAACAAAAAAAAAAGAAGTGTTTCCATGCGCACCCGAAGGGATCACCGACCCAACTCCCCTTGCGGCTATCAACATCGAAATCCAATAAAAGGATACTGCTTGAGCACGAATTTTAATCAATTAATCAAACGAAACTCCTAACCCCCCCCAACAAAAAAAAATCAGCTAACGACACAAATTAATACATCTGGTCGAGAAGAACTCAAACCCGAAGCCACCCAAAAGGGAATCATCAGGTACGGGAGCCTTTTTCGTCGAACAAAGAAGCCGTCAAGACAGATGACAAAGACTTTCATCGAGGCTAAAGCACGCTGCTTTAGCTGAAACCAAGAAGACATCGCCCATGGTCGATGACGACGGCGACAACAACGTGAGAATGGCGCGATTGAAGATGGATAGAGAGTGAGAAAGACCTTGCGTTTGAGGTTGTAGCGATGCCACTCGGACTTGTAATGGAGCTTTTGCTCGGCATCGTCTTCAAATTCCTTGTTGCAGGCATTACAGGTCAGCCCCGGCATTCCCCCCCAACAATCAAACCAAAAACAAGAGATTTCCAACCCTAAAGCAAAGAAGTCTCCCTCCGCCGCTCCTTCTTCTATTTATGGTTTATGGGTGTGTAAGGGAGAGCAAAACAACGACGGATTTGGAGTCGGAGGTGACGGTGGCGATGGTGATCGGTGGACTATGCACCGCATGACGTGGTCCGGTCCAATTTCTAATACTTTCAGTCCTGGGCGAGCAGCGAACGTCGTTGGCTGAGCGGCGAGGCAAGTGAGGGGTGATGGCGTCAAGGGAGCAGGAGGCAAAGGAGAAACGAGCGCGGGGTAACTCGTGTCCAGTGGTGTCCGACGGTGGTGCCGAGGGGTAGGGTGTCCGGCAGCACCATCGAGGGCGAGCGGTGTCCGGTGGCAACGTCAAGGGCGAGTGGCGTCGGCAGCGGCATCGAGGCAAAGAACGCGAGAGAAGGGAACTCTAAGTGTGATAGTGTAAAGGGTAAGGGGTATTTTCTATTTGAGGTTCTTTTGGAACCCTAACCGAAACTGAGAATCAGAACTGATCCCTTTAGAATCGGGAACCGAACTAGAACCTCCGGTTCGGTTCTCCAGTTCCCGGTTCTACCCGGGAACCACGCTCACCCCTAGAGTGCATGATGTGCATGATGAGATTTTGAGAAAAATATCTCCCTCTCTCTCCCTCTCTCCCGCTCTTTCTCTCTCCCCCTCTCTTTTCCCCCCTTCCCCCTCGCGCATTCCCTCTTCAGCCGCAACATCCCCATCTCCTTCCCCTCCATTTCTTTGCTTTCATTTCCTCCATCTTCATCTTCTTGTCCCTTTTCTTCTTTCCTTGTTCATCTTCATCCCCACACCACTATCATTATCCACCATCTCCACCACCATCATTATCCCACCACCCGCAATACCACCACCCACATCACCATCTCCACCGCCAAGCTCTCGAGTCACTATCGCGGTCCTCAAGCCACTGCCATTGCCGTCGTCCGCCCGAGCTACCACCACCGACTCACCACCACCGAACCCTCACTTTGTGGCCATGAGCCTTGAGAGACTTCGCAGCCATTGTTCAAGTTCCCGTTCAAGCTCGGAACGCCATATCCTCGATGCCGTCGCACCGTCGCCATGAGCTCGCCATCGCACCGCCGTCACCATGAGCTTGCCGTCGTAAAAAAACCAGTGAGTTAACCCATAATCCTTAATTAGGTAATTAATTTTGTTTATGGGGCAAGTTAGTTTAAGGAAAATGACGGTTAGTATTAGTTAAATTTAGTTTATTCTTAATTGCAATTAATGATGGTTTAGATTAAAGTTAATTGCGATTAGTTTAAGTAATCACTGTTAGTCTTAATTAATTGTGATTTATCTTATTGACCGTAATTATTTTAATTAACGACTATTAATTTGTAAGTAATTATAGTTAGATTAAATAATCGAGTTTAGTTAAATTAATCACACTTAGCCTAATTAATTGTGATTAGCTTAATTTATCACGATTAGTGTAATTAATGACATATTAGTCCTTAAGTAGAATTTTATAGTTAGATTAAATAATCGAGTTTAGTTAAATTTGAACGCCGAATTTTACGTGTTAAATGGGGCAATGGGTTTTTTAAAGGAAAACATGCAAAATTTGGCGGGTTGATATTAAGTACGTGATCACGTGCAATTATTTTTTATTTTTGGAATTTTTAAGAATAAAAATTTCCGAGATTTGTTATTTAAGCACGAACCATGTCTACAATGGCTAAGTCAGAAGATAAAAATTTTCTTGAGTTGTTAAGTCCTCGTGTGGTCATATAATGACCCTGATGCATATGATTACATGGGATAATGTTTTGTCTTGATGCGTATAAATATGTAAGACAATGCTCGATTTTTATCAAATGCTCGGCGGGGGTCTGAATGCCGAGTCACAGTTGAAACCAGACCAATACTCCTAATGAAATGTCCTGATGCATATGAGTATAGGGGACGATGCTATGCCCAACAAGCCATGATGATGCCCAATCATGCTGGAAGACTATCGACTCATGTGTAGGCCGTGACCTGATGAGTCGTAATAATTGAAACACGTGTGTTTGACAGTACGCTTGGATATTGTGAAATATGTTCTGATTATTGATTATGCTGGTTACACTTTTATTGTCATATGTGATGTACTAACGTGCAAGGGTGTACCAATGCAAGGTAAGTTGGCATTTTGTTTGAGTTTAGGCTACATTCGAGACAAATTAACACCCTAGTCAAGCTTAAGCTATTAACTCGATGAGATTTATATCTCACCTTGTTGTTATTAAATAGTTTCAGGCCCATGGTATGGATAACCATTGCAAGCGGTTTAGTGTCTTGATGGACCAAAACACGGACGTGCCTAGTGTCAGTTTTGGTTGGCCTCGGAGTTAGGGCCCGTTTGGTTCGGCTTTTGGGGAATGTATTTGCAGTAATGCAAATACCTTTGGGTGAAGGGGGTTTTCCGAAATGCAAATATCGTTTGGTAAAATTTGCATTGAAAACAACTTTGGCCAAAATACCGTTTGGTTAAATTTGCATTTGTAATTAATTTTTATTAAATTAAAAAAAGCAAAAATACACTCCTTTTTTTTTGAAGTCCGGCCACAGACCGCCGGATCGGCGGTCCGGATGGGCGGATCGGCCTCCGGAGGGTCGCTGGGGGTAGCGCGACCCCGGCGACGGCCGCCGGGTCGCGCGACCTCAGGCGACGGCCGCCCGGGTCGCGCGACCTCGGGCGACGGCCTCCCGAGGCCGCGCGACCTGAGCAGCCGTCGCCCGGGTTGCGCGAACCGAGCTACGGCCGCCTGGTCGCCGAGGTCGCGCGACCCGGGCGACCGTCGCCCGGGTTCGGGCGACCTCGGGCGGCCGTCACGTGGGTTCGCGCGACCAGCGACGGCCGCCCGAGGTCGCGGTCGCGCGACCGTCGCTCGAGGTCGCGCGACCTCGGGCGGCCGCCTGGGTCGCGCGATTCAGGCCCGATGGCCTCACCGGGCGACCCGGGCGCGCGCCGAGGTCCGGCGACGGTCGCCGGGGTCAGGCGACCCTCAGGCGGCGGTCGCCGGCGTGCGCAACCCCCTTGGCCGGCGGTCGTCGGCCTCCGTGCGGTGGTTTTCCTCGCGGATGAACAGTAATCGCGAAGTGAATAGTAACCGGAACTTGCATTCCGAAATGCAAGTTCCCAAAGGACCTCTGGACCTCCTTTGGCCTAAGGGCCCTTAGACCCATTTGGAGATGCAATTGCATCTTGCCAAAGTCACTCAAAAACTCGAACCAAACGCGTTTGCATTTGGCCAAAGGACTTTAGAGTCCAAATGAGCATTTGCAATGCTGAACCAAACAGGCCCTTAGTGAAGCTAAAGTTAACCATGACTCTTCTAATCCTTTTTGCTCATGGTCACTTAAGAGTTGCCTTATGTGTTGTTTTATAAATTGTTTCCGCATGTATTTAATTGAAAGATAAAAAGAATGGGTCGGTGATGTGTCCTAAAATGTCATAATTTAATTGATTGTTGTGGTAAGAAAAATGGTTAATACCCTGAAAAACCTTAAACTGTTTCACCTGTAATAAATTTACCCCAAATTAATTATTTGACCACCAAAAATACCAAATTGATACACATTTAACGAATTTACCCTAAACTGGTATAGTTTTAATAAATATACCCTATGTTTAGTTTCTGTTAAATTTGACCGTTAAATTACTAAGTTGAATAACATGTGATGGTTGACTGGTGTACCGGATTGAGATTTTATTCTCTGTTTGTTACAATTATACAATTTTTGTGATTTTTCTTGGTACTAATCTAATTTAACGGAAGGTATATTTGTAAAAAATATACCAGTTTGGGGTTTTTAGCAGTCGAATAAATTAGTTTGGAGTAAATTTGTCACAAGTGTACCGGTTTAAAATTTTTTTATGATCAATCAAGGTAAATTTGTCACGGGTGTGCCAATTTAGGGTTTTTCATGGTTAAAAAATTAGTTCGGAGTAAATTTATCATAGATGTACCAATTTGAGGTTTTTAAAGATATTAGCCCAAAGAAAAACAACAATTTGCCTTTTACAAATAAACAATACTTAACTAATTTTTCTGATTTGATGCCACCTAAAACAGGCAGGCCGTTGAATTGATAGCTGATACAACGGGAGAATTACCAAAAAAGTCCTAAACCTATTGCAATTATGCCAATTCAGTCCTAAACTTTATTTTTTGGCCAATTTAGTCCTAAACCTTTTACAATTGTGCCAATTCAGTCCATCCGGCCAAAATTGGCCAGCTGGCGCTGACGTGGATGCCGGTCGTCCGGTGAACGCGACGTGGAATTTTTAATTTTTTTCGATTTTTTTTTTTTTTCGAATTTTTTTAATTTTTTTCGAATTTTTGAATTTTTTTTTTTTCATCATCTTCTTCGCCTCCCGGCCGGCCGGAGGCGAGGGCCGGCGAGACCGGCGAGGGCGAGGCCCCGCCGATCCGGCGAGGTCAGCCTCGCGGCCAACCTCGCCGGCCACTGGGAGGGCGAGGCCCCGCCGGAGATCTCGATCTGGCCGGAGGGGGAGGAGTTCCGGGCAAGGGAGTTCCAGATCTGCGAAGAGGGGCCGGAGAGAGGAAGAGAAACTAGAGAAGGGGGCCGATCCGAGCAGGAAGGAGGCGCCGTCGACGCTGCCCGAACCCCCCGACGCCGTCGCTGCACCGGATCTCCGCCGCGTCGCTGTCGCCCGCCAGCATCTGCTTCAGCGTAGCCCCGACGCTGTCCCGGAGACAAATCCCTGCTGTCTGTCGCTGTCGCAGCAGCTGACGCCATCTCGCCGACCAGCAACGCCGCCGTGCCGTACCCTCGCTACGAACAGGTGACAAGCTGCCGCCCGACGCGTCGTCGCCGTTGTCTTCCCCCGAAACCCTATCGGCCGCCATGTCTCGGTCACGATTGGCCGAGCGTACTCCGCACTTACTGCAACCGCGCCGCTTGACCCGTCGCCGTCCGCTACGTCGCCGCCGCTCGGTCACTTCAAACGAGAGAGAGGGAGAGGGATAGTCACCCAAAGATTCGCCGGTTGAGGAGGTCGCCTCGCCGCTCTCGGAACCGTTCTCTCTCTCCGCCTCAATCCGTGCCTTGCGATTGCGCCTCCGGAGTGCGAGCGAGCTCGCGGCTTCCGATCGGCGCCGCATTGTGGACGGCGGGCGAGGCCCTACCGGATCTGGCGGGGCCTCGCCCTCGCCGGCCCTCGCCTCTGGCCGGCGCCGGCTGGCCAGGAGGCGAAGAAGATGATGAAAAAAAAAGAAAAGAATTAAAAAATTCGAAAAAATATTTAAAAATTCGAAAAAAATTAAAAAAATTCGAAAAAAATAATTAAAAAATTCCACGTCAGCATTCACCGGACGACCGACGTCCACGTCAACACCGGCCGGCCAATTTTGGCCGGATGGACTTAATTAGCACAATTGTAAAAGGTTTATGACTAAATTGGCAAAAAAAAAAAGTTTAGGACTGAATTGGCACAATTGCAATAGGTTTAGGACTTTTTTGGTAATTCTCCCCTGATACAACAATCGGAAGCATGCTGGTTGCGGAGTGTTACCTTAATAAAATTCTGAATGATTGAGAGAGATACACCACAATTGAATAAAAGTGGAGAATCTTGATGTACTGTACGTGTATCACCCCAAAATTTCCCATTTTACATCCTTAAATTGCATTTTTAACATTAATTATTAGGACCTAATTATATTGTCTAAGTAAAGGTTTATGACTTGAGTCAATTCAAAAGTTTAGGACTGTACTTTGTGGTAAAGATTCAGGATTTGATTGAACCAATTATAAGATTTAAACTCCATTGCATTTCGCAGATAAAATCCAAAACTCATGGTCCAATTTTCCTCAGCAACAACTACCAAACCCAATTTGGGTCGTTCCCTCTTGTCTAGAAACCTCACTGGTGGATAGAGTAAGCCTTTGCTCGATAAGTTCGTTGCAGAAGGCTTCTTATTGGCCCGAGAAAGGAAAGGCTTTCTCACCCATGTACGGTCCAACTAGTTAATTTGAGATTTCTCTTTTAAGGGTGTTAGTTTAATTTTTCACAGCATAATGAGGTGCAAATACCGGTATAGGCATCGGCAGCCACCGCTAGTTAGGTCGGAAATCATGCTCACTTGTCATAATCATGTTTTGGTATCTTGTCAAGTCACACGTCATTAAAAATATTATATTTTCGTTAGTGATGCTAAGAAATTAATTTACGTTTTTCTGGTAAAACAATTAATGTGTGATAAAATTGTGTTATTTTCATTATTTGACTTATAATCGTGATAAAGCGTGTTAATTTATGTCTAAAATTGCCCATCTGGCCACTAGCCCCTCTCGGTCTGTCTATGCTTAGAAAATATATATGGAAGGTTCAGCTCGAAATACATTTTGTCATTGGATTATTGCTAGTATAATGTAGAGTGTATGGCAATTTGAAAATGTCATCAGCAAATCTTGTAGTCCGGTGTTTCATCGACACCAAATGGCCAAATATGCGATGCTATCATTGATCTCAAAGTGCTGTTGACTTGATTTTATATCCAACATCAACTGAATGTTAATTGATTAGGGCTGGTATTAACAGTTGAAAGTTCTCTGTACTTAGATTCTAAAAAGTGTCCAAGTACTTTTATGTGATTTCCACTAAAAGAATTACTGAAAAAGTTTTAAACTTATTGCACTTGTGGTAATTTAGTCATAAACTTTTAAATTATATAAATTGAGTCATAAATCTAATCACGTTTTGCTAATTAATTCTATAACGAATGGATAAAAAGATGATCGATATACCCCATACTTGGTCACTAAATAGTATATAATGGATGCCAGCAAGGATCTTAAGTATGCGGGGAAATTTCTGCCCCGCCACAGTAGAAAATAATGCAACATTGGTAGTAATAATTTCAGGAGCAATATTAGAAAACGATTCTAGAGACATAAGAATTTTTAAAAAGCCATATATTCACCTTGTCATGGAGAAAAATCATAGACTCGCCCACCCAAAGCTAAATCTATTCATTTAGTAATACGGTAGAATCATATTGCATGTCTAGATAAGTATGTGGGGAAATTTCTACCCCGCCACAGTAGAAAATAACGCAACATTTGTAGTAATAATATCCGGAGCAATATTAGACAATGCTTGTGGAGAGATTATAATTTTTAAATAGAGCCATATATTCACCTTGTCATGGAGATAAAGCATAAACTCACCCACCCAAATAATGTAAAAGCTAAATCTATTCAATTAGTAATAGCTTCAAGTGCAGGTTTTAATTCTCACATCCTGTAAGAATGTTAGATAAAAGTCTAAGAGCGAGAGTTAGAGTAGGAGTAAAATAGAATTGACAAAAAAAAAAACAGTAATATGGTAGAATCATATTGCATGTTTAGATAAGTCCACTAACTTCAAAAATAATTTACGAAGAGTCACATTACTTACTAAGAAAATTCAAAAGACTAGAGTTAGTAAATGTAATAATACTGGGTACTTTCTTTTACCTTTCGATTGGGACCAGAATGCATTCTCCCATTCTTGATCCCCTGCTTGCATGCGATCAGACCAAACGCCGGGGCACCTTAGATTTGCACATAAAAAATTTGAGATCTCTATGAAGTCTATTTAACTTGAATTGAATCGATCATTTAGATTTGATAGTTGGAAAATTTTATCCATATATTTACTCCAAAAGTGGATTTTGTCTCACTTTTTACCTTCTCTTTTAGCTCTTATTGACAAATTACTTTAGTATTATTGTCAGAATTATGATAGAATAAAGCAAAAAAAGAGAATTTCAATATATTTCTATATATTTAATAATGATGATACATGAGCTTATTTATAGGTTGTTCTAGACAACTATCTAAAGTAATAAAATATTACAATATCAAATAGAATCAATTATAATCAATCAAGAAAGATAAATATCTCTAACATCCCCCCTCAAACTCAAGGAGACATAAAAGAGGTCAATTGGAGTTTGGAGAAAAGATCTTTAAAATGCCTAGGTGGATGTGCCTTAGTTAAAATGTCAACCATCTGATCAAGGTAGGAACAAGACGAACGGCGCCATGAAGCACATGAGAGCATATGAAATGGCAGTCTATTTTAATATGTTTGGTATGCTCATGGAAGACGTCAGTATGAGCTATTTGGATGGCACTTCGGTTATTGCAATGAATGATTGTTCCACCATTATGACGAGCTTCCATGTCTTCTAATAACCACTACAACTATAATAATTCCGAAGTTGTATTGGCAAGAGCATGATATTCTGCTTCCGTATTCGATCGAGTGACAGTAGTCTATTTCTTACTTCTCTAGTAAATAAGGGACTTTCCTAAGAAGAAGCAATAACCTGTAGTTGAGCGACGATCAAGAGAATCACCAACCCAATAAGCACCAAAATAAGCTATTAACTCTAAGGTTGAGTTAGTAGAAAAATGAAGATTGCGAAATAAGGTGCTCTTGGCGTAACGAAGAATTCAAAGAACAGCAGCAAAGTGAGTCATCCATGATACAGTTATGAATTGACTCACAATATGAATAGCATAAGCGATATTAGGACGAGTAATAGTGAGGTATACCAGACTGCCAACTAACTATCTATAAAGTGTAGGGTTTGGAAGAGAAGTCCCATCTTTTTCATCAAATCTAGCATTATTCTCAACGGGAATGGTAGCAATCTTGTTATCAATAAGTCCAGCTCAAGAAAAAAGATCAATGGCATATTTCACTTGAGAAACATAATAGCTAGAAGAATCTGAAGCAACCTCCAATCTTATAAAATAACCGAGCCTTCCAAGATATTTCATTTCAAACTGTTGACTCAAATATTGTTGTAGTTTTGTAATGCCATCAGGATCATCCCTAGCAATAGAGCATTATCATAAGGACTGTACACAAATCCAATACATTCCATGGTAGAACTAAATTTGGAATACCATGCACAAGGAGCCTATTTTAGTCCATATAATGCTTGGCGTAGACGATACACTTTACCAAAAGTCTGAGTATATCCAAGAGGTGACTCCATATATACTTCTTCAGTGAGATCTCCATTAAGGAATGCATTTTTTGCATCCATTTGAAATAGAGGCCATTACTTAATAGCGGCAATAGCAAGGAGGCTACGAATAGAAGTAAGATGTGCAACTGAAGCAAACATCTTGTCATAATCAATGCCATACTCCTAAGTAAAGCCTTTTGCTATTAGTCAAGCTTTGTAGCATTCCACTTTACCATCTACCTTAGTTTTGATTTTGTACACCCATTTACAACCTATAGCCGACTTTTTATGTCACGCCCCAATCCTCCAAGTGCGTGCCCATCCCTCTTTGGTCAATTAATAGCGACATCCCATGACGCGTCGTCGACCCATTCATTTTAAATGTGCATGCAGAAGCAGATATATAATCCCCAGACAACAATCAAATGTGATAGAAAAGTAAGGCCATAATTTTGAAAACCAACATCACACTTATAAATACATATCACCATTAGTTATATACGATACAAACTGACACACACACACACACACACACACACACACACACACACACACACACACACACACACACACACACACATATATATATATAAGTTCTACAAAACAGGGGTGGGTGTTTCAGAAAACTAAGGGTCCTTGTCCTCCTCTCCATCATCCTCCGCACTCCAATTGGAGCCTTCAGCAGACTGCACCGGGGACTTTGGTATTTCAAAAGTCTGGTCCACAGCATCTACGACTGAGCCTTGAGGAGGATCTGCTGTACCATTTCCAAAAGTGACCTCCAGAACATACCAAGGTATCTCAAACTCCGGGATGGGACCCTCTCTCTAGCCATCCGAGCTTGGCGGTACCATGATTGATATCGATGAGGCACCTTATGGGTGAGGTCCGCATCGACTCAAACTATGGACCTTATCAGCTCATAGGTCTAGCCCCTAGGGCTCTCATGCAATGAAAAATAAGATGTCTGCTTTGTAACCTTCTTAGGCCATCCAAAAAACTCACGAGCTGCCATTTAAGGACCCGAAATGTTATCCCACAATGAAATGAGACGACGTCTCAGCGAGTTCTACCCTTTAAGACCTGATTATGAAGAAAATACACTCTAAGGTTGCCTAAGCACAAACATAGATCGGAGGACTTACCTTTGCCTTAGTCCCTTCCTGCAAGTCGATCTATCTCAAATACTCAAATCACATCAACCAATCAATTCAATCAATCGGATCGAATTATCGATCAATTAACTCAGTCGATTACATGTCATCACGACCTCCTCTCGGTCAGCCAAATCAATACTATTTAATAAGTCCGATCATATTAGGACTGCTCCCTCTAACTTGATATATAGATAGTATAGCTCGCGCTAAGCTGATAATAGTATACTGCTCCCTTACTAAGCTTCCATATCAGAGTCTGTAGGTTGATATAATATACTAATAATGCTCACTCTAAGCTAATAGTAATATTGCTCCCGCTAAGCTGATAAGATATACTATTCTCTTACTAAGCTGAAGTATTAGAGCCCATAGGTTGATATAGTATACCATCCTCATCATCTATTCAATTTACCATTTTTATCATACCCAACAAAAATACTTGTGTATGGGTACGCAGTCGGCCTTAATCAAAATACAATATTTTCACTTTTGAACATCCCACCATTTTCAGCAGTCCCAAAATAGATTTTTGGTGTTATAGACCGATGCCTGGTAATTTTCCGATTAATTACCAAAATTATCAAGTTTTGATATAATTACCCACAATCACCAAACACACTCAATTTGCACAAAGTAATAGTCAATTAAGTAAATAGATCACGCCATTGCAATCAACACGAAATTCCAGTCACCAGTTATCCCGGTCTAATTTTTGAAAATAAATAAATAAATAAATATGGAAAATAATAAATAAATGCAAATAAATAAAACTTAGGCCCGTAAAGCCTAATTAGAAGCCAAGACGGATCCAAAAAATTTCTGAATCACTCTAGATAAATACTAGAGCTTGTCTAGGCCCTAATTACACTACTCTAACCACCTAACATGCAATAACAATTAATTAAATTGCTAATCTAATCTAACTATATACATAAACCATGCTTAGTCTAAACTAATCAACCCTTAAATGTCATTAACCTAATAAGTAGGGATTAGTGAGTTAAACTCACTTGTTAAGCGATCCGCTCGGATCGAAACGACGGGACGCAGAGGAGCTCAACAAACTCCAAAGCGAGCTTGCCAACTAGGGTTGGGAACACCTCTAAAACGGGTTGAACAGCAACTGCGATATCCACAAGCTTCGGCTTCTGTTTTGGATCGAGAACAGCTAAAACAATCGGCTTGAAACAACGAGGGTGGATGGCAACGGTGCAGCAGGGGTCAAGTGAGCTGAGGCGAGGCTTCATGGTGGCTCCGGCGATGACGGGACAAGCTCGAGTAGCTCTGGGGATCACTTGGGCTCTCGGTTGAAGCAAGAGGATGGCCATGAAAGGCGGAGACGCAAGCGAGGCTTGTGTGAGGCGCGACGGGCACGACAATGGGCGAGCGGCGGTCCAACGGGGGCCGGGCTGCTCCGGCGGCTTTAGCTGGTCTCCTCTACGCTTGCTAATGCTCGAACAGCACAAGGGAAGGAGGAGATGGAGGCTTCGACGGGTGTAGGAAGGAGAGGGAAGAGGGAACCGGTTTCAGCTGGAGGGGGCCACCACTTGCCTCATCCTCATCTTCTTGTCCCCCTTGGCTGACCTCACCATCCCAGCCGGTCTCCCTCAGCAACTTCCAGACCAAAACACCCCTTCTAGAAGCATTGAAGAGGTCCATAAGTTGGGTCCAATGGGGTGCTATGAATTTCACTTGATTTTGCTTCAATTGGACTTCAATTCCTCATTGAATCGACACCAATTGTCTCTAAAAAATCCAACCAACATAACAACAATCAAATTGACATTTTTTCTTGTCAATTGAACTCACTTGCTTCCCAATTACGCGATAAAAAATGATCTTCTGCATTTTCTCGACAAAAATGGCCCTACCTCGACTTTTTCCTAAAAAGTCTCGGGTTACAGAAAAATATTTAGAGACTAAGTCGACGTTCCTAAAATGATTTGTAACATGAAAAAACTTTCAATTTTTGAAATCGGATTCAAATTCGCAGTTAATTTCAATCTGGCGTGATTTTAGCATGACTTAGGCTATCGAGTAGCTTTCAGAAATTTTTAGAGCAAATGACCCGTGATTGATTTTCTTTGAGCCACAATGAACCTCTTCGACACATTGGCAACTCTCGGTTGTCGTGAAAATCTCGAGATTTCAAATATAGACATAGGGTACCAAAATGATAGAAAAATCAGTCTAGTGCTGTTCGACAATAATTTTGCAATTTAGTGGAATTACCCACGTTTAGCCACTCATCTTAGTCGAACCGACCTATATCTGATCTCTAATCGATTTTTAACTATGCCGTAATGATCTCTGCAAATGAGCATGGTTGAGTAATCGATTCCTAGTCGAATCCTCAAGTCTATTACATTAAAATTCCTTAATGACTTCCCAAAATAGTTTAGTTATCTCATGAATGATCAGCTCTGGGAATAACACTATAGGCATGTCGATGAAAAACCCGATTAATTTAATTGAAAGTAGAAGTAAAAATCCACGATGTCACATTTTAGGAGACAAATCAACCAAATCCAAAGTATGAAAGTTGTCTAATACTTGCAACTCATCTGCCATTGCTTGCTACCAAAGAGGATTAGTATGAGTTTCTATATATGTGCGAAGCTCGTGAAAAGAGGCAATTGTAGAAAAAAAATGATAATCATGGAGCCGAACAAAAGGTTGACTTACATGAGTGGAACAACGGATATGAGAAGAAGGAACATCCAAAGGTGATGGATCCATGGATGGCACAAACATATTAGGAGCTACCGTAGTGTTATTTTCAAAGAAACCTGCATCAAGATTAGGAGAGGACAATTCTGAAGAAGAAGATGAAGGAATGTTATCTTTACGAAACAAAATGATAGAAGGATTAGTGAAGAAGCGAATAGTTGGAACAATGGGAGAAGATGCAAAAGAATGTAAAGATGAGAACTTTTTATGGTCCCAGAAGGTGACAAGACACATAAAGACAATAGGAGGCAGGGTCCCAACATCTATATCATTTATGCTCAATGCCATCTCCAAGGAAACAATAGAGACATGCACGAGGTTCTAATCTCATGTGTTCATTTGGAAGAAGATGCACAAAACATGCACTACCATATACTTGAGGTAGACTGTAATTAGGAACATTGTCATACAAACGCTCGTATGGAGAAATGACACCAATGGTAATTGACGGAAGACAATTAATAGTGTATACAATAGTATGATAGGCCTCTCCTCAAAACTGTTTTGGACAAGATGTTGAGATTAAAAGAGTGCGTACAGTATCTTAGATATGCTTGTGTTTGCGCTTTGCTCGACCATTTTGTTGGGAAGTTCCTGGATAAGAACAATGAAAAATGGTACCGTTTTGAGAAAGAATTTTAAGGAACTCTCTGTCCTTATATTTCATGGCATTATCAGTACAAAAAACCTTGATCTCAAGAAAATTGTGTTTTGATCATGGCAACAAAATTAACATAGATATGAGTAAGTTTAGATCAATGTTTCTTAAGAGAAAGCCATTTATACCATGAATAATCATCAACAAATATCACAAAATAATGAAAACCTCCCATAGCAGGAGTAGGAGATCATCCCCAAATATCCGAATGAATTAGATAAAAGGGAGCATAAGCGATAGATTCACTAATATTGAACGGTAAAGCAAGATATTTTCCTAATTGACTAGACAGACAATCAAAGGTTTTATTGTCAATGGAACCTAGACAACCACTTTAAAGTAAAGGACTTAATCAAGAAAAAGAAAGATGACCCAAAAGAGAATGTCAAGTTTTAGATGATACTGTGGCAACACAACTAGTAAAGGAGTTGGGAAGCTTTAATGAAACCAGCTCAAACAACCATCCCACTATATGACATGTCTCAATTGTTTGTCCCATCCATGGATTGGGTAAGGACAAGGTGGACGTTGAAACGTTCCCTATATGACGAACTATCATATGCAAGTTATCAACTGTGTGAATAATAGGTGTTTGTGAGGTGTATGATTTTGACTTGAATAAATTGGAATTTGATGTTATGTGAATACAACACGTAGAATCCAAGAACCATAAGTTAAGAATACCTAGAGTGACTAACAGGGTAGAAGAGCTAGAAGTACTAGTTTCTCGAAAATGGAATGAATTGTGGATTAAAGATCATCTAATGATAGTGTGATAGACGAACTGTTAGAGGAATTCTCTATGGCAAAAGAAACAGTAGATGGCGGCGTGCGGGCGGACCTTTAAATTGGGATCGGTTGTTTGTTCCAATAGGTTCCTTAGATTTTAGCTAATAACAGTTAGATGCATGATGACTAGGTCGGCAACAGTGCATACAATAAGGCTGGTGTGATGAGGATGAGCCAGAAGTGGTAAGCATTGCATCTGTAGTAGTGGAGACTAGTGGAGTAGCATGTTGTGCCTTTAAAGTTGCAAGTCAAGTTTTCTTAGTTAATAGTTCCAAGACAACTACCTCAAGATGAGGTAAAGGATCCCGATGCAAAAGTGAGGCTCACACAAGTTCATACTCATCATTGAGAGCCATTTGAAATTGCATAACCCGCATACGATCACAATATTCAACAAACTTACAAGTATCAATAGTCAAATCCTTGGTTCAGATAAGGCTAGCTGATCCCATATAGCATGCATAGAAAAAAAGAAAGTGATTAATAGACTAACTTGTCTCTTGATGCATGCGATGTAAGTTCCCTAACAGTTGATATTGATGAGCAATGTCTAATGTGGAATAATGACTAGCAAGAAGATCCCAGGCTTCCTTTGTTGTATTTAGGTGACCGAACTGAAGTTTGATAGGTGAAATCAAAGTGTTTCAAAACCACATGAGTATCTGGTGATTCTTGCTCTCCCACTCCTCTAAATGTTTGACAAATGTATCATCATCTTCTTCAACGACTTGACTAGGCTCACAAATACTTCTAGTGACATGACGCCAAAGCTTACATCCCCTTAGAAATACCTCAAGAACCAATCTGGAAATGCCAAGAACCGATCGGAATCAGGCCGAACTGGTTAGAAAAGCTTGAGAACAGGTCGAAGGCCGAACCAATTTGAAAACCCTGAGAACCGGTTGGAATTGGACTGAATTGATCATAAAACCTTGAGAACTAATTGAAATCTAGTTGAACTAGTCAAAAAAACCTTGAGAACCAATCGGAATATGGCCAAACCAGTTGGAAAACCAAGCGAAGCAATCAGAATATGGTCGAACCGATTGAAAAACCAAGCGAACCGGTTGGAATATGGTCGAATCGGTCATAAAACTAAGCGAATCAATTGAAATCAAGCCGAACCGGTCAGGTCAACGTTGGTTAGCGACGATCAATAGTGGTCAGCAACGGAGGATGATGTGGTGCTGACGTGTGATGATGTGGATGATGATGTCACTATTCGATAGACATGATGCACCACGTGCGAGGCTGGGATGCGTGGATCTCCCACACAGAAGATATGGGTGGCGCGTGGGGGCGCGTGGGAGACTTTTCGATGACGTTTGTTACTATTCTGGACTTGTCGGAGAATGTAGAACCTATTTATAGTGGTTTTAGCTGAAAAGTTTAAGGATTGACTTTGAAAGTTTCACTTATAGTTGATGGCGTTGATGGTCCTATAGAGCAGCCGAGCGTGGTGGCGCATGCGGCTTTTCTCCAAATCAATTGGTGATGAATTTTTAGGGTCTAACTCGTTTGAGATGGATGAATCTAATGGCCATGTTATAATTTCGAAATAAGTAACGAAACTATCTGGGTAGCGATCACAAGCGACAATTTGGTGAGGGATATTGGCATAGTTGCGACAATATTGCCATTACTCAGTAAACTTGGCTCTAATACCATATTAGAATTATGATAAAATAAAGCAGAAACAAGAATTTCTGTATATTTCTATATATTTAATACTGATGATACAAGAGTCTATTTATATGCTACTCTAGATAAGTATTTAAAGTAATAAAATATTATAATATTCAAAAGAATTAATTATAATCGATCATGAAAGATAAATATCTCTAACAATTATGATGCGGTTTAATTTTAAAGAGAAAGCCCAAAAGGTGGCAAAAGAAAAAAGGATAAAAAAAGTAAAAGAATAAAATTGTACCCATGACCCACTAAAAACTACATTTTCTGGAATTATTTGATTGTTCTTACAGTGTAATAACGAACTTTGTCCTTCTCTAATTTCTTTTTCTACATTTTGAATGAACTTTAGATTTCAATTATTGAAAGAATAGCAAAATATTTATTTCAATTATGGAAAATAATCAGTATACGTAAAAACGAAAGTAATCTTGAATATTTAGTTTCCCCGTCGTACTAGCGGGGCTGATATTCTTTTACTTAATTCTATATGAAAATGTACAGGGAAAAAAAGTAGCTTAGCAGTACATGGGAAACATGCACGTGTTTAAAACTACTCCAAGAAAAAATTAATTAAAAGTGTTCATTTCTAATTCCCTCAAAAAGATGACTTAAGTTTGACGTGGAAGAAAACCTAGACAAACAGTTAAGTACATGGATGTATGCCAATGGTACTGACACATTTAAATTGGTTTTAGCCACGGCAAGTATAGAGGGAAATCCTACCTAAAATTCTAAGTATTTTCCTGCGGACACTATTTTGCCAAACTTTTTTTCCATCTAAACAATACCGTAAATTTGTATCAATGCTCAAAAAATACTTTAGAATCACTATTTGAGCCATAATATCTATTTAAAATCCTCCATGACGTTGACAACACATGCCTATCAAAAGGAACTTTGAGGTACCTTTTGTTGGAAAAATCCTCATGAAGAGTTTTGAAGTTGACAAAACGTATCCTTCAAGTCTAGTCTGAAAGTCTGCAGACTCTTTCAGTTAAAGTCTGAAGACTTCCGGACAGCCAGACTCAAGACTCAAAGTCTATCCTCATTGAGTCTCGAATCCGTTGAAGAAAGGTTATCCGTAACTAAGTGGTTTGTTCAGGATTTAACCTTATCATCGGAGAAGATCTCGTGGCTGGAGAAGACGTATCGTAATCCTTTGATTGATCAAGATTGATTCAATGACTGAAGATTCGATGATTGTCTATATATTATTGGAAGGTTCTACTTATGGAAACCGAGATCCTGATTGTATGGGCGAACATGATTGATGGGCTATCAACATGTTCATTTAATAACTCGAACAATTTTCCTAATTGATTCTCGTCCAACGGTTAGATTGGAGGAATTCCTTTTGGTAAGTGCCAACGGATATGATGGCATAAAGGAGTATATAAGGAAGTCGTTCTTAGTTGTTCGAGGTGTGCGCGATAGAAGAATTCCAAAGTCTGAAGCTCCCATTTGTTTAGATAAATCTCTTGAGCGAATACTTGTATACAAAAGAGAGTCTATATTTGTGAGAGACCTTGAGGAGGTGTGGTAGAACATCTACACTGTGGAATCAAGGCAAAGCTGTGCTGTAACTTCTCTTTTGATTATAGTGAAATCCAGCCGGTGGGCTGTCAGTGCGGAAGAGTGGACGTAGGCTTGGAATAAGCCGAACCACTATAAATCCTGTGTTTAATTTTCTCTTCCTTACTCTCTTTACTTCAATCGTATTTCAATCTGTTAAGAATTGCTTCCGTATTCAAGAAAAATTGTTTGTGCGCCTATTCACCCCCCTCTAGGTGTTTATACTAGCTATATCAATTGGTATCAGAGCCCGTGTGCTTACTTTATTTGAAGTGTTTTACTTCATAGTAAAAGATCCATGGCTAGTATGCTAGCACCGAGGCTGATGGAAGGGCAAAGCAATACCAGACCACCTTACTTTGATGGAAAGGATTACAACATCCGGAAGAACAAGATGAAAGCTTTTCTACGATCAAAGGATCCTCCGGAATGGGATGTTGTAGAAAAGGAATTATTCCTACCACTGCATCAGTCTCCTCGAAAGAGGAAAAGATTTTGAAGAATCCAGCGGATTGTCTCAGAAGAAATAACCAAAAAGACAAACACTCGATGCAAAAGCAATTTACTCCTTATATTGTGCTTTATCACCAACTGAGTATAATAGAATATCTTCTTGTGGTACAACAAAAGAAGTTTGGGACAGATTGCATATCACCTATGAAGGAACAGACGAGTGAAGGAAACAAGAATCAACATTCTTCTTGGTCAATATGAAGCCTTTAGAATGAAACCAGGAGAATCAATATTTGGCATGTTTAGTCGTTTTACGATATTGTGAATGGTCTTGAAAATCAAGGTCAACCAACTTCTGATCCCATGAAGGTAAACAAGCTATCGCGTGGACTCTCCAAGGATTGGAATCACATAAAGACTTCGATAAGAGAGACGCAGAGAATTATGCCACTATCTCGTTGATGAGCTGATTGGAACGCTTCAGTCCTATGAAGTGGAAATGATCAATGAAGATGAAGATCCAAGAGGTAAGAAATCCATTGCATTAAAATCAAATGATGATTCTGATGTTACAGATTCTGAAGATGATATGGACGATGAGGAGCTTGCTCTCATGATAAGAAGATTCAGAAAACTAAATAGAAAAGGGAGAAGGTTCAACTCAAAGAAACAAGGCTTTCAAAGACAGCAGACCAAGTCTGTTGATGATGAGGAACCAAATAAAGATGTAGTCTGCTTTGAATGCAGGAAGAAGGGACACATCGATCTAACCGTATCCTCTTCAAGAAGAAGAAAGGAAAAGCTGAAAAATTTTGAAAAGCTCTCAAAGCTGAAACCTGAGTGATACTGAGTGTGAAGAAAGTGATAATGAATATGCAAATCTATGTCTGATGGCACGATCAGACTCAGACTTAGGATCAGACTCAGACAGTGAATTTGAGGTCTCCATCAAGAAACAGGTTAAGTGGTATCTTGACAGCGGATGCTCAAGACATATGACAGGAGACTCAAATTGCTTTATAAAGCTTGCTCAAGTAAATGGTGGAAAAGTTTCATTTGGAGGAAACAACAAAGGAAGTATTGTGGGATTTGGAACCGTGAAAATTGGGACTCTCACAATAAGTAATGTTTCCTTGGTGGAAGGACTCAATTACAATCTTCTCAAGCATCAGTCAATTGTGTGATACTGGTTTCAAGATCTTCTTTCAAGAAGGAACATGTTCGAATCGTAAAGACACTACTCAATCTTTTCTGGGACGAAGACATGGAAACATCTATCTTCTGGATGTGAAACCAAATGAATCGCAATGTCTTATCTCAATTCAAGACGAAGCAAGCTTATGGCACAAAAAGCTTGGTCATGTCAACATGAAGCAATTAACTAAAATCTCATCAAAGCAGCTTGTTCGAGGTCTACCCAGATTGCCATACCAAAAGACTGATTCATGCACTCCATGTATTTTGGGAAAGCAGGTAAGAAATTCATTTAAACCGATAAATTATGTCTCTACTAATCATGTACTACAGTTGTTGCATATGGATCTCTTCGGACCAACCAGGACTCAGAGTATTGGGGGTAAGAAGTATTGCCTAGTAATTGTTGATGATTACTCCCGTTTTACTTGGGTATATTTCCTTTCAAGTAAGTCCGAAACCTTTTCGTATTTTGAAAAATTTGCTAAAAAGGTTCAAAATGAAAAAGGTTGTGTAATCTCTTGTATAAAAACAGATCACGGAGGAGAATTTGAAAATCAAGATTTTACAAAATTCTCGTGATGAACTGGCCGTAAACATGTGTTTTCTTCTCCATATACTCCTCAGCAAAATGGAGTTGTGGAAAGAAAGAACAGATCTCTTCAAGAAATGGCTAGAACTCTTCTAATTGAAAGTAAAATTTCTTCTCGATTTTGGGCTGAAGCTGTTTCAACAGCTTGCTATATCATCAATAGAGTCTTCTTAAGATCTATTCTTCAGAAAACCCCTTATGAGTTATTCAAAGAAAAGAAGCCTATTGTTTCATACTTTCATGTATTTGGTTGCAAATGTTTTATATTGAAAAATGCAAAAGATCGAGTTGTTAAGTTTGAAGAAAGATCAGATGAAGGTATCTTCCTTGGATATTCTACTTCAAGCAAAGCTACGAGTCTATAACAAGAAGAGTCAGTCTGTAGAGGAGTCAATGAATGTCAAATTTCAAGACTCAACGCAAGATGAATCAAGTCGACTCATCAAGAAGAGTCCGAACCGGCCTCCGCACCCTCCAAAGTCTACAACTCAAGAAGCATCTCAGACTCTGGAACACCAGCATCAGGTTGTTAATGAAGATCCAAATAAAGAAAGAGATCATCAAACAGAAAAATCAACAAGTAACTGGAAGCATAAGTCCAGTCATCCCAAAGATCTTATTATTGGCGAAATGAATGAAGGAATTCACACCAGATCCAAAAGGCGAGAAGAGTCTAGAGGTCGTGGCTCTTGTTTGAAATTGAACCAAAGAGCATAGAAGAAGCTTTATCTCGATGAAAGCTGGATTGAAGCTATGCAAGAAGAGCTCGACAGTTCAGCATAAATGATGTATGGGAATTGACATCCAAATCAAAAGGTAAAACTGTTATTGAGCCAAATGGGTGTTCGAAACAAGATGAACGAAAGGGAAAGTCGCACGAAATAAAGCAAGACTCGTGGCCAAGGGATATACGCAAGAAGAAGGAATAGACTATGATGAGACTTACGCTCCGGTGGCAAGGTTAGAAGCTATTCGACTATTACTTGCGTTTGCTTGTTATAAGAATTTCAGGTTATTCCAAATGGACGTCAAAAGCGCTTTTCTAAATGGATTTATCCATGAGGAAGTTTATGTGGAACAACCGCCGTGGTTTGAAGACCTAAAGAAGCCGGACTCGTCTTCGCGAAAAAGGCTTTGTATGGTTTAAAGCAAGCACCTCGAGCTTGGTACGACAGTTAAGTAATTTCCTATTACAAAATGGTTTTGTCAAAGGTAAAGTAGATACGACTTTATTTATCAAGAAGGAAAACAAAAGTTTCTTACTTGTTCAAATATATGTGGATGATATAATTTTTGGATCCTCTAATGAAAGTCTCAGGCAAGAAATTTTCAAAGTCTATGCAGGATGAGTTTGAAATGAGTATGATGGGAGAATTAACATTCTTTCTTGGTCTTCAAATAAAACAATTGAAGGAAGGAACTTTTATTTTTCAAGAAAAATATGTTAATGATCTTGTCAAAAGGTTTGACTGGAAAATTGCAAAAAGGTCGACATACCAATGTCAAGTTCTTTAAAGATAGACAAAGATGAAGAAGGGAAGAAAGTTGATCAAAAGCTGTACAGAGCATTATTGGATCACTTCTTTATCTTACCGCTTCTAGACCTGATATTTTGTTGAGTGTTTGCATCCGTGCAAGGTTTCAATCAGATCCTAGAGAATCTCATCTGTGCCGCGAAACGCATCATCAAATACGTCGCTTCATCATCAAGCATCGGTCTTTGGTATCCTAAGAAGGGAGACTTTAATCTTCCGGGTTATTCGAGACGCAGATCCTGGCCGGTTGCGAGTTGATAGAAAGAGCACTTCAGGAACTTGCCGCTGCTTGGAAGCGTATGCAGTGTCTTGGTTTTCAAGGAAACAAAGTACTGTGTCTCTTTCAACAAATGAAGCAGAGTATGTAGCTCTTGGAAGCTGCTGTTCGCAAATTCTCGTGGATAAAACAACAGCTAAGAGATTTTGAAATTGAAGACTCATGCACGGAGATTAATTGCGACAACACCAGCGCTATCAACCTCACCAAAAATCCAATTCTCCACTCAAGAGCAAAGCATATAGAGATTCGACATCACTTCATTAGAGATCATGTTCAAAATGGAGATGTCTCAATTCAATTTGTTGACTCAAAGAATCAATCGGCTGATATACTCACAAAGCCTTTGGACAAAAATCAATTTGAGTCTATAAGGACCACACTCAACATTTTGAGGTATGAGGATATCAAAGTCTAAAGACCTTTAGACTCAGGCTTACAAGACTTTATCTACAGTCTTGACTCGACCTTCAGACTGTAAGTCTTTCTCTCTCAATTCTTATCTTGAAAAGGTACGATTATCAGACTCTGTTTAAATTGTTGCTATATTTATTAACCGTAAATATTGCAACGATTCATTTTCAAAAGGGAAGTTATTTTTGAAATAGCTATTTTTACGGATAAAGACAGTTATTTTGAAAAGGCATATTTTATTTCCTTTGTGACGATTCGTTTACTCTTCTTTTTAACCGAACGAGCACTATCGATTTCTCTTCACTTTTCTATTCACTTTACTCTCAAAACCCTAGAAAGCATCGATCCTTCACTTCCGTTTGTCTCCTTCGTTTAATCTTCAAAAAGTTGTCATCTTTTCTGGGAAAGTCAAGCAAGGAATCTTCCATTGACTGAGAAAGATGTCGTTTTCTGAGAAAGTCCTCAAGAATCGCAAGCAGGGGACCACAGAGAATGAGTGAAGGGCCTACTCACTTTGATCTTACGGAAGATGAAGTTTCTCCAGATCAGCAACCGAGCCCACAACATTCTCAGCAGCGTCATTCTCCACCATCTAGTCCCTCAAGGCGTTGTTCAACAGAAGAAATCATCGAGGAAGCGTAACCCGTAAGAACTCAAAAGCCTCGCTTTTATCTACAAGCTATATCGTGCTTTAAAAGGAATTCGTACTCCTTTGAAATATGTTGATGATTTTGTTAAAGAAAAATGATATAGGAACGAATATATCTTTCGAAAAGAATAGAAAGTTTGGGAATCGCTCGTAGAGGGGTGGTCGAGGAAACCCTTGCGAATATCCCAAGTGATCCTCGTGGATCGGGGCCAAATCCCGTAGATGGGAATGATG
This sequence comes from Eucalyptus globulus, assembly GCA_014182545.1. Taxonomy (NCBI): domain Eukaryota; kingdom Viridiplantae; phylum Streptophyta; class Magnoliopsida; order Myrtales; family Myrtaceae; genus Eucalyptus; species Eucalyptus globulus. Next base: position 34,642,418 of record CM024721.1, on the reverse strand, counting down.
ATGACAATATGTTCAGTTTATTTCAACCGAAAATGGGTATTGCGGCTGAAATTCAAGGAAAAAGGGGAGATTTGTTCAGATCAAAGGAACAAAAGGATTTGTACTCGAAATTGCTGAAGCGTGGGGTAATAAACCCTAGAAGTGTGGACTTTGATTTTCTGGATGCTGTGAAAGTGAACTTGAGGGAAAAGTTCAGTTATCTTCAACTGGAAAAGTTCTCGTTTCCCGACTCAACAGAGGCTTATCGAATCGATCGCATATTTCTATTCAAATCTTAGCTTTTAGATGCGAATAGATTTTCCTTCGTTGTCAAAGATCAAGACTATGTTGTCGATATGGATATGCTGGCTGATGTGTTAGAAGTTGAGAGAGGGAGATATCAACCGATTAAGGTTTCCATTGCTCGGGCCACACTTGAACTGGTGAAGGACAGGAGAACAGAAGAGAAGATCACCTACTCAAGGATGAATGCATTCAACATCCTGCTTCACAAAACTGTGATTAATTGCCTTCGGCCGAAATCAACTTCCAAAACTGATGTTTCAAGCCCTGAGGCAAAGCTGATGTATGCCATCCTCTGTGGAAAGAAGTTTTCTCTCCCTCATACTGTCATGTTTCACATGTATAGAGCAGTGATGAAGGACAGAGGTCAACTCCCTTATCCAAGCCTTGTTACGAAGTTATTCAGACATCTGAATATTCAGCCTCCACAAATCCTTTGTGTTCAATCATGCGATCATATGGTGGTAGGACTGAAAATGGTGACCAAAATGCGTATGAAGGAACTCGAGCAAGGAATTGGAAAAATTCAAGGAGAAGACTCCCGCCAAGTCTCATCAACTCTTCGCGCGCTAAGAGAAAAGGGAAGGAGCCCATGGATGCTCCATCAAAGAAAAGAAGAGCTCTCCTCGTTGAGGATGAAGATGATGACGATGACATTACCATCTCTGCAATGGCATTGAAGAACTTAAGTCGTCCTGTTCCAGAGAAAGATTCGGAACAAATGACGAAAGAAGCAGAGGAGAAAGAAGATGAAGAAAGAGAAGCAGAGGAGAAGAAAGATGAAGAAAGAGAAAAAAGGCAAAAGAAGCGAGATCAAGCAAGAATGAAGAAGAAAGAAGAGAAGGAGAACCTAAAGGAATCTCTTCTCCACCCGTAGGCATTGAAACAGGGGAGATCGGGAAAAAGGAGTGACATCTTCATATCGAGATGAAAGTGAAGGAGTCGGGCCGCTCGCCCGCAGACCCGTAAGATATTTATGCATCTCAATTTCCAGAGGAAGGTCATGAAGCTTCATCGCCAAATCTGCGAGATTATGCTGATCCTCCATCGTCCCTTTTACTCCATCGTAACGAGCAGAAGCAAGTACTCGGACTGATAATGGAGCAGATTTTCGCAGAATCATGGACATTCTCTTGGAGTTGAAAGGATAGATTTATGCCTTGGGATGCGAAGTTCAAAGCTTGAAGAATGAAAGTCAAGCTTCTTCCTGTTCATTGAATGATAAGATGCAAGCCCTCTCTATTCGAATCAGGCCAATGCCAAGAGTGAGGAGGTTGTTAAGCTGAAGGAAGACTTTAAGAGGCTGGAAGGCATCGTTCAGTCTATGGAAGATATCCAGCTTGTCCACGTTCCCAAGCTTTCTTCAACTTCATCTCATCCTTTTTAATGATGACAAAAAGGGGGAGAGATGCAAGATTTGAATCAAAAACTCTTTTCATTCATTAAACTTTTTGGACTAATTTGAGGTTTATGGTTTGAACCTATTTGACTGTGTTTTGTGTCTGGAGAAGAACTGCCTAGACTTGGATTTGACTTGACTGCTTCTATTTATCAATATTGATATCTTATGAATGGCTTAATCATATGTTGGACTAACTTATTTTCTGTGGTTGCAGAATCTAGTGTTATTCTATTAGCCATTTATTTCAATAAGATATGCATATGTGTTTGAGAAATGTTTTGCAGGACAAAGTTATCCAAATCTGCAGGAAGGTTTTGTCACCATCAAAAAGGGGGAGATTGTTGGAAAAATCCTCATGAAGAGTTTTGAAGTTGACAAAACGTATCCTTCAAGTCTAGTCTGAAAGTCTGCAGACTCTTTCAGTTAAAGTCCGAAGACTTCCGGACAACCAGACTCAAGACTCAAAGTCTATCCTCATTGACAGTCTCGAATCCGTTGAAGAAAGGTTATCCGTAACTAAGTGGTTTGTTCAGGATTTAACCTTATCATCCGGAGAAGATCTCGTGGCTGGAGAAGACGTATCAGAATCCTTTGATTGATCAAGATTGATTCAATGACTGAAGATTCGATGATTGTCTATATATTATTGGAAGGTTCTACTTATGGAAACCGAGATCCCGATTGTATGGGCGAACAGATTGATGGGCTATCAACATGTTCCTTTAATAACTCGAACAATCTTCCTAATTGATTATGTCCAATGGTTAGATTGGAGGAATTCCTTTGGTAAGTGCCAACGGATATGATGGCATAAAGGAGTATATAAGGAAGTCGTTCTTAGTTGTTCGAGGTGTGCGCGATAGAAGAATTCCAAAGTCTGAAGCTCCCATTTGTTTAGATAAATCTCTTGAGCGAATACTTGTATACAAAAGAGAGTCTATATTTGTGAGAGACCTTGAGGAGGTGTGGTAGAACATCTACACTGTGGAATCAAGGCAAAGCTGTGCTGTAACTTCTCTTTGATTATAGTGAAATCCAGCCGGTGGGCTGTCAGTGCGGAAGAGTGGACGTAGGCTTGGAATAAGCCGAACCACTATAAATCCTGTGTTTAATTTTCTCTTCCTTACTCTCTTTACTTCAATCGTATTTCAATCTGTTAAGAATTGCTTCCGTATTCAAGAAAAATTGTTTGTGCGCCTATTCACCCCTCTCTAGGTGTTTATACTAGCTATATCACCTTTTAGATCATTAGTACAAATTTTGGATTTTGACAAGATAAAAAAAAATTAAAAAAAAAATTGATTAACCCGTAGATAGCTATGATGGTTGAACTTCACTATCTCATCGCAGAGTGAACAAGTTCAAATTTCCAGATGTTCCCGACTTAAGTGATGACTTAAGTGGAGGCCCTTGGGGTGATTTATTAGGCCAGCCTCCCAAAGGTTTACGTCTAAATAGTGGCCTCGGCCCTACCAATATTACCGAGCATTGGAAGGTTGTGTGATTCCCAAAGGGTGATCTCCGGCGATTCATTGGTCATAAAAAATAAATAAATAAATAAAATTGAGATAGCTATGTCCCACGGAATAAAGTTCAGGTTTTTTTTTGTTCAATTAACCCAAAATAATGGTAACAAAAATATCCTAGTGGAACCCACTATCTTTTTCCTCCCCCGCGGCCCTTTTCTCTCCCCCTTTAGAAGACATTTAAGGAGTTTTGACGACCTCAAAAGCTATCTTACTTTGCTTTTTTTTTTTTTTTTTTGAAAATATTATCTTCAAAATTTTTAGTCACAAAATCAGAATAAGTAATGAAAAAGTCCTAAACATATTGCATTTATACAAATTCAATCATAAACCATATGTTAATTGAATCATAAAACTTTTGATAATTTGCTAATAAAGTTCATCTAACCAATTTTGGCTGTAATTGCTAATATGGACATCGGTCATCCTACATGATATGACCGGTATAATTTTACAATTTTTTTTTTTAATTATATTTTTCTGAATTTTTTCTTATTTTATTATTATTTTCTTTTCTTTCTTTGTTCTTTTTACAACTCTAGGCTATGTGATGGTTGTGGCCCTCCTAAATCTAGGCAAGGATCTTACACCCTTCCTTATGGCCAACAAGGGCATGGAGGCCCTCCCTATGGGGTGGAGGCCCTCGCTTAGACCTTTTCAGCCCACAATTGCCAAAAAAAAAAAAAAAAAAAATAGGAAGAGAAAAAAGAAAATAAGAAAAAGAAAAGAAGAAACAAAAAAAAGGTAATAAAAACTCAACAAATTGTAAATTGTCTACGTTATTTTTAGTCATGCTACATGAGACGGCCGACAACGATGTTGGTGATTTCTGACTAAAATTTACTAGATAAACAACATTGGCAAATCATCAAAAGTTTTAGGACTCGATTGACACAATGGTTTAACCAAAAAAATTACCACAATTAAAAATTTAAGACTGAATTGATATAAATGTAATAGGTTTAGAACTTTTTTTAATACTTGGCCTAGCAAAATCAGTTGTTATAAAAGGACAAACTCACGTAATTGTGGTTCTAAAAGCTAGGGAATTAGTCTTTTAGGAGAGAAATGTTGAACGATCAAAAACTCAAGATGATTCAGGCCTCAGCCTTCAATTAAATAAACTAATTGGAGATCCCGTGCTTCTCCATCCCTGTCATCATCTCTTTTAGACAACTTGGTCATAACGGAGGGGAGTAACAAGACTAGGATCAAATTAGGAATCAAATTGGGATGCGCATGCTTTGCTCAAGTTGTGGGGTTTTATATATTTGCACATGAGTCATGTGTTTTGCTGCACAAGTTCTACGAATCATAATTATAAATTGTACCGGCCGGTGGTTGACCTAATTATAATAAGTGTAATTATTTACACGCTCTCTTTGGTATTTCCTCCATATAGTGGTAAACAAACCCAAGTGATGGTCACGGATGGAACATAACTCGTATAATATCACATACCTTACGTGCAATGAGAGAGATGGTCAACTAATTCTTAAATTTGCTGATCTCATGTGGATACGGGTACTTGCTACTTTGAAAGGTACTTGCTACTTTGAAAGCTTAAGAAATTAGCTCACTGACATTATTGCATAGCTGGTATAATGGAAATTTACTTTTTCCTTTTCGTAAATTTTCTTTTGAAACAGAATACTTTTTTATAATACTAGAGGAAAATTTCAAAAAAAGACTCAAAATGAAGTGAACACTTAATCTCAAATAAAGCCTGAATAAGCACGTGCAATCTCACATGCCCCTTTCCAAAGGCACCATGGCAGCATTATCGAACTTTTATGTTTTACTTCTTTTCTTATTTTTTTTTCTTTTTTTTTCTTTCCTATTCACCTTCTTCTTAGTGAAGTCTTTTTATTATTATTATTATTTTTTATCAAGGATCCTCTGGTGCCGACCGCGTTGCGCTGCCACAGGAACACGGATGCAAAGGCGACAATCCACATCACAGAGAGAAGCGTTTTGTGCGAGGAGACGAATCCAGCGTTTGGAATTGAGTGTGTTGCGGTTGAATCTCGCCAGGCCTACGGTTTCCACCGTAGCTAGACAAGCAGGAGTTGATTTTGCGCCCAAAACTCAATTCAACTTCACAAGGCGAGCTTGATTAAAAAAGAGAGAGCATCTGCGAATTGAGAGGAGTGATTAAGTGAGCTTTAACATGGGAGATTGGTTGCGGACATGATGACGGACAAAGGCGAGGCACCGCGATGGTCTGAGTGAGGCCCCTTACCCTAATCTGAGCCAGCATCGCCCACGGCCACAATGACCTCAATTGGATCTAGGTGAGGACCTCGCCAGCCACCGTATAAAGAAAAAACAAAAGGAAGAAAAGAAGAAAAACGAAGAACAAAGAACAAGATGAAAGAGAAAAACAAAAAGACAAGAAACAGAAATACCAAAAATGCCCCCATCATGCCTTTTTTAAGTCACACAGGAGATACTAATACTCGATTAGACCCTTATTTGAAACTAAAATACAACTTCAAATCCTTATTTAAAACAAAATTCATTTAAAGACTCCCTTTCGAGAAAAATAACCCAATTCATGTCTTTTTCTTTTTGGTTGAAAATTTCCCTAATAATTGAGGATACGATGGATGTTTTTTCTCATTCCGTGTTTAAAAGTTAATAAGACTTCTTGAAGATCATAAAGGACCATTTATTTCCCCCATTTGCTTTTGTAGCAATGCGGCCGCAGCCACAACCACAACTAGATTTGTGGCTGGAACTACGCGACCACAACAGTACCAGACAACCAGGACACTCAAATTTCATGTCATATCTCCATCGACATGAGGTAGATGATGCGGGAGCATCAAATTTTCATTGAAGACAATCAATTCACAAACCCAACTCAAGTCTCGTCAATTAACCAAGCCTAAATTTGATTTTACGCAAGCAAAGGGAGATTTCGGCCATAATAAATTGTAAAGGCTTATTTGGCGGGGCCAACGTTGGAGCGTTGTTTCCCAACTCGAATGAATTTCTCGGTTTAAAGTTGATTTCCTACCTTAAGTAGATGTCTTGATTTAAGGTGGTTTTTCTGCTTAAATAAGTTTTGTAATATGAGTAGTTTCCTAGTTTGAATGATTCCTAGCTCATATGACCTGGTCTGTCTATAAAAAGAGGTGCACTCTCAAATGAAAAATTCAAATTTGGAGTTGACAATACACGGAAATTATTCTCAAGTGAGTGAATAATTCAATTGTCTATCCAATTCTTTCACGGAAGTTAATTGTCATGGCTAGCAAAATAATCCAATTATGCTTTGGTGGCGAACTCTTCTAGTCCAAATATTTTTCTCTCGAATACACTGAGTATGTTGATTCATTTTATCAAACATGTTCGACATTCTCTCAAACTCATATGCATCTCCTGAGTTAGAAATCGCTAGACATTCGGATCAAGTGTACCAATCCTAGAGTGCTAAGAGTAGAAGATGTTCAACTTACACTTAAATATTGCGGATGAAATATTTCTTAATATATTGACAGTTCAAGGGGGTGAGAATTTTTTCGCAAATCATTTTGTAAAGATAATATATTACATTATAATATGGTATCTATCCAAAGTAATCAATCATATATAGATATTTAAATATGTTTTCAATAATTCATTAGGAGAAAAAACATTTTCTGAAGGAACACTACGCTCGTTGGACACTACGAACACTACGCTCGTTGGACACTTCCTATTCGTTATCAAAAGTCCATTTATAAATGTCGGCCCCCTGATTAAAAAGATAGATTCATCCCTCTAGCTCAAACGCTACAGGCTCTCCCACTCTCCTCTCTTGTTAGCATACTAAGCCTATCATTCAGAGCAAAGAAATCATCAGTCTCCGTGATTTCTCATCCTCTGGATTTTTATCGATGGAGACACAGGTAAACACACGAGAGAGGTCGCTTCTCGTGCCGTGTGTTCAGGACATACTGAAGGAGAACCCGACCACAGTCCCGAAGAGATACATCCGTGATGATCAAGAATCTCCTGTGATCACAGATGCTTGCTCCGGCTTGCCTCAAGTCCCCGTGATTGACTTGGGCAGGTTGGTTTTGGAGGAAGTTGCAAAGCCAGAGCTCGAGAAGCTGCACCATGCGTGCAAAGACTGGGGCTTCTTTCAGGTACAAAACAACTTTCATGTACAAAGTGTTCGAGAAAGTGTCAGACAAAAAAAGGGAGTTCTTCAATTGAAATAGGTTGAAATTCCACATGATGTCCTGAGTACTTTTACTACATGTGGGCTTTCAATATCGTTACACAGGTCGATCCAAGTCATTCAAATGGATTTGCAAGGGACGGTTAACCCAAGAGACTGACGATTAACCCAAGTAGGGACAGCTAGATGTACAATTTTTAGCCACCATTTAGGGTTGTCTATGAGATTTTCCTGTGGAAATTCTTCACTTTGCTCTCTGGACTCACTTTTTACCTCATTTAAGTTTCTGCATCAGCCTATGCATGCTGAATTCATGGGGTCAATTCAGTGGGATACTTCTGTGCCATCCTGAGTTCATGATTTCATGTTTCGCTTTTGTTAGATCACCGCATAATCAACATTCAATCTTCGTAAAAGGTGTGAGAAATCAGACTTGATTGGCACATAAAACGATTTGGTTTTCTTTGGAAGAATTGCAAGGAGAAGGGCAAAGGAGATTCACTACAGTATTAATGAGCCTGCCTTTTGATAGGACGATGAAAGTGGACTTAGTGTAGTGCATAGGTGATTACCTGTACTATCACTTAGACATTATGATATTGGTAGTAGAACATCAAGTTTTATATCAAATCTTGTACTTTAGGCATTACCATTTTGAAAAGATCCCCAGTAGATACTGCTAAAATTTTTCTTAAATTGCACAATCTACTTGCGTTCCTCACGCTTAATGGGGATATATATGGGAACAATGACCAATCCCACATTAGCAAGTCGATGTTTCTGATTTGACCATGTATGACAATTTATTTATTAGATTAAACTAAATTATAGTCAATTTGAGGTATTCAACATCTGTTGTTTGCGTGCCATGCTTAGTAAGTTAACGAGGCATTGACCTCGTGTTAGGAAAAGTAGACTAATAGTTGTACCTTTGAGATCAAGTAAAGCAATGTTGCTGTTAAAGGGGATTATTACCGCAAACTGTCTTTAGATGAATTTGGAGATGTGATCTGTTGTAAAGATTGCTAATAAGACAGATTAATCTAATGCAACATTCTTAATTTATGTTGGAATTAATATTTGTTGGTTAATCATCATTCAGAAGATCAGAACTTTCTCTGTCTCGATCTTAATGGAATGTCTGTTTCTGGGTGAATAATGAATGATAGTGTTAACAATTGTTCAGCTGATAAATCATGAAGTGCACCCTGAGTTGCTAGAGAAAGTGAAGAAGGGGATTGAAGAGCTGTTCAACATGCCAATGGAAGAGAAGAAGAATTTTTGGCAGAGAGACGGCAAATTGGATGGCTTTGGACAGGCCTTTGTGTTCTCGGAAAACCAAAAGCTTGATTGGGCTGACATCTTCTACATCAACACCCTCCCTGCTTCTGTCAGGAAGCCTTATTTGTTTCCCAAACTCCCACTTCCCTTCAGGTTCTCTCTCTCTCACTCCCTCACTCTTACCATGGGAAAACATGCATAAAAAACACGATAAAATTAGTATCTAACACCTAACCACGGGTAGCGTAGTTGGTGTGAGTTCTCTCCCTCATCGTAGAGGTTGAGGGTTCGAACCCTCTTGTTGCTAAAGTGTTTGAAGTGGGGGCTCCTAGTGTTGGGGTCCTAGGCTAGCCTCGGCGAGGCCTGATGGTGCAATCGGATACCGGAGGGTCGTGTGATCCTCAAAAGGTAATCTCCGGCGGTTCCTCGGTCAACAAAAAAAAGAAAAAAGAATTAGTATGTGACTTCATGCCATGTGGACAAACATGCATAAAGTATGAGATTATTTTAATTAAACAAGCAATATCATGTTAGCATGTCATGTAATATAATCGCAATTTAAATAACTTTCTTATTTTTAAGGGTTTAGTATGGGGCGTGCTCCAAAATATTCCCTTATCGGCTAAATGAAATTGTCTGCTGGTAGAGATGATTTGGACGCTTACTCAAAGGAAATGCAAGCCCTGGCCATAAAGCTCCTCTACCTCATAGCGAAGGCTTTAGGAATGGAGGCAAAGGACCTCGAGGGGATGTTGGAAGAGGGCTTGCAAGGGATGAGGATGAACTATTACCCGCCATGTCCACAGCCTGAGCTCGTGATAGGCCTCAACTCTCACTCTGATGCCGACGCGATCACCATTCTCCTCCAGGTCAACGAAATGGAGGGCCTCCAGATAAGGAAAGATGGGAAGTGGGTTCCTGTGAAACCTCTCCCTGGTGCTTTCATCGTCAATGTAGGAGACATTGTTGAGGTAATAATATTGCAACATCAAATTACTCATTCATGATAATTCATCGTCTCATACTCAAAGTGTTCTCTTCATTGTCCTAAAGCAGATTATAACGAATGGGATATACCAGAGCATCGAGCATCGAGCGGCAGTGAATGCAGTGAAGGAGAGGGTCTCTATCGCTACATTTTTCAGTCCACGAATGGATGCCGAGATTGGTCCCATGAAAAGCCTTATGACCCCGGAGACCCCAGCATTGTTCAGGAGGATAACGGTGGCAGAACATCTTAAGGGCTATCTAACAAGTGAGCTGCAGGGCAAAGCTTATCTCGACGCCATGAAGGTTAGGCATGAGGAAGCCTCGAACAGCTGAGTTGTATCTTTTGAGCATGAACGTAAAAACGGTGACATGAAGGATGGTCATCAAACCAGATCATAGGATATGGGTTTTGTATCTTATGGAGGTCCTTTCTGAGGTAGATAACAACGACTTCAAAAACTTCATATCATTTTCATCTCTTGCTTATCTCAACCATCAAACAGTCTTGTAAAATCCATGGCACTGACGTTCCATTCCATCCTTCTCTTGATCAAGCAATGATTGTGCAGCCTCGTAATAACCTGAGCAGCGCCATATTCATGAGACTATGGCTCGCATCTTAGCTTAACTGATCCATATGGTTAAGGGGTATTTTTTGAGGTCGGACTAACTTATTTAACGTGCTCGTCATTAGAAAAAAATAAAAATGAAGAAGGTCGTGAGAGTAAGCCAAAATTCAGAACTAAACAGTATTTTTTTAACTTATTTAACGTGCTCGTCAGTGTTACGATAAAGACGGTGAACTGCAAAGTCATCATTATCCACGGATGTTGGATTTTATAATTTCTCTTTTTTTTTTCTACAAGCAAGCCCATTTTAAGACAAACAAAAGCTTCGGTAATTTCATATCTCAAGTATCATGCGAGTGAGACAGTTCGGAGGGATGACTCGTATATAGAAAATGTATACATTTAATGGCGTGGATATCTAAAGTAATATCGTGCGCATAATCCAACTAATATATATTTGATGAGCTAACCTAATTATATATGTTCAGGGGTTTTTCCACTCAATGAACCCCTTAGATTCTTCCCGTGAAAGTCAATATTTCGGCAAAACCAATTCTAGCATTTTTTTTTTCCAATGCGAAAATAGTTGTCGAAAGATTTGATTGTTAATTACGTAAATACCAATTACTCTCCTCGTCCCTCACTCCGTTGCCACATTTTCCCCTCTATCGTTGAAAGTAGCATTTTCCATCCCGGGACAAGATACCATGATGAAAAGTACCAAATTACCCTCCCATGAAAGAACACCAAGCGAGCGACTATGAAATTGCAGTAAACCCTAGCCCCTCATTGCAAAACGTCCAAAGGCCTAGCATCAACAAAGATTAAAAGCTATCGTCGAATGCCACCTTGTCACTGCCATCTCAAGCACCTGCAATCGCCAGGGCAACCTTAATCCAAGGTCATCAGGCTCAACAACCTTCGAATCGAGATTGTGGAAGCCTTGGATGATCCGAGAACATTCATGGTAGACGACCTCCTCAAATCTAGGTAACCACTGTGGCGACATTGATCAAAGGTCACCTTGGGCCAAGATGGCAAGACCTCACCATGGGCATCAAAGATTGCCTTTAGCTCGCTCTTCGCCACCATAAAGAAGGCAAAGTGATTTCATGTTGCGTTTGGTAATTATGATAAAATTTAGGACATGATAAAATATATTTTATCATGCGTTTAGTACCTGCTCAAAATAGGATAAGGTTGGATATAAGGAGGATATGGACTAAGTAAAACAATCCTATAAAAAATGTAAGATAAAAGTGGATATGATTTTAAACATTCATAATAGGAAAGTTACTTTTTCTCGAATAACAAATTTCTTAATTAACAAAAATAAAATTATATTTGAATATAAATAATTTTCATTCTAATATAAGAAATTCAAAATAACAATTTAGTTATTTTACTTTAATCATATTTTAATTTATATAATCAAATTTAATTATATTTTAAATATAGATTAAAAATAAATATAAATATAAATATCTATTTATATTTATTACATAATTTAGGTATTTTAGTATTTTAGGTATATCAATGTAGTTTTTTATTTAATAAAATTTTATTAGAGAATAATGTAAGGGGAAGAAAAATAAAAAAGAGGAAAATAAAATAAGAAAAGTAAATAAAAATAAAGTAGCTAAGAGTGTTGCAAGAGATTTTTATCATCTCCATTTGTAAAAAAATTGTTCATTTAAACTAATATGTCGTTTATACCAAACATGATACATGATATAATGTGAACAAATCTGACATTATTACAATTACCAAATAGTAGATAAAATATAGTAAAATATTTGGATTTTATATACTATCCTATTTAGTCCTATCCTGATTAAGAATTTGTACGACCAAACATAGCTTTAGAGTAACAATTGGGGATGGTAGATGGTACCTAGGAAAATTATCAAAACAATCATAAACCTTTTGCAATTTTTCCAATTTAGTCATAAACCTTTTTTTAACCAATTTTAGTTCTAATTTTTTTTTTTATAATTGTGTTAGTTCAATCCATCGGATCAAATTTGGTCGGTAAGCATTGATGCGAATGTCGATTCGAGTTGACGTGGATGCTCACTGGTGCCAACTATCCAATCGACACTGTCGTGGTAACTCTTTAATAATAATTTATTTTTTTGAATTTTTCTTTCTTTTCTTTCTTCTTCTTCTTCTTCTAACCAATTTGATGACCTTGCCATCATCAGGCAAGCTCGAGCTTGCCCAGCCATGGCAAGGGCGAGCCTCACCATGGCTAGGCAAGTTGGGCAACCTCGCCCACAATGACAAGGCCTAATCGATGGTCGACGAGGTCAATCTTGCCGGCCATAGCCTCTAGTTAGTTCAATGATCAGCTAGAAGGAGAAGAAGAAATATAAAAATAAAAATAATAAAAAAATAAAAAATATATTATTAAAAAATTGCTAGGTCAAACTCGATTGGACCAATCAATGTCGACTAGCATCCACGTCAGTGTTGATTAGCCAAATTTGGCTGAATGGACTAAATTGACATAATTACAAAATGTTTAAAATTGAATTGGCTCAAGAAAAATATTTAGGATTAAATTGAAAAAATTACAATAAATTTAGGATTGTTTTGGTAATTTTCTGCCACAGGTTGGATAACTCAAGCTACTCTTTTTTGTACTTTGACAAAAATGCCCTTTACTAAATGAGAAAAAATCATTTACAGGGTCCACTTTTCCTCTCTTTCCTTTCTCCGTCGTTTCCACTCTCGTATGCCCCAGCCTCTTTCTCTCATTCTCGCAACTACACGCACCACCCCAACTTGAGAATCTTATCCTTTTGTCTACTACAATTTCTCATGACATGCACGCAAATTGTTCTTCAGCTACTCGCATCACAGTCATTAACTGAATCCACCGAATAAAAAGCCCTCGCCTGTAATAGAGATCTTTGGGAGGAAAAATAACCGCTGAAGGATTCCATGTGTTTTCTCGACATTAGAAAAATCCAATTCAAATGGTTCCAGTTGTTTCGCAAAAACTTACTGTCTAAAAATATTTCCTTCATTTTTAATCATTTGGATCACTTAAAAAAAGAGTGAATTGAATTTTTTTCATAATTAACAGAAAATAAAATTTTTAATTCAGAAAAATTACTTTTTAAGAAAATTTAGAACATGTATCTAATACAACTATACTCCGATCGAGCAAGAGACCTCAATGCTCAGGCCCCTAAGGCCCCTTGTCTAGATCCCCACTAGCCGTGCCAAGACCCCAACAACTTTGGCTAAGTCATCCACACCCCTACTTAGGGAAAATTAATAAAAAAATTCTTAAACCTATCATACAGTTGTCAATTTAGTCCTAAACCTTTCGATTGTGTTAATTTAGTCCTAAACCCTTAAATTTTTTGCCAACCTAGTCATAGAACTTTTAACGAATTGTCAATATAGTCATAAACCTATAAAATGTTTGCCAAACTAGTCATAAACCTTTTAACAAATTGTTAATTTAGTCATTCCGGTTAATTTTAGCTGAATATCACTGCCATGATGGCCGAATTAGCATTGGTCTTCCTATGTGGTGTGGCTGTTGGCCAAGAGCCAACGGCCTCCACTAGCAACTAAACAAGGGCTAGCTCATGGGACCCTAGGTGAGGAAGCCCTCCCTAACCACAGGTGAGGGTCACAAAGCCCTGGCTAGATCTAGCGAGGACTCACAAGCCCTCATTGTGGCCGACAAGGATGTCATGAACCCTTGTAGGCCACAAGAAGTGCATTGCAACCCTTTCTCGCCCTCACTATGGCTACGAGGGTTGTGACACCCTTGCCTCACCAGATCTGGTGAAGGCATTGCAATCCTCACTAGGTTTGGTGAGCTCTCGCAAGACCTCGTTGTCTAGGCCATCACAAGACCTAGTGAGGGTGTCGCGACCTTCACTAGCCCTTATGTTGCCAAATTTTTTACGAGGGTTGTTGGCCCTAGGCCAATAGCCGATGGCCTTGCCAACCATTTGTAAAAAGAAAATAAATAAAATAAAATAACAAATTCGGGAATTTTTAAAAAAATTCAAAAATTGTCCAAGTCAATGTTGGCCACGTCACATAAGATGATCAGTGCTGATTGGCCTACCATGTCAGCGATATCCGACCAAAATTAATTGGAATAAAAAATTGGCAATTTATTAAAATGTTTGGAACTAAATTGGAAAAATTGAAAAATTTATGACTAAATGAATTGCCGTATAATAGATTTAGAACCTTTTGTACAACTCCCCCCCTTCTCTTGACTTAGGTCACCTAGGGATGGGGCAGGCCCATTGAGGGCAAGCGCAACTCCTCCAAGGCCGAGATTGTGCCTAGGTCCAAGCCACTGGGCTTGGGACCTTGGCTACCGCACCCTAGTATGTCAATGTTGGGCTTAGGTTCCCAAGATTGGAGCTTGACACCTCAATACCAGAGCTCAAGATCACTAACCTCCCAGTTCGATATCGCTGCTCCCCTAATGCTCAAGCTAGGCTAAGGTCCCTAATGGTCAAGCTTGGGTCCCTTGAGGTAGGGTTGGAATCCCCTAAGGCCAGGCTCCGGTCCCCTGCGCCTAGGTACAGGACCCAATAGCCAAACCCAAGTCTCCCATGCTAGTGACACGGCCCACGGACAAGCTTGACCCAAGATCGTCCGTGAGGGACCGTGTCACGTACAAAGGGCTGCCCGGAAGCAGCCCACGAACGATCCATGAGCAGAATGAGCGGAAGGCCCATGCGCAGCCCGTGGGCGACCCCTGAGCGATGCTCGAGCAGCCCGTGACGGTTCAGCTGGTCGCGTGTCGACCGACCGCAACCCCGATCTTGCTTCCCGACGCACGCCCATGATCTCGCCCAAGGCCCGACGCGCGCGACCCATGGACTTCCCAAGGGACTGCCGGGTGCAGACCATCAAGTAGCCTTCGAGTAGTCTGTTGTATAGCTTGTAATGATTATACGGATTCAAAATGGACCGTTGGATCGGAGGGACGATCCACGGGCGAGAAGCGACCCTCTCTTGTATAAATAGGGATCCCTCTCCCACCTTGTAACCAGTTCGTTCACAAGCAATATACACTCTCTTTGCCCATTCGGTTCTTGTGTTCGAGCGAGTGTGTGTGTGAGGCTGACTTGGGATCACCGATCTTAAGGCCGCGCGGTGTTTGATCGACCGAAATTGATCGACCCGTGACAAGTGGTATCAGAGCCATCATTTCCAAACGAAATGGCTAATCCTCGCGCTGATGTTCCGATCGTTCAAGGCGATGAGGGTGAAGATCGTGGGCGTTCAGCCAGGAGGGCTAACCGGTCGAGAAAGGCCCGTGCTGCCTCGTGTGCGAGGGATCCGAAGAGGGATGTGGAAAACCGTCTAACGGCCATAGAAAAGACCGTCACAGACGTCCAGGCGTTCATGGACGACCTGCACCAGACTGTTGAAGGAGCGGAAGCCGGTAGGGAGGAACTCTTGGCCGAAGTGCAAGAGCTCCAAGCCGGCATGGGAGAGCTCCGTGTCGAGGTGCAGGGATCCTTCATGCACGAGCTGCAGCAGCGGGATAAGACTTGGGAAGCCGCGATGGCGGCCATGCGGGCGGAAATGGCGGAGATGAAGGGCAAGCTCGTGGAGCTTGAAACAAAGACGCGTGAACAGAGTGATCACCGTGCAGTCCCCGTGCCGATGCACCCAAACCAAAGGAGTTCAAGGGCTCCCGGTGTCAAAGGACGTGGACAATTTCCTATGGTACATGGAGCGATACTTCTGCATCACGGGGACATCGATGACGTGATCCGGTAAACACCGCAGCCATGTATTTATCTCGATGATGCGCCGTGGTGGAGACGTCGGTCGGATGGTAGGAATATAGAGCCTATCGTGACTGGGCTCGCCGTCGAAGAGTTTCGGCGAACCTACTATCCCGCTTATGCGGAAGAGGAAGCCCGAGGGGAACTCAAGCGCCTAGAGCGAAGGGCGGAGTTCGTGAATATGTGAAGCGGTTCTCGAGCCGCTGCTCCAAATCCCGTCCATGACCGAGACGGAGGCGTTCCACCAGTTCATGGGCGGACTCAAACCTTGGGTCAAGCAGGAGCTCAAACGGTGCAATGCAACAGACCTCACCGCAGCCACTTCTGTGGCCGAGTCCCTCGTTGAATATAGGCCGGCAACCACCACTAAGCCCGACTTTCGACCAAGAGAAAAGGCCACTGGTGGGGGAGATTGAGGCCGATTCCCTCGACCAAATGCTAGCAGGCCACATCCGACTCCTCATAGGAATCAACCCGAGTCGAGCAACGCAAGGTACCAACACAAGGTACGCACATACAAGTGCTTCTTTTGTGACGGTCCCCATATGGCTCGGGATTGCCCGAAGAGGGGAAAGTTGGCGGCCCTGTGCAAGGAGGACAAGCCACGAGAGGAGGCGCGGTTGGGATCGTTGCGGATCCTTGGAACGATCAAGGCCTCCAAGAAGGCCAAGGAACCGAAAGGAATGATGTTCGTAGACGTGAAGATCGGGGGTACCACGATGAGCGCACTCGTGGATACCGGGGCGTCCGATCTGTTCATATCCAAAGAGGCCGCGAAGAAGCTGCATCTTCCGGTCGAGGCAAATGAGTCCGGTTGGCTCAAGACGGTGAATTCCAGAGAAGTCCCGACCAGCGGCATGGCCAAGGGCGTGGAGTTTCACCTAGGTCCTTGGACCAGCAAGGAAGATATCGAGGTAATCCCCCTTGATGACTATGACTTCATACTCGGTTTGGGATTTCTCGACCGGATCAATGTGGGTGTCATGCCCTTCGCGGATTGCATATGCATTCTGGACAAGTGGTGCCAATGCATGGTCCCGATCTATCGTGAATCGGGACGCGATAGGAAGATGCTATCGGCCATGCAGCTTGCTAAGGGGCTGAAGAAAGGCGAGGCGACCTTCTTGGCGGCATTGAAGGAGGAGGGCGCGGAGGAAAGCTAGGTACCGGAAGAAGCATCCCGAGTCCTTGATGCCGCCTGAGCTGCCCAAGAAGCTGCCTCCTCGGAGAGAGGTCGACCACCGGATCGAGCTGGTACCCGATGCTCGACCACCGGATCGAGCTGGTACCCGATGCTCGACCACCGGCTATGGCTCCCTATCGCATGGCCCCGCCCAAGTTGGAGGAACTGAGGAAACAGCTCAAAGAGCTGTTGGATGCTGGATATGTTCGGCCATATAAGGCCCCATTCGGTGCCCCGGTCTTGTTCCAAAAGAAGCACGACGGATCCCTCCGTATGTGTATCGACTACCGGGCATTGAACAAGCTGACCGTCAAGAATAAGTACCCAGTTCCCCTTATTGCTGACTTGTTTGATCAGCTCGAGGAAGCCCGTTGGTTCTCCAAGCTCGACCTTCGATCGAGGTATTATCAAGTGCGGATCGCTGAAGGGGATGAGCCAAAGACAGCATGTGTGACCCGCTATGGATCATACGAGTTCCTTGTCATGCCATTCGGCTTGACCAACGCGCCGGCTACGTTCTGCACACTCATGAACAAGGTATTGCATCCGTTCCTTGATCGGTTCGTGGTAGTTTATCTTGATGATATAGTGATATATAGCCGGACGCTTGAGGAGCATGTTGAACATTTGAGTCGAGTTTTTCGGACCCTTCGAGAAAACGACTTGTATGTGAAACGTGAGAAATGTGCCTTTGCACAAAAAGAGATTCCGTTCCTTGGGCATATCGTTGGGGGCGGACGTGTGGTGGATGGACACGGCCAAGATCCGTGCCATTGTTGATTGGGAGCCACAAACCAAGGTGATCGAGCGAGATCCTTTCTTGGTCTCACGAACTACTACCGGCGCTTCATCCGGGAGTATTCGCTGCCTCACCGTGCCACTCACGGATATGCTGAAGAAAGAAAGGCCGTGGGAGTGGACGGATCGGTGTTAAGAGACGTTCGAGCGGTTGAAAGGACCATGATCAAAGAGCCGGTGCTTATGCTGCCTGACTACACCAAGCCATACGAGGTGGAGACCGATGCTTCTGATTTTGCCATTAGCGGTGTCTTGATGCAAGAAGGTCATCCGGTGGCCTTCGAATCCCGAAAGTTGAATGATGCCGAGCGACGATACACGGTCCAAGAGAAGGAGATGACCGCGGTGGTGCACGCCTTCGCACATAGAGGCACTATATCTTGGGGTCCCGGTTCGTCGTGAGGACCGACAATGTGGCTACGAGCTACTTCCAAACCCAGAAGAAGCTCAGCCCGAAACAAGCTCGGTGGCAAGACTTCTTGGCCGAGTTTGATTATGTGCTGGAGTATAAGCCCGGAAAGTCCAATTCCGTGGCCGACGCCCTAAGCAGGAAGTTTGAATTGGCCAATGTGGTGAGCAGGCCCGATTGCCCGTGGGTTGATCGTATTAAGGAGGGGCTGAAGCATGATCAAAGAGCTCAAGCCCTCCTTCAATACGCCCAGAACGGCTTGACGAGGATATTTTGGCTTGAGGATGACCTCCTCTATACCGAAGGACGGCGACTCTATGTGCCGCTCCATGGGAAACTTCGGAAGGAAGTCCTAAAAGAGTGCCACGACTCCAAATGGGCGGGACATCCGGGGATCCACCGCACCATGGCGCTCGTTGAAGATCAATACTTCCGCCGCATATGGATGATGTGGAGACATACATGTGACGTGCCTTGTCCGCCAACAAGACAAGATAGAGCAACGGCCTCCCGCAGGCTCCTTGAACCGTTGCTGCCGTCCCTAACGTCCATGGGAGAGCGTCTCCATGGACTTCATCGTGAATTTGCCCAAGTCCGAAGGGTGTCGGGCTCTCATGGTTGTGGTAGATCGCCTCTCCAAATATGCGACGTTCGTGCCAACCACAATGGAATGCCCAGCCGAGGAAGCTGCCAAATTGTTCCTCAAGCACGTCGTCAAGTATTGGGGTGTTCCACGCACGATCGTGACCCTCGGTTCACCGGACGGCTTTGGACCGAGCTCTTCAAGTTGCTGGGGACGAGTCTCAATCTCTCCACCAGCATGCATCTCGCAGATCGACGGACAAACCGAGCGAGTGAATGGATTGCTGGAGATCTACCTTCAGCACTATGTGAGCAATACGCAAGCGAACCGGGCACGGCTGATTGACGTGGCCCAATTCTCTTACAACTTGTAGCGGAGCGAGTCCACGAGCCAAAGCCCGTTCGAAATCGTGACCGGGCAGCAGCCGCCACGCCAAGCGCACCGCTTCGGGGTATCGAGGAAGTAGCCCGGCCGCATACAAACTCGCTAAGGAATGGGATGAGCACGTGGACTTGGCTCGGGCATGTCTGGATAGGGCCGCAAAACGCACGAAGAAATGGGCTGACAGAAAGCGACGGCATGTGGAGTTTCAGGTCGGGGACTTGGTGCTAGTCAAGTTGCACCTCGTCCTTCGGTACAGAAACGTGAACAAAGGGCTGATCCGTCGCTATGAAGGCCATTTCGAGTGATACAACGGATCGGAAAGGTGGCGTACATGCTGACATACCGCCCAAGTTCAGGCTCCACCCCGTGTTCCATGTGAGCATGTTGAAACCGTTTCATGTGGATGAGGATGATCCGGATCGAGGCACATCGCAGCGAGCGCCCCTTGGGGTGAAGACCTCCTATGATCGGGATGTTGAGTGTATCATGGTGGATCGGATCATACGGAAGAAATATCGGGCACTAAGGAAGGAGTACCTCGTCCATTGGAGAGGCCTTCCTGAGAGTGAAGCAAGCCGGGAACCTCCGAGGCTCGTGGGAATTCAAGGGGCACATCGAAGCCTTCCATGCCACGGACGCGACGAGGGCGTCGCTAGATTAGGTGGGGAGAATGACACGCCCACGGACAAGCATGATCCAAGATCGTCCGTGAGGGACCGTGTCACGCACAAAGGGGCTGCCCGGAAGCAGCCCCTAACGATCCATGAGCAGAACGAGCGGAAGGCCCATGCGCAGCCCGTGGGCGACCCCCGCGATGCTCGAGCAGCCCGTGACGGCCCAGCCTGGTCGCGTGTCGACCGACCTGCAACCCCGATCTTCCTTCCGACGCACGCCCATGATCTCGCCCAAGGCCCGACGCGCGCGACCCATGGACTTCCCAAGGGATGCCGGGTGCAGACCATCGAGTAGCCTTCGAGTAGTCTGTTGTATAGCTTGTAATGATTATACGGATTCAAAATGGACCGTTGGATCGGAGGGACGATCCACGGGCGAGAAGTTTTACCCTCTCTTGTATAAATAGGGATCCCTCTCCCACCTTGTAACCAGTTCGTTCACAAGCAATATACACTCTCTTTGCCCATTCGGTTCTTGTGTTCGAGCGAGTGTGTGTGTGAGGCTGACTTGGGATCACCGATCCTAAGGCCGCGCGGTGTTTGATCGACCGAAATTGATCGACCCGTGACACTAGGCTCAAGTCCCAAGCCCCGGTGCCCCCAACTATGACTTGAGGTTATACACAAGATTTATTCTTAAATGTGCCTCTAATTTTTTTTATGACATATATTAGAAAATGACTTTCACATTATTTGCAAAAATTGCCCAAATATAGGAAAATTAAATCCTTGATAGTAAGTAACTATGAAAAGATTTCCAACACAATTCATTTTATGCATGCATACGTAAAAAAATGACCAACTCGTTCATCAACGAGTAGAGGAGTCGATCGGTTATCCTGAAGGTTGGTCAAAGGAGTTATCAGCAGAGGTTATCAAAATGGACAACTCATTGATAAAGTCATCAACAACGTATCATGTTAGTCGTCGACAAAGGTTATTTTGCAAGCGATGTAGTGTTATGAATGTTTTTAGGTGTTGGAGCTTGAAGACAAAGTAGAATGTATCGATTCCTTTGTGAAATCGCGGCTCCAATATCAAGTGATGGTTGATTATCCCTATGCCACGGAAGTTATAACTGCTTTTGGAGGATGCTTATCAAGGTGCTAAGGGCATGCAAAGAATCCCAGAGAATGTGCAGTAATAGCTGCAGTTAGAATAGCAATCGTTCATGTGTAACCGGTGTAACCGTGTAAGTGGGCTCTAAGTACCTGCGATTAAGTATTATAGAAACTCTTTCATCCACCATAATGTGAAATATTTAATTAAAAGAAGTTGTTATTTTATTCCATGTTTATCTCATTTCTTGGGAGTTAATATTTTCTTGTAAATCACTGGGGTTTGTCCAAATGGCCACTTATCTCATATGGGAAATGGGAGGTGAGAGGTTTAAAACCTCACATTCTTAAGAAGGGTTGGGGTGGGGACAATTTAACTTCTAGTGTAGGTTTCAACTCCTACTACCCGTACGAAAGTATAGCAAAAGTCTGAGAGTGAGAGTAGAATAGATGTAAAGTAGGACCAACCATTTTTTTTTCTTGCACTTTAAATTTCCAAAAATCACTTTTCATTTCCTTCTATTCCCAAAAGCCAAATAAAATTTATTTCCTAAATCAACGTAGAACCTCTTTTTCAAAACCAAAATAAACCATTTTGGTAAAATATTCGGTCTTTGGGTAAAGTATCTTTTTGGCAAACTTAGTATGACGTTTTGCTGAGTGATTTAAGCTTTTTGCCCTGGCAAGAACCAGAAATCAACAAGAAACTGATGATGCCGCTGGCAATCACCCATTGCCGCAAGATGGCATTGACGGGGCTGTGCATTTTGAGCCTTTAGCTGCTCGAGGAGTGGCAGAAGAGAACCAAGGAGGAAATGCCAACGTCCTGAGACACCTGACGGAAAAACAAACGAAAGAGATGGCACCAAATCTTAACACGGTATCAATCGTAAGGAGGTTGTCCGAGACACAGCAAAATGGCAAGGCTAATAGTCAGCCACATGTCCGATGAAATAAGGTCGATGAACGTAGTCAATGCTCAAGGCCTGGATCGTTTAACCAACCATATCCCTTCAAGGATATCCAGCGGTTGAAGAATACGAGTCTTATACATTTGAGCAGTTCAATAATGCCAACAGCTCAGGGCAGATATTTTCAACTCCTGTTGCAAAAGCCAAAAGCTTCTAACCAAGGTTAAAATAATACCAACATTCACAACATGGTTGGCCGGTTAATGGAAATAATAAAAATACCGTTGGTCCAGAGAATCAGAATGGTATTAACAACTTGGCAAATCAGAATGGTTGACAAACGGACCAATGCCAAATATTGAAGATATAAGGCCTGCTGGTGCAGTTGTGACACCAAATGTAGCAAATATTACTTATATGCATAATAATGCTAACGCAGATAACCAGCCAAGGCTAACACACCATCTAGGGGGGCAAGATGGTCAACCTAATCCACAATTGACCTTGGAGTAGTACACCAATGAAGTTTGGAACACCTGGGTTACGATTAGAGATGCAAGACGTATATAGGAAGCCTTATCCTAAATGGGTGGACAACCATCATTTTCCTAGAGATTATAAAGATCTTAATTTTGCAATTTTTATCAATGAAGATAAACAATGGACGATTGATCATTGATCACATTGATCGATTAGTAGTGTTCATCACGAAGAAGCCCAGAAGAGCCTAGTCGTATTTATTGAGCATGTATCTGGAAACGGTGATATGTAGAATAGTCACGACACCTGGTTTTAAAACATGGGTTTGTATCTTAGGGAAGTCCTTCATAAGGAAGACAATAATGACCAAAAACTTATTGTCATTCTCGTCTCCTCTGCATGTCTGAACTATCAACCAGTGTTGTAAAGTCCGTGGTATTGACTTGTATTCCATCGTTGTCATGATCAAATGATGAGTGTGCAATTACTTAACCAGCCCCAAATCGAAATTCATGATACTATAACTCGCATCATACTCTAAAGGGTCTATATGGTTACAGGAGTAAATTTTTAGCTCTGATTAACTTATTTCAGATAGCTTTGTCTGGAATCATTGCGGACCTCAACAAGCTTTAGACGTGAAGGACCTAGAGGGTATTCCCTCCTTTCTGGGAAGGAAAAGATACAAAGGGGAACTTTTTTGTTTTGGGGGGAGGGGTTGGAGGAGTCGGGCATGTGAACACTGGCACATAAAAATAAGGTACATAGTTTAGTAGCCTGCCTTGTCAGCAGGCAGGTGCAGACGGCCCCGTTTGGTGGGAAACCACCCGTCTTGGTTGGGTTACCCTGTAACCAGAACACTAATGACCCAAGGCAAGCCCCCAGTTACTGGGTACAGGAGGTTAACCTAGTTCTCAATAGTATGACCCGATAAAGAGCAGATTGCAAAGACTGTTAAAATATAATAAAATTGATTGGGTTGTTAAATTGGCAACACCTCTTTAAATCAATAGTAAACCTATGCCTAGCTATGGGAACAAGCATTAAATTCCTTCAAAAGACAATTTGAAGAAGTGTTGTTCTTTCTCAAAGATGTCATTTCAACGTGAAGCTTTAGTTTTGACTTCACTTTATTCGTCTAGGATATTTTCCTCATGTAGCAGCGTTTGTAAACATGCCTGCCCACCATTGCACTGTAATTAAAGTGTAGTTTAGGAGTAAGCCACAGAGCAAAAGTGTGAGCTTGGTAGAGAGAGAAAAGAGAGGTTGCTCGTATGCAAGGGTAAAAAAATAAAAGAGTTGTGGGTGTATCTTCGGATAATCTAGTGAACTAAGTGTTTTATATATGGTGTGAGAAGATATACTGTAATAGTTATGCGAGTTTATTTGATGTATTATACTTGTACCACAGTTTGGTATAACAAGTGTATCTCGAGTTGTCTATTTCAAATTATTATTTTACCATCGCCACTACATTTCCACAACCCAACAAAGACCTCATATGGCGCGCTGAAGGGATTTCACATTTCCCCTTTTGTTCTACGAGCAAAACCATCTTAAGATAAACGATGGACTCAATAATTTCATGAATCAAGTGTCATGCGAGCAAGAAAGTTCAGGTGGATTGTCACACCCCGATCCTTGGGCACGCATCCATCCCTCACCTAGTTGATTAATAGCGACGTCCTGGGACACATCGCCGACCCTTTCATTTTAATACGCATGCGAAAGTAGATATAAAATCCCAATACAATAAAATAATGTGATGGAAAAGTAGGACTAAAAACTCGAATCTGAAAATCAACACACTTATAACATATATAACAACTCAGTCATATATATACATATACAAGCTACAATAAAAAGTCGATTTCTACTCAAACAGGTTCAATAGGAACAAGTTATCCAACAGGAGTGGGGTCTCAATCCTCATCAGGATCATACTCTAGATCATCCTCGGGGTGCTCCTTCGACTCCTCTTCAGATTCTTCCTCAAGCTCCTCTTTCAATTCCTCTTCCGGTTCTTCCTCCCATTCCTCATCTTGTTCAACGATCTCTCCTTCTCCATCACTTCAATTAACGCCCTCAGCTGAGTACACTGGAGAGTCAGAATCATCCTCGAGATTAGGATCCTTTGCATCCACCACCGATCCATCTTTGTACCCTTTCCAAAAGCAGCTTCCAGAATGAACCGGGGTACATCAAATTCCGGCACAAGACCCTCCCTTCACCTGTCATGGTAGTGGTGATACCATGACCGATACCTATAGGGCACCTTCTCGGGTTCATTCACATCAACCCAGATGGTTGACTTTACTAGCACATACTCTAGTCTTTCGGGGTGGGGGTATATTGGGAAGTGATATCCTATCTCGGTGATCTCTTCGGGTATACCAAAATGCATGGGAGGACGAGGAGGTGGAGGTGCTGCCATCTAGGGACCTAAAATGTTGTCCCACAACGGGGTGAGACTACGTATCAGCAAATTCTATCCCCAAAGACCCAATTAGGAAGCCAATATGCCCTAAAGGCTACCTAAGCACATCACTAGTCAGAGGACTTACCTTGGCCTCAGTTCCATCTTGCAATTCAATATGTATATATATATCAAATATACACAATCATGTCACATCATCCAATCAGATCGAATTATCGATCAATCGACTTAGTGGATTACATGTCACCATGACCTTTCATTGATCGGTAAATTTAATATTATCTATAAGGTTCTATTAATTTATGACTGCTCACCCAAAGCTAATAATAGATAGTATAGTTCGCCCAAAGTTGATAGTTTAGGGTCCCCAGGCCATCATAGTATACTATATATACTCGCCGAAGCTAATAATATGTGTTTACCTAAAGCTAATAATATGTGATCACCCAAAGTTGATAATATGGTATACTATTTATATGCTTGCCCAAAGCTGATAAATTAGGGGCCCCAAGCCAAGATATTATACCATTTTCACCATATAATTGTCGCGACCTACCCTCGGGGGGAGGGAATAGGTTTAGGGGTATTACCTAAAAGACGGGCCTAAGGCCCATGATTAGGCGCGAGCTCTCCCAAGCCCATACCCCGCGTGACGTTGGAATATTCTTAACAAATTTTGCACCAAAAGGAGTCGCCACTAGCCTATTGGGGTCGGCTAGAAACCAAGTGAGGCATGGGAGTGTACCTCACTTCCTACGCAACCAGAGAATCTAGGATCGGGGACTTAATTACACTAATTGACTAATTAGTGCCCTTTCGGTACCTAATCTTGTTCATTTTAAGAGTACAAATTTTTGTCAGATAGTTTGGATTAATTTTATACTTATCCACTAATATATGAGGTGATCATGCAGATGCGCAATCATTTAAAGTGACAATCATAGCTACCAAGATCATAATTGCAGTAAAATTAACACATGCCACTAAGCAATTGCAAACATAATTAAACATGTAAATTAAAAAAGCAATATAATCAATATGTGGGCAAATAAAGGCCTAATTACACTATAAAGGAAATTCATGGCCGTTCCTAATCAAAACCTACATTTTTTGGATTTTCGAATTTTTTTTAATATTTTAATATTTTAAATAATATTTTAATTTAATTTTTTTAATTAATTTTCTTTTCCTTTTTTTTTTAATTATGACAATCAACATAGAGGAGTGGCGAGAAAGGAATGTTCCAGACAAGCAACCCATTCACAATTTCCCCAAAAAAAAAAAAAAGAACATAAGAACCCAAAGCCCATCATAAACTTAAGCTTAATAAGCCCAAATTTCAGAAAAAAGCCTCGAAGCCTAATAAACCTAGGTGAGTCCAGCAAGCCAATAATTTACCCCACGGCCCACTTTAATGCCGACCTACTTTCTCCCGAACGTTTGCCCCTTTTTTCCAGAACTTTGACCTCTTCGTGGAACCATTCCCAAACATTAAACTCTCTTCTTCCTCTCTTTTTCTATTTCAACGTTAGGGCTCAAAGGAAAACACTAAAGAGGACTTCATTCGTAGATAAGGATCTCAAGACATTAAACGAACGCTCATAGTTATTTTCTACTGCCTCGAGCATGGCAACAACCAAGAAACACGCATCCAAAGAAAGTTCGGATTTGGCCATGACAACAACAAAATATGAATAAAATCATGCTCCATGATCCATAAAGGATTCCTTTTATCATAACAGGAGCATACTGCTCTAAATGATTTGAAAATCACGGTTAAACCCACATTGACTTAGTTCAAGCGCGTTTCATCAAACATGTAGTGAGAACTGACTTGAGGGGAGAGGATATCAACCAATTTTTAGGACCCGCTCCGATCCGCACTGTGGAAATCACCAAGAAATGCTCAGCATCAAATAAATCGACTCGGTTGGACCGGAAAAGTCAAGGATCAGAGGAAACTCGCCCGGCTGTCTATCACTAAAATAGGGCAGTGCGAAAAAAGGTTCGTGGGGACGAGTTTCTGTCACAAAACCCCTACTCGGCTCGAAGACCGCGGCGCGAGAGCCGCCCGAGAAGAATCGAACTTCGGTCGGCTGCCTCGTGGTGTCTCCGAGCCGAGATCCTCGAACGACCGAGTTGAACTGAAAGGAAACTCACCGTAAATGCAGAGGTTCGGGAACGAGAAGTCGCGTGCTCGAGGGCCTCGGCAATTGGCGTCGAAGGTGGGGCAAAGGACGCCCGACCTGTGCAACTTCTGGCTCTCTTACTCTCCGTCTCGCTCTAACTCTCTATCTCTCTCTCCATTTCTCGTCGTTCTCTCTCGCAATTCTCCCGGCTTTTTTTTTTGCTCCCTATACCGCTGGGGTCCGAAGGTTACAATGGGCGATCGACGGCTCACCGGCGGCAGCTAGACGTTCCGTGCTCCTCGCCTCCTTCTCCGATCTCTTTCCTTCCTTTCTTCCTCGTTTTTCCTCCCCTCTTTTTGTGGAGTTCTTCTTCTTCCTTTTTTCTCTTACTCCCACCCCCATTTTCTGTCTTGCCCTCGTCTTTTTTTCTTTTTTTTTACCGAGCTCTTCAAGATCAACAGTCGGTGTGTCTGGTTCCTCGCCAGCCTGTCGACCGGCTTGCTCCCCGACCCGCGGATCACGCCGGACCTCGATCTTCTTGCTCGCCGTGCTTCTGCAACTTCTGCTACTCTGTTTTTTTCTATTCTTGCAGGTCTTTTTCAGCAAAGACCAGCAGGAAGGGGGAAGAAAGCTGGGCATGAGCCGAGCCGAGGAGAAAGAAGAGGAAGATGGGCCGTGCGTGGGCCTGCGCGTGGGGGAAAAAGAAAGAGAGAATGGAGTCTCTTCAAATGGCGAACTCGAAACTCATCAAGCAAGTCATTTACAACTTTGTTGTTTAAGTTGGACCCATTGTCGGTGATGATCGCTCCGGTACCCATAGCGGGCACAATATCGCGGCGAATGAATTTGGCTACATTCTTGGCAATGACATTGGTGTACGAATTGGCTTCAATCCACTTCGTAAAGTAGTCGATCGCCACCAAGATAAATCGATGTCCATTTGACGCCTTGGGATTGATGGGCCCGATCACGTCAATTCCCACATAGAGAAGGGCCAAGATTGAGACATTTGGTGAAGCTCATTTGGTGGAGCGTTTATCTTATCCCCATAAATTTGACATTGGTGACAACATCGCACATGTTGTATGCAGTGATTCCATTGTTAACCAGTAATAGCCGAGTCGCATGATCTTTCTCGCCAAGAGGTGACCATTCATGTGAGGGCCACACTCCCCTTCATGTATTTCCTTCATCAAGCGATTGGCTTCTTTGGCATCGACGCACCTTAGTAATGTCGAGTCGAAGGACTTTTTGTAGAGGACATCTCCACTGGTGAAGAATTTTGATGCTAGCTTCAGCAAATGCTTTATGTCTGTTGCTTCACTTCCTTCAGGGAATTCACCCTTCTGTAGATACTTCAAGATGTCATGATACCAAGGTTGTCCATTTGGTTCCTCTTCAACCGTCATACAATAAGCCGAGCGCCGAAGGATTTCAATTCTCAACGGTTCAATGTCTAAGCCCCCAGCTACTTGCAACATCGAAGATAAGGTAGCTAGGGCATCAACGAATTGATTTTGAGACCTTGGTAAGTATTCGAATGATATTTCTTGGAATTTTTCCGTCAACTCCCCAAGGAACTCATGATACGGAATCAATTTAGAATCCTGTGTTCGCCATTTGCCTTCGGTCTGTAAGATGATAAGGGTTG
The DNA here is from genome assembly GCA_014182545.1 of Eucalyptus globulus. NCBI lineage: Eukaryota > Viridiplantae > Streptophyta > Magnoliopsida > Myrtales > Myrtaceae > Eucalyptus > Eucalyptus globulus. Next base: position 34,613,714 of record CM024721.1, on the reverse strand, counting down.
AATCACCATAAACTTGCAACTTCCGAATCTTCATATCAATGGCGGCTTGGAGACCGAGAATGCATGCTTCGTATCCAGCGATGTTATTTGTACAAGGAAATGTCAATTTAGCGGCGACAGGGTAGTGTTGTCCATCTGGGGAAATATGGACCACCCCAGTACCAGACCCAGCTAAGTTAACTGCACCATCGAAGTACATCGTCCATGTGTCACTGGATACAAGTAGAATTCGCTCCTCTCGCATCACTATCTTCATCGATGCCCACCCCCTTGGAACTTTCCGCTAACATGTCTGCTATGGCGTGACCTTTAACAGACTTTTGTCCTAGGCTCTGAACGTCAAATTCTGAAATTAAGATTTGCCATTTAGCCAACTTGCCCACTAAAGCCGGCTTCTCTAAGAGATACCTTATGGGATCGTTTTCGGTCACCAGTAAGATTCGGTGATGAAGCGTGTATTGCCGCAGCCTGTGCAAAACCCAAATTAAAGCCACGCAAGTTCTCTCAACTTCCGTGTAATTCATTTCCGAAATAGTGAACTTCTTACTCAAATAGTATATGGCACATTCTCTCTTGTCATTTGGTCTTTTCTGTGCCAACATGGCTCCCAGTGATTCGTCATGTATGGTTAAGTACAGAATCAGCGGAATTTTAGGGAGAGGAGGCACTAGGATTGGTGCGTGAGTAAGATAGTGTTTTATCTTCTCGAAGGCATTCTGGCACTCAGCATCCCACTCAATCTTTGCATTCTTTTTCAGGAGCTTGAAGAACGGCTTCGTTGTTTCAGACAATTGACAGACGAACCTCGCTACATAATTGAGTCGTCCCATCAAACTGCGGACTTCCCTGGTGGTAGTCGGGGGTCGTAAATCATAGATAGCATTTACCTTTGACGGGTCAATCTCTATGCCCTTACTACTAACCATGAACCCTAACAGTTTCCCTGATTTCGCTCCAAAAACACATTTTGCAGGATTGAGGCGTAGCTTGAATTTCCGAAGGCGTTCGAACAGTTTCCGCAAGACCTCAACATGGTCTTCGCCTCGTCTTGATTTCGCAATCATATCATCCACATATACTTCAATCTCCTTGTGCATCATGTCATGAAACAACGTGACCATGGCTCTTTGATATGTTGCCCCCAGCGTTCTTCAAACCAAAAGGCATCACTTTGTAGCGTAAAAGTTCCCCAAGGAGTTATGAACGATGTTTTGCTCCTATCTTCCTCCTTCATACGTATTTGGTTGTATCCAGAAAACCATCCATGAATGAGAATAACTCAAATCCCGCCGTACTTGTCAACTAAGACATCAATATGCGGGAGTGGGAAGTCGTCTTTAGGACTAGCTCGGTTCAGGTCACGATAATCCACGCACACCCCGACCCGCCCATCCTTTTTCATGACATGTACAATGTTTGCTATCCAATCTGAATAGTGTGACACTTCAATGAAATCCACTTTTAACAATTTCATGACTTCCTCCTCGATTTTCTTAGACAACTCGCTTCGTTCTTCCGAGCCTCTCGTTTTTTAGGTGGCACATTAGGATCGGTCGGAAGGGCATGCTCTACAATATTAGGTCTAACCCCGGCATGTCGGCATAAGTCCAGCAAATATATCCCGATATTCCTTCAGGAGGTTAATCATTCGTTCCGCTTCTAACTTTGAGAGACATGCCCGATCTTTATTTCTTTGACATTCTCGTGTATCGCCCAAATTTATGGTAATCGTTTGTTTTCCCGTCAGCGATTTTGATCCCTCATGTCGATTCCAATCACGCCGATCCTTTCAGATCTTCATCGGCATCAGATTCTAAGAGATCTCCGTCATGCGGATCCGAGTCACATGAATCTTTGTCATGATTATGCATAATGTAATGCCTGAGATGCGATGAGATGAGTTAGTATGCATTAATAACAAACAAAACGTATGTCATATGTGAATGATTTTTCAAATAAATTTTTTTTTTTTTTTTTTTTTGGAAACTGTTTCGAGAGCTCATCCTCATATCCTCAGATTTCCTTGCTCTTACGAAATTATGAAACTAGGAAGCATGTAGAAGCCCAGCCCTCAGTGACCATAATAGAACCAGTTTGGTATGCTTCCACATGTCCTTAATAAAACATGCATTTTCATTGAAAGGGAAATGATAAGGCCGTATTACAACGTACTCCACCCAACACCAACGGCTCAAAGTCAAGGGCTTAACAGAGTTTACATTATAAGAGACTTAAACAAGCAAATTGAAATAACGAGTTCCCACGCAGGGGAAGAAAACATAGAGTAAAAAGCTACGCTAAGCTAGAACCGTCCTACTCTGAAGGGTCGGCGATGCTCCCAGAAGGTTCAGCCTCCTCACAAGCTAGGATAGTGCATACGTATTCTCTTCAAACATCTCAGGCTATACCGTCAATAGCTCCATCTTCTTCCATCAGCATTTTCGGGGTCCCGGGAATGTTTCTTTCAAAGGGAGGAGGGAAATCACTTTGGCAACTTCTATCTCTTATAATCCGACCTCCGTGGTCGCCTCGGCCTCCACGTTCACCTCGACCTCCTCGGGTGCCTCGACCTCCGTATTCTCTGCGACTTCCTCCATTGCCATGGCCTCCACGCTCTTCAACAAACCCTAAGCCTTTTCTCCTTAGAACTCTTCGAGCCTCAATAGGCTTTCGAATTCCTTGTCCATGCAACCCTAGACCGCCTCCGTGATTGTACCCATTTGCTAGCATAATCTTCCCCCTGCCGGGGCCGGCTTGGATAATTCAGGAATTCCCACGCAAGAGCCCACAGAACGTGGATCATAGACACCAGCTCGAAAGTCTGAAAGCTTGACTCTTCTTTGCACTCGGGTTCCACGTATGGGATGGCCGTTTCCTGGTACACCTTGAAGTCTGTTTCCCTGTGCATAGTGATGAGTCTATTGTCCACCACAAATCGTACTTTCTGATGAAGGCTTGAGGCAACAGCACTCGCTGTGTGAATCCATGGTCTCCCCAATAGAAAGTTGAATGCGGTTGGTATATCTAGGACTTGGAATGGTACCAAGAAAAACACAGGACCGATAAGTAGTTCCAACTCAATTTCTCCTAGCACTTCTTTCCTCATCCCATCAAATGCGCGCACAATGGACTTAGTTGGACGTATCCTTTCCATCTCAACACTCAAGCGGTGGAGTGTAGCTAATGGACATATATTCAATGCAGAGCCATTGTCAATCAACACTCTAGAGACAACGGTGCTATCGTGCTTCGCTGAAATGTGCAGCGCCTTTGTGTGATCACCTCCGTCGGCCCAGGAGGTCTTCATCGATGAAGGCGATCTGATCTTTTTGAGGAAGGATGGCCCCACGAACTCTTGTAGTTGGGTGTCATCAATTGTTTAGGGACATGTATCTCGTTAAGGACCTTCAATAAAGCGTTTCTGTGCTTTTCAGATGATTGAATTAATTCTAAGATGGAGATTTGGGCTGGCATTTTTCGCAGTTGATTCACTACGTTAAATTCACTCGTTTTCACCACGGCTAAGAATTGCCTCGCGTCCTCCTCTGTCACGGCTTTCTTTTCGGTTCCTCTGGTGGGCGCATAGCAACGCCCTGATCGAGTGACAGTATCTACCTCCTTTGTCCCGTAATCCCATGGTACCGCTTTGGTGTTGAATTCCAAGGGGGATTCTAGCATTATCACCTCGTCCTTTCCTTGAGGCGGGTTCGATCACGACCGGCGTCAGGCTTTCCTCCAAGATTTCGATCGATAATTCTTCGACCATAAGGTCAATCGTCATTGGCTCAGTGGTTTCCATCTCAACATCACTAGTGCGATCCTCATCAGGCAATTCTATCACTACCGGGGCAACCATAGTAACCATCCCCTCCTCTCGTGGCATCGAGTCATCCATACCCCCCCATCCATCAGGGACAATGTCCTTGGGATCGTCAAAGAAACTCGAGGCAGGCGAATATTTCACGTAGTAGTCATATTTTCCGCTTGGTTGACCCAATGTGTCGAACACTTCACCCTTATCACATATCTTCCCTAGGAGATCCTAGCTCCGAAAGGTTCCCTCAAAATCGGTTCTCGATGCGTTGTTTATTACCACTTGTTCATCCTCTTTTGGGAAAGGAAGCTTAGCTTTCTCCACTTCACGGTCGCGAGTAGCATTGTGAGATGATGCGCTAATTGTGGACGGTGTCATCATGGGTAGTGGTCTTTGTTCTCCATTGACACTTCAGATTACCCCCATGCTTATCATTTTACAAATACGTTCTAGTTTTTCCTCCAAGGTTATGTCATCCCCTCTTTCATAATGCCCAGCTAGCTCGAGGGCCTCATACAATTTAGGGACATCCACCGCAAAGGGTCGTTCATTAGCTTGCATTTCCCCAAGAATCATATTCACTTCTTCAGCATGATCGGGCAAAGGGTTTTGTTGCACATTGGGCGTAGCTTCTTTGAAGGTCAATTTTCCTTTATCCAATAGGTGTTGAACTCTCCACTTCAGTGTGTAGCATTTATCGACGTCATGCCCTCTTTCTCCCATGTGGTATTCACATGCCTTGGTCACATCAAACCCCGGGAATCTTGGGGGATTGTCTCTAGGCACCTCCTTGGCTACCAATCTCTTTTCGAGAAGGATAGGTAACAATTTTGATAGAGGTCGGGGTAGAGGCGTGAATTCCCTTCGAGGGAACTTTGCTTTCGTCGATCCCCGTGACATGTTTCTTGCATGGCTTTAGGCTTTTGCGAAGGCGTCGGCACCGATTTAGGTGCAAATGGCTCTTGGATAAATGCCACTTCGATCGCCAACTCTTTATCCTTCTTTGTTGAGAACTTTTTGCTATTCCCGTGGATATTCTTCCATCAACTATCGCCCATTCAACCCCTTCACCAACCTCCACCAGTTGTGAAAATGTTTGGCACCAGTACACTAATCCCGGAAATAATCAGATGGCAAAGTCTTCAAGAAAAGCTGCCTCATTTCTTTCTCACTCAGTGGAGGCTTCACTTGTGATGCCATCATTCTCCACCTCTGGGCGAACGCTTTAAATGATTCGTTCCTCTTTTTTTCCATCCGAACTAGCTCCTCTCTTGTAGGGACAATCTCAGTAATTGAATTTATATTGCTGTAAAAACTTGGCGAGGTCGTCCCCATCCAAAGTGAGCTCTTCAATATCTAGTGCAATAAACCACGACAAGGCAGGACCGTCTAAGCTATCTTGAAATGTATGTATGAGGAGCGGGACATTGTCGGAGTAGCGAGCCATCCTCTTTAAATAGTATTTGAGATGGGTTATAGGACAACCAGTGCCATCATATTTTCTTGTGAATTCCGGCTCCTTGAAATTCTCAGGTACTTTCACCTTAGCATATGGTGTTAGCTTGTCCACTCCCTTCATCTCATATCCTTGGAGGACACAAAGTCGCTCCTCCATCTTAGCCAAGCGTCTTGCATTTTCTTCATCAAAGCAGATGGCGGATCCCTCCTTTGGAGGGGGATCCAGATTGATGATTACAGGCGTAACATAAGGGGCCTCCTCAGAAGCACCTTTTTCAGCAGGATCGGCGACATGTGGTTCTCCAGCTGAGGGTGGAGCGGGTCCCGACAAAACGGGAGTAGAGGTTCCGGCTATGGTCGAGGTCGGAGGTTCATTGATTTTCGGCTTATCTCAGCCATCAAAGCGAGTGAGTTGAGCCAGCTGGTTCTCCATGTTGGCCACGCGTATCTTACGACATCCTCATTCTCCATCCTAGCTTTTGCGCGAGTACGAATTGGAGATCTCCTCTTAGCCGTGTTGACAGTTGGACGAAAGTAGACAACTTGTTAGTACCTGGTTCAAAGGGGATAAGCATATATGAGCATTAAGTAATGATTAGGCGGTCGGTCCATGACAAAGATCTAGTCGCCCCGATTTGTTCATTTCATTGAAAGCAAGGTTGTTACATAACGCAAAAAAAAAACATGAGGGAGAACTCCCAAACGGAGAAGCTAATTATGAGTCCTATTTCTCGATATTGCAACATGAGACAAATTCTTTAACATTGTGACACATGTGGGCATGGGCCCATTACATATCGCACTTGACTCAATCTAATCAACGAAGACAGCTCCCGCTTGTAGCAGTCTCACTAACTCGGGTCAACTTCGAGGCGCGTTCCTCGGCTTCTTCGAGCTTCCTTTTGAGGCGCTTGATCTCGGCTCGGTGGGTGGTCTTTAATGGCACGTCGGGAATCTTCGGGCGTAGGCTCTTTGGGATTTTGTGCCTAAGGATATATTCCATCGTGGCGTAATAGGCATTCTCTTGCCCTTCCAACTCCTCTTCGGGCCATATCAGCTTTCGGGGGTGGCACATATCCCACATTGACTTGACTAACGCGACGGAGTCTTCGTGGTCTTGGCATCCGTCAATGAAGTCTATCCTAAGCGGGTCCTCTTGAATCGTCGGTGGAAGTTGTTGAACCTCTTGGAACTGGCGGGCAACCCGAGTCGGGTAATACTCAATGACTCCGGTAATTCCCAACAAAGGAACAGGTCCAGTAAGCCCACACACGAAACGCGCTTCTCGAACTCGGAGCCATTTGGCATGCCATTGGAAATCTTCAGGTCCCGGGTTGGTCATGAGAGCTAACCATTCAGAATAATGATAATCGGGCGAATGTCTTCCTATCTTTAAACTTCAGGATAGGGTGGCTAGAGTCAGAGATGTTATTCACAGTCATTAAGCTACCAAACCCTTTAACGTGAGAGAAGAACCAAATTTGCAAAAGTTCAGGAGGAGCATGGAAAGTTTTGTTTTTGTTTTCTTTAAAACGAGTGAGGGAAAGAAAAGTTTCAGTCAAAATGGCGTTAACAAAGCCCTTTCCCATACATACCTCACGAACTACCCATGCCATGGAAGGGTTAATAGCGTTTCTACAATGTGGGAATAACATTTTAAACCGAAGAAAGCTAACAAGAAGATCCTATTCTTTTGAAAAGATGGGGCATTTTGAAAAGTTCGTTTAGGAATGAAACGGGCAGGTCTTGCGATTAGCTTTCAAAACTTTCCTCACGTTACCCCCTCATTAACCCTAAGGAAATCGGATAAGGTCGATACATGCTCAGCCCCTATAGGTGGACCAATTAACTCGACACCAAAGGTTTTCCCATGGCAACACTATATTCTTCCAGGGTTGGAGTGAGCTCGTGGTCACCGAATATGAACGTGCAAGTCTCGGGACACCAGACATGTGCCAACGCTCGTATAACGCCATAATGAGCTTCTATTTCTAAGAGAAGAAATCGTCCGACATAGGATCGCACCCAATCATGGCCAGTCGGGTCTAGTCTATCCCACCATGTGCGAAGCTCGGCTTTCGGGGTAGCAATGATGTGAAGCTCGGGTACTCCCATCGTATACTACTCACGATTCACGATCAACCTAATTTGCCATGAACCAACCAAAAGAAAGCGAATAAGTAAATTACGAAAGAGAGAATTTGAAAATCTTACCCTACTCATTGAGTAGCAAAGCCAATGACATAGACATACGCATGGACGGTGGTTCAATTTCTACTCTAAATGAATGGGGCAGTTGAAGCAGCAAATAAGAACATAAAGAAGATCCTGGCGAAGACGGCTGAAAATTATCGTGATTGGCATGAAAGGCTTCCTTACGCACTGATGGCATACCGAACATCTATTCGGACCTCCACAGGGGCAACTCCTTTTTCGTTAGTATATGGAATGGAGGCTGTTCTGCCTATAGAAGTCGAGATTCCCTCGTTGAGGGTCCTTTCTCAGTCGAAGCTCGATGAAGCCGAATGGATACAGCAGAGGCACGAGCAGCTAAACATGATTGATGGGAAGAGGCTGAAGGCAATATGTCATGGTCAATGCTATCAGAAACGGGTCGCGAAGGCCTTCAATCGAAAGGTTCGTCCTAGGCACTTTGAGGTCAATGACTTGGTGCTAAGGAAAGTGCTGCCGATCATCCCGGATCCTCGTGGCAAGTTTAGCCCGAACTATGAGGGACCTTATGTCATTAAGAAAATCCTCCTGGGTGGTGCAATGGTATTAGTTGAAATGGACGGCCGTGAGCTGTCTAAGCTTGTAAACGCCGATGCTGTAAAGAAGTATTTCCCATGAATGAGATCAAGGCCGTAGAGCCATTTTGCGCATAATCCGAGTCACATAGCATCATGCATGTCATGCATACATCACATACATGCATATTTATTTGTATTTAAGGTATCCGACCAACTCGATGAAGTTACAACATAATGGAAGAAGTTGATCGTTGCCCCTGAAAGGTTGATTCGAATGGCTACCCAGCCTCTGCAAAGGCAATCGGGTCTTCCTTTTCCTTTAAAAAAAAAAAAAAAAAAAAAACCGAAAATGATGAAAGAGATGAATGAATGAAAAGCAAAGCGCTTGGGATCTTGCATGTTGTCAATTTAGTTGTTGTTAATTGTGTCTCCATGAGGGGGAACTTCACATGAGTGACCTTGACAAAATGAAAACGGAATGTTAATCATGCCAAATAAGAAGTGCTTAGGACGAAGAAAGGTAAGCCATTTCCAAACACATCCTTCAAACACTTTTGAGAGTCAAGTGGAAGACGACCTTCTCTTAGGACAAATGATTCATTTGCATTGAGCGCAAAGATCGAAATGATAAAGGTGTTGCCTTCATCAATCCCAAGCATTGCATTGATCCTTGTTACCCCTTTGGGCTGAAAAAAAAGATGATCCTTCAAAGTACCCCTATTGGGAACAACCCTACATTGGGGCAACATAGGAGGTTACGGTCGTGTTGTAAAACGAAAGGTTGAGAAAGATTCTATTACTTTCACTTACATCAATCTTCTTGTGGTAGCTTCAGAGGAATTCTCATTGGATCTTGACTCATCCTGAGGTGAAGAAGAGCATTTTCTTCTCTACCCAAACACTGATATCCATTGTTTTAACCAATTTGAGCCTGATTATTCATTTCTGAACCTCGAGCGGTGATCATCTCCCTTCACTGGGGCAAGGCATGAGGATTGACCAAACACAATTGATCACGACAAAATGCGGAAAATATCTCGAAAGTCATAAGAGCTATAAAAGTTCAAAGAGAAAAAAAGTTCGACAAATTAGGGGGCATGAAAAAGCAGTGTACCTGGTAAAAGCAAGGTCAATGCCCGTAAAAAAGAAAAACAAGAGAAAAAAAAGGGAAAGCCAAAAGGCCGCATCTTATGTGAAAAAAATTATCAAGGTCCAAGTGTCTGAGTAAAAAAAAATCATCGCAAGTGCAAAGGAAATTAGAAAAAGGAAGAAAGCTCCATTGCAAAAATGATTAGTCAAGGGACTTTTGAGCTGCATTGTGTTCAAAAGCCAAATGCTTTCGGAAGGTCAAGTGACCTGGTTATGATGCCATGATGATCACCGACTCTTAAAAACCCTCTTGAAAATTTTAAGTCTTTCAAGCCTCACCCAAGCCAACATTACAACCCTCTTCCAAAGTCTCTTCTGATTGGGATGGTTTGAGTAAAAAATGTGAATACCACCAAGAAGCTACTGCTTGAAGGAGTGGAAGTAATTTTATCTTGTCTTATCTCCCAAGTTCTCGATTTGTGAACCCGTTAAAGATAGTGACAAATGTTCCCTTATTGGCCTTATTGGCCTCAAAGCAATCATTCCTTTGTGTAAGCCCTAACCGAGCCTATATTGCGATCCTTTCAAAAGACCTTTTTGATCGATCATATTGTGCTCATTGTGAATGTTCTGGAAGCCTTCGACATAGGTTATGTGAGATACCATCAGCAATCAGTTACTTCCCACACGAATGGATGGGATTAAATAGCCATTTTATCGAGAGTGGGTGAGAAACCCTTTCTGACTAAGAAGCTCTAGTTTGGCATGCTTAATAAGCCTTTTTCATGAGTCGTAACAGTTTTGATAAGAACTTGACTCCCCGAGAATTTGATGATTAATGATATATCCTCGAGTAAGATGACAGTTTTGCGCCACATAATGCTAATTGACATCATATGTTTTTCCTAAAGCAGTCGGACTTAGCTTGATTAGCATGTTCAATTAATGCTGTAATATTGCCAATACGTCTTTTGATGATGTCTCTAACGACATTTGCTCAAGTTGAGTTTGACAGATTCCTCGGTGAAGCCATGCAGTTTTCATGGGGTTAGCGAGTGCTTCCCTAAAAACCAAAGGTTCATGGTTAGCCTTAAACCATGCCATTCTCAAAAGGTTCATGGTCAGCCTTGAACCATGTCATCTCAAAAAGTTCATGGTTAACCTTAAACCATGACATCTCCAAAGGTTCATGGTTAGCCTTAAACCATGTCATCTCCAAAGGTTCATGGTCAGCCTTAAACCATGTCATTCACACGGTTGGTGAGTCTATCCTTAAACCACAAGATTTGTGGATCTATCCTTAAACCACACGGTTCGTGGGTCTATCCTTAAACCACGGGGTTGGTGGCTTTCCTAAACCACACGGTTTGTGGGTCTATCCTTAAACCACATGGCTGGTGAGTCTATCCTTAAACCACAAGGTTTGTGGGTCTATCCTTAAACCACGGGGTTGGTGGCTTTTCCTAAACCACATGGTCGAAACCCGTTTTTACACGGTGAGACTATCATTCGGTCGAAACCCGTTTGTACACGGTGAGACCTCCCTCCCAGTCGAAACCCGTTTTTACACGGTGAGACTATCATCCGGTCGAAACCCGTTTGTACACGGTGAGACTATCATCCGGTCGAAACCCGTTTGTACACGGTGAGACCTTCCTCCCAGTCGAAACCCATTTTTACACGGTGAGACTATCATTCGGTCAAAACCCGTTTGTACACGGTGAGACCTCCCCCCCAGTCGAAACCCGTTTTTACACAGTGAGACTATCATCCGGTCGAAATCCGTTTGTATACGGTGAGACTATCATCCGGTCGAAACCCATTTGTGCATAGTGAGACCTTCCTCCCAGTCGAAACCCGTTTTTACACGGTGAGACTATCATCCGGTCGAAACCCATTGTTACACGGTGAGACCTCATTTTTTTTTCTTTATTTCTTTATTTATTTCTTCTTATGACACGGCATGCTTCTATAGCCCAGGTCTCTTCTTCTTTTAATGACACAATGTGCTTATGTGCCTATGCACCTAGGGTCCATTTCGTCGAAATAATTTAGATGTCTTCTATCTTTGAATGCAACCTCTTGAGCTCCCATTCAAAGAGGGGCAGCTGTTGACACCTAAATTTTACTATTTTATTTAAGACTTAATCGTGTGCAAGATTAGAAATTAGCCACTAAAAAACAAAAAACAAAAAAACAAACAAAACAAAACAAAAGAAAATACAAAAAATTGAGTAATTAAAAAAAAAAAAAAAAAAAAAAAACGAAAACGAGAGACTCCATTATCTATTTCTTTTTCCCCACGCGCAGGCCCTTGTGCGGCCCATCTTCTTTTCTCCCTCGCATGGCCCACGCATGGCCCATCTCCCTCTTCTTTCTCCTCGGCTCGGCTCGGCTCGTGCCCAGCTTTCTTCCCCCTCCCTGCTAGTCTTCGCTGAAAAACCTGCAGAGAACAGAAAAATGGAGCAGCGATCGGGAGCAGGGGATCGGGATTGCAGGCGACCAGCATGATCCGCGGGTTGGAGGGGGCAGTTCGGTTGGCAAGCTGGCAGCCGTAGAGACCATGTGCGCTTGCCGGCCGGGTATTAAACGAGAGAAGACAGACGTGGAGAAGGGACGAAGGATTGAGGGAAAAACAGAAGAGTGACTAGGAAGAAGGAGACTGGAGAGAGAGCTCGAGAGGGTAGAGGGCGAGCCAAAGGGAGAGAGCGAGATTGAAGGATAGCTTCGCCGTCACCGGTTGTCTGCCCGAGAGTCGTCGTCCACCGCGGCGCTCCCCTTTGAACCAGGTGGGTCATTCTCGAGTACGTCTGCCCTGTTTTTGGTGGGACGTCGGGCTGAAGCTTGTGGTCGACCAGTTCGCACGAGCTTCAGTCCCGATCCTCGCCCGAAACTCCGCTGTGCTCGTGTTCATTCCTCACAGCATACGTGTGCTTTTTGTGGTGCTTAATGCAAATATCTGTTTGTGTTTGGTGTTATGGCCGAGACTTGTCATTTTGGTTTAAACTCAAGATAGATGCTAATAAACTTGTTCCCGAGTCGATCTAGAATAGCGTTTGTGAATCATGTGATGGTCTTGGCCTGAACCCGAGCCCTAATCGAATCTATGTTTACCCCCTAGTTATTGCGTCTTAGATGTTTGATAAAATGCCTGATTAAATGGCCGAAGTCTTTGATGTTCTATAACCTAGTTTGATGATTGTTCACCTTGGTTTTGTTGAACCATGTCTGCTGTCTCTTTTTTGGTATATTTTATTGTGATTTCGTGGCATGTCTACCATCTTTTGAGCTATCGCCGGAAGGTCCTCCAGCGGAACTACCTTCGTCCGGCGGGTCACGTGACTTAAGGCCGTCCTAGACGGCGTTTCTTCCATGTTAGCGTACCCATTTTGCTTGGCGAAAATTTGGGATCGAAAATGTTAGTTTCGGCATGGTTATTTCCTTTGATTGTTGTGGTCGGCGAGGTTGGATGTTGTTAGCCGGAGTTGGGTGCTGTTGGCCGAAACGATGGTGGAGCCGCGCGGTGTCCGTAAAAGTAGTTTAGCGTCTGGTCTTTTTGTTTTTATTTTATTTTATTAATATTAAAAAAACGAACGAAAGAAAGAAAGAATAAGATGAAGTTGCGAGAGAAGAAAGGCGTAGGGGAAGAAGACGATGCCGAAGGGGAGAATGTGTAGAGAAGAAGACCAGAAAAATATAAAAAAAATAAATAAAAGAAGAAACAAAAGAAACAAAAGAAAAAGGAAAATATGGAAAAAGTGAAAAAGTAAAACAAAATATTAAAAAGAAAGGAAGGTTGGTCTTGGGAAGGAGGAGTCGCAGGAGGGAAAGAAATAAAAAAAGGGGAAAAGAAAAACCAAGAAAAATCAAAAAAGAAAAGAAAAGAAAAGAAAGAGAAATAAAAAAATAGAAAACTAAAACGGCAAAAGCTGACCTCGGGAAGGACATTCGGGCAGAACATTCAGGGGAAAGGACGAAGTGAGGAAAAGATAAAAAAAAAAAAAAAAAAAAGGAAAGAAACAAAAAACAAAAAAGAATCTTTAAAAAGGTTGTAAAAGAAATTTTTTTTTTTTTTTTAAAAAATGTTTTCCTAACCCAAAAATGTGGGATCCGGGTTTAGGTTGGGTCCACGGGCCGGATCGGGTTTACCCGGTCCGAACCCATTTTATTGAAGTATTAAATATATATTAATTTTTTTAAAAAATAATAATAATAAATCAAAAAATCAAAAAAGAAAATCAAAAAATCAAAAATTTCAAAACAATTTCAAAAAATTCAAAAATTTTCCGAATTTCAAAAACTCAGAAAACATTAAAAAATTTCGCCTTTTTTAATTTTAATTAATTTTTTTATTATAAAAAAATTTAAAAAAATTAAATTAAATTAAATTAAAAATTTCGAAAATCCAAAAATGATAGGGCTTGGTTAGGAATTGCTATGTATTGCCACTTTAGCGTGATTAAGCATTTATTTTCTTATATGTTGTTTTTATCAGATGTTTTATTTGCGTGTTTCATGTTTAATTTGCACGTGTTTAATTTTAGGGCAAATAGGATTTTGGTAGGTATAATTATTACTTTATTGATTGTGCACTTGCATGCTCACCTCCTATGTTAGTGGATAGGTATGAAATCAATCTAAACTGCCTGATGAAAATCATTTTGTTAAAATGAACAAGATTAGGTACCGAAATGGCACTAATTAGTCAATTAGTGTAATCAAGTCCCCGATCCTAGACTCTCTGGTTGCGTAGGAAGTGAGGCACGCTCACATGTCTCACTTGGTTTCAGCCGACCCCAATAGGCTAGTGGCGACTCCTTTTGTACAAATTTTCTTAAGAATATCCCAATGTCACGCGGGGTATGGGCTTGGGAGAGCCCACGCCTAATCATGGGCCTTAGGCTTGTCCTTTAGGCAATACCCCTAAACATGTTCCCTCCCCGCGAGGGTAGGTCGCGACAATAATAACTCATCATTTTTATCATACCCAATAAGAAAAAAAAGCTATGTATGAGTACACGGTCGGCCTTAACCAAAATATAGTATTTTCACCCTTGAAAATCTCACTGTTTATATGGTCCACCAAAATATTTTTGGCATTGTCAACCGATGCCCAATTACTTTTCAATTAATCATTCAAAATTAATTAATTTAGGAATAAATCTTAAAACCACAATTAAATTAATTCAGCACTAATTAGAGCTCAAATAAATAAATAGACTACACCACAATAATCAGTGTAAAATTCTGGTCATTGGCTATCGCATCCTAATTTTTGAAAAATAAATAAATAATTAAATAATTACGAAAAATATTAATTGAATGCAATAAATCCAACTTAGGCCTGTAATGCCTAATTGGAAGCCAAAACGGACTTGGAAAATTTCCGAGACTCATTCAATAAATAATATAGCGTGTTTACTTGCTAAGTACACTAATCATTTGCCTAACATGCATTGCTAAGGCACTAATTTAATTGCTCTACACTAATCTATCCACCTAATCACACTTAATTAAATCTAAACAATCCCTAAGAATCATTAGCCTACTAAGTAGGGATTAGTGAGTAAAACTCACTTGATTAACGAGCGGGTCGGTTCAAACTGACGGGAACGTTTGGGGGTCAATTCTTCTCAAAGCGGGCCTAGGTTTTGAGGCCCGGAACCACCTCAAAATGGGCCAAAAGGCTTGTTGGAAACCCACTTCTTTCTGTTATGATCTTGGCTGAAATTGACAAGCCAAAAGTTTGGGTGAAGCGACAACGAACCAGGATGGGATGAGGAGGCCAAATCGGGTCCAAGCAGTGGCCGAAGGATCTCTGGTAGGCTTCGGCAGTGGCTCATGATGGACCAGATGTCCACAACAGCCTGTTGGACGCACGGCTAGGTGGAGACGATGGCATGAAGGAGGCAAAGCAGTAGCGGCACGATGGCGAGGCGACACAAAGGACTGGGTGGCGCGCTAATGCAACATGGTAGGAGTGTTGCATATGCGTCCCGCTAGTTGCTACCTCATGAGTTGAACTGCCCGATGTGCGACTTGGAACTAGCAGCATAAATTTTTCATACTGAAGACTTGGAGGCGTTAGCCGTGTGGAGAAAGATTCTAGACCTTCACTGTATTTATTCTTTTAGAAGGAATTAAATGTGAGATAGCAATGTGAATCGAAAATTTTAAAGAACTAGGATGGTGATATCTAGTATCACCCAAGAATGGTGAATAAGTTCGTAGATGTGTGAATTAGGAATCTTCAATGACTCATATGCTGGTTAAAGTATGTACCTTACTTGAAAAAGTTTGAGATTCGGTTTTCAAATTTGAGATGGGCTACCTTCCAAATCTTATAACCTCTCTCAGAATTGAGCCGGATGCTCAGATTAGAATCAAGGCACAGCTTTGCAAGCCAAAAAGACTCTTGTAAACTCTCAAGACCCCAGAGTGGAAATGAGTGCACATCACGATGGACTTTGTGACAGACTCACTACGAAGTCAGAGGGGTAATGATTTCATTTGGGTAGTGGTTGACAGATTGATGAAGTTGGCTCACTTTATCGCCGTATGGAAGAATCTTGATTGGAATAGACATGCAGAAGTGTATGTGCGTCAGACAGTTCATCTGCATGGAGTATTGGTGACAAATTTATATCAGATCTAGAACCAAGGTTCCCAGTTTCAGTAGAACAGTCAGATGATTCCTTTTGAAACAAGATAAGGCAGAGTATATAGAACTTTAGTTTGTTGAGATGAAGTCAGAGAATGAAAAATTGCAGCCTAGAGACTGTTTAACAGTCAATGATTGTAGTTGCCGTGATCAGAGATAGATTCAAGACTGCTAAGAGTTGCCAGAATTGTTGTATCGTTGAGCATCAAAGGCCCTTAGAATTACAAATTGGTGATTACATCTTTCTGAATGTGTCACCAATGAGGGATACATTGTGCTTTAGCAAGGAGGGGAAAAACTAAAACCAAGGTGTGTAGGTTCCTTTGAGATTCTGAAAAGAATCGGGATCCTAACATATCGTCTTGCGTTGTCGCCGAGGTAGGCACAAATGCATGACATATGAGCCTGACTCGGCCCACGTGCTAAATCTTGAAGAATTAGACGTGGATGATAAAGTGTCATACGTGAAAAGTTCGGTTCAGAACAGATTTGGAGTATCATGAAGGTCCCCTTGGTCAAAGTGGTCTGACAACGCCACAAGGCTGAAGAAGCAACTGGGGAAAGTGAGAGTAGATGAGACGACGATACCCCCACCTTTTGTTCAAGGATTGGTGAAGGTTTAAATTTCGAGGACAATTTTTATAAGAGGGGGAGAGTTGTGATATCCTAGATTTTCAGTCATGTTTTCTATCGAATAAATCAAGCATTTCATCGATGTGCCTATAGGGCTTTTCTCAGAGCTGATCACTCTCGAGATAACTAGACTATTCGGGGAGCCATTAAAGAATTTTAATGCAATAGACTTGAGAATTCGACCAAGGATCGATTACTCGACCGTGCTTATTTGCCGAGATCATTATGGCACATATATAAATCGATTAGAGATCAGATATATGTCTATTCGGCGGAGATATGTGGCTAATTATGGGTAACACCACTAAATTGGAAAATTCTTATCGACCGACCATAGACTGATTTTTCTGTTGTTTTGGTACCTTGTGTCCGTAATTGAATCCTCGAGATTTTAACGACAATCGAGAGCCGTCAATGTGTCAAGTTGGTTCATTGTGGCTTGAAGAAAATTGACCATGGGTCATTTGCACTAAAAATCTTTGAAAACTACTCGGTAGTCTAGGTCACGCTAAAAACACGCCGAATGAAAATTAACCGTGAATTCAGGTCCGATTTCAGAAAATTGAAGATTCTGTCATGTCATAATAATTCTAGGAGTATCAACTTAGGGCCATTTTTGTTGAGAAAAAGCCGATGATTGTTTTAGGTCGTAAATTTGAGAAGAAAATGGGATCCATGGGTGAGGAAAAATGCCAAGATCGATGGTGGGCTGATTGAAATTATTGAAGTCAATTGGGATTGATTTGAGAAGAAATAAGTGTTCAATTGAGAGAAATTTGTAATAAATTTGTGTGCCCCCCTTCCCCTAGCCAAAATGGACCATTTGAAAGATTGTGGGAGGTGCATTGGTGGCCTAAGGACAGCAAAGGAGATGTGTGTGGTGTAGGATGAGTCAAGGAGGCAAGCTTGTGGAAAAACAAGGCATATGGAGCCCTTGTCTCCTTATCCTCTCCTCTCCTTACTCCTCAAGCCAACCAGCTAGCCATTCTCTCTCCTCCCAACTTGTTCGACCACTAGCAAGCCAAAGAAGACCAGCCAGAGTAGCCACACCACTGCTGGACCATTTTCCTCCTCTATTTTCACTTCTGCCAATTTCTGCTCCGGTCGACCTTTCGCCAAAAATCTAACTAAAAAGTCGATTCCCGGATGAATCAGTGAACAAGCCACCCATCACCGTGACTAGGAGATAGCCCGTCCCAACAAGCCTCACCTCATCCTGAACGGAGCCGCTAGCTGTCCTGTACGGCCGCCGCAAGCTGCTGGTTGCCGGTCCATCGTCCCCTACCTGCTTGCACTATTTTGCGATTTTCTTCGTTTTTCTTCCATTCCGACCATTTCTTTGGCCATTCCATCCACCTATAAGACCTCATTGACCCCCGAGAGCCATTGGTTGTCGACCACCTACTCGCCAAAGCCCTGATCAACCCGTTTCTTCACCGTTCGGCCGCCGGTTGCCTTGGCAAGCCTTCCACCGGTCTTGCTTTGCCAAACCGAGCTTGTTTCCTCTCCGTTTCAGCAAGAATGAAACATAAGTTTGTGGGTTTCACAATGGCTATTAGGCCCATTTTGAGGTGCTTCCGGGCCTCAAAGCCTAGGCCTGCTTTGGAGAGAAATGTCCCCTGCGACATTCCCATCGGTTTGATTTGACCTGCGCATTAAGCAAGTGAGTTTTGCTCATTAATCCCTTATTAGTATGTTAATGATGCTTAGAGGTTGATTAGATTTAATTAAGTGTAATTAGGTGGATAGATTAGATTAGAGTAAATTAGAGACTTATTGATGGATGTTATGCAAATGTATAGTGTGATTAGCAAGGAAATAGGTCTTGGTAATTATTGAACAAACCTTGAAATTTTTTAGGATTTTCTCGGCTTCCAATTAGGCATTACGGGCCTAAATTGGATTTTTTGTATTTATTTAATATTTTTGAAATTATGTAATTATTTAAATATTTTCTAGAAATTATGTAGGGATAGTTGACAACCGGAATTTTATGCTGATTATTGTGGTGCAGTCCATTTATTTATTTGAGCGTTGATTTGTGCTAAATTGAATTAATTATGATTTTAGGATTTTATTCCTAAATTCATTTAATTTTGGTAATTAATGGGAAAATTACCAGGCGTCGGTTTACAGTGCCAAAAATATGTAATGGGCAATTGAAACTGGTGGGTTGTTCAAAAAGTGAAATTATGATATTTTAGCTAAGGCCGACCGTGTACCCACACATAGCTATTTTTATCGGGAATGATAAAAAGATGGAATCGATTGTATGATTGGGATGGTATACTATGTCAACCTACGGGTGATATGTCAGCTTTTATAGAAAACAATATACCGGTATACTATATCAACCTACGGGTTTTGATATAGTAGCTTAGCAGATAGCAGTATACTTTGTCAATTTAGCAGAGAGCAACGTCGATATATTATATCAGCCTATAGGCGATATGGTAGTTTAACAGAGAGCAGTATACCTTATCAGCTTAAATTGAGCACTGTCGGTATACTATATCAACATAAGGGCCATATGGCAGCTTAGTAGAGAATAGTATACTTGATCATCTTAGAAGCAAGCTATACTATCTATTTATCAGTTTAGTAGTGAGAAGTCCTGATATGAACGGACTTATAGATAATATGAGATGAACCGACCAAGAAAGGAGTCGAGATGACATGTAATCGACTAGGTTGATTGATCAATAATTTGATTTGATATTATGAATTGATTGAGTGATGTGATATAAGGCATCTGTAAATAATGCTAATTTGCAGGATGGAACCGAGGTTAAGGTAAGTCCTCTGACTCGTGCTGTGCTTAGGTAGCTTCTAAAGTGTATTGGCTTCCTAATTGGGTCTTAGGGGTAGAACTTGCTGAAACTTAATCTCATCATGATTATGGGACAACATTTTAGATCCTTAGATGCAGTAGACTTGGATTTTGAAGATCTTGAAAGTCCAGTGCAGTCTGGTGAAGGCTCCAGTTGGAGTGTAGAGGATGATAAAGAGGAGGACGAGGACTCATAGTTTGTGGAACCCTCACCTCTGCTCGTAGACCTTGATTCTAAAGTTGTTTAAGTTGAATCTGGCGTAGTAGTCTGCCATATATATATGTGCACTGGTTTGCAATGTTTATAAGTGTGGTTGTTTTTGAAAATTCTGAATTTAATCCTACTAGTCTATCCCATTGTTTTATTGTCTCGAGATTGTTTATATGCTTCTGCATGTGTATTAAAATGAAAGGGTTGGCGATGCGTCCTGAGACGTTGCTATTAATCGACCAAGGTGAGGGATGAATGCGTACCCGAGGATCGGGGCGTGACAGGAGCTACGAATTTCCTTTGGTTTCCTCTCAATTGGCCATCAAATCTTCCTTGAGTCAACACAAACTAGTCTCAATAAGTTCAATTGATACCTTAATTATCAAATTACTATTTTTCTTCACCAATTCATCCATCTTGCATCCTAATCGTGCGATCAAAAACGATCTTGGCCTTTTTATGAACAAAAACGGCCATACAACGACTTTTTCCTAAAAAGTTTCGGGTTTCAGAAAAATCTTCTGAGACTGATTCGACACTTCTAAAATTTATTGTGACATGACATAATCTTCAATTTCTGAAATCGAATTCGAATTCGCGATTAATTTCACTCGGGCGCATTTTAAGCGTAACCTAAGCTACCGAGTAGGTTTTAGAAATTTTTAGATGCAAATGACCCGTGATCGATTTTCTTCGAGCCACAATGAACCCACTTGACACATTGACGACTCTCGGTTGTCGTGAAAATCTCGAGAATTTAAATATGGGCACGGGATACCAAAACGATAGATAAATTAGTATAGTGCCGGTCGACGAGAATTTTTCAATTTAGTAGTGTCACCCACAATTAGCCACACATCTCAGTTGAACCGATATATCTCTGATTTCAAAATGATTTTATATTGTGCCGTAATGGCCTCTAAAGATGAGCACGATCGAGAAGTCGAATTCTCAAGTCTATCGCATTAAAATTTCTTAATGACTTCCCCGGATAGTTTAGTTATCTCGAGAGTGATCAACTCTAAGAATAGTCCTAAAGACGCATAAATGAAATGCCCGATTTGTTCAATAGAAAACAAGACTAAAAATCTGGGATGTCACATTGATGAATTCATATGTCAAAAATGTTTACATTTATTGTGTGGTGAATTGAAGTATTGCCCTGTACATAATCAAACCATTGATTTGTTTCTCAACCATTACGGCAATCGATCGGGAATTCTACCTATTTGCTCTCATATGCTAAATCATATTTACAAAGGGGCGAGATTGAGCTGATCTATGTTTGCAGTGTTAATGTTGCTGCGGCACTCAGTAGCGTACATTACATAACCTTTAAATCCCCTGCTTGTAATCCTCATCCTATCCTCGCCAATCTCTCTCTCCTCTCTACTCTCTGCCACAGCCACCATCGAGGGTGTCGCTAGTTGTCGTTAAGGTCCTCATCACGAAGATCACCTTCATCAGCGTTGATGGTGAAGGTTCCCTCGACTGTCTCACGACCTTCTATCTCAAGAGCCAAGTACATGGTGGAGCAACCACGAGTTTGCGGTTGGTTGTCAACTAAATTTGTTGTGGGGAGATGGTGAGAGCTTTAGTGTGATGGTATCGTGCAACGGGGAGAGTGGAACAAAAGAAGAATGCCAAGGAGGAGGATGGATTTGGGAAATTCTATAGCACATATAGTATCCCACCTTTTTGTACGACTGTTTGATTAATTAATTCAGGACAGAAAGTATTAACTCCGCCGTTCGAAACAGTTAAACAATGTCCCCTCCAAAAAGTGATAATTGTCAAAGGATAATAATTTCCAACAATTTCCAACCGATAGGGAAGGCCACCCGATCCTCGATAGGTACATGCAATATCACTGTCGAAGGGGGAAAAATCGTGCTCGGGTGTACAAGATTCTACGGGCCTTACGCTTGCAGCAACATGAGCCAAAAAATTAGAAAAATCAACGGCGGTGAAGTGAGAGAAGCTTAAAACCTATCTCCTTGCTTGACCAAACTGAGGCATCCGTTCCTGACCAACATCAAGAGGTTAAAAAGTCAGAATTTGAAGTAGACCATTCACTCACTTGTTGTCTCTTTTTGAAGGATTTATAAATCGGATGCAATCGATGGCATGAGGTATTGGAGAGCTCACGCTGGGTCCGTAAGAGATAATGACCAATGAAGAACCAGATCCAAACAAGATTTTGCCTTTTTATAAGGATTAAGGTAGGGGAGGGCTGCGATATGCACCCTCCCACGTTATTCCAAAACACTAGTTATATTTGGAGAAACCTAGATTTCCCTTAAAGAAATATTGTGTTAAGATAATTGGAATATTCATACTGTTTTGCACAATTGATTTACGAATCAAGAGATTGTTTCTCGTAAGACTCTTAAATATGACTCATCACCTATGACTTGACACATCATTTGCTAAATCAACGTGTAAAATAACATATTATTGAAAAACGGTTGAATGTAACTCTTTTTTTTTTTTAAATTCATGACTGGACACATCATTTTATAAAAATTCCGTAAATTTGATTTTATAGTATGCACATAAAATGACAAAGTCTAATTGTTTAACATCATTTTCCTAACATTTTTTAATATTGTCCTTGAACTTGTTAGTTTTCATTCAATGCGGCCCTCCTGTTAAGGATTTAAACGAAATTTGCAGACATGACTGTTAAAGTCGCTGACTTATCATTTTCTTTGTTTAAACTTGAACTTTTTCTTTTATTTCAACTTGTGGTTTCTTAAACTATTATTTATTTGTTCTTCGGTAATCAGGCTTGATTCCCACAATGAGGCCTATGTCCCTTGCACTTGGGTTTGGACCCCAATAGCCAGGCCCGAGTCCCATAAGGTCGAGCTTCAATCCTAAACCCTAACGCCTCAACTTAGGATATGAGGGTTGTACTCGAAACTTTCCCTTAGGTGTAGTTTATAATTTCCCTATAATAGAACATGTGAAAATAACTACAATAGCCAAATATAGGAATATGAAACTCCTTGGAAATAAGTTCCTATGGAATACTTTCTAGCATAATTCATTTTTTGTAAAAACTTAAAAAATGCAATTATATTTTACAACTTTCAAAAAGTGTAATCAAGTATTAAAACTTGTCATGTTTGTGCAATCAAGTCTTAAAACTTGTCTAGTTTGTTCAATCAAGTCATAAAATTTATTAGCATTTTCCATTTGTCAAGTTAGATTGAGTTAATTGAAAGTCTTGATTGCACTGACTCTACAAATTTTAGGACTCTACTGTACTTTTTAAAAATTTTATGACACAAATACACTTTCATTACATGTTTTCTTTTTAAAAGTTCTAAAACTGCATTGTATTGTAGCAAGTTTTAAAATTTTCAATACATTTATCCCATATTTAAAAAGCTGTAGCTAAAACTTGTTTAGATGGGCAATAGCATCACCGTATGCCCATCTGTTTAACTGTTTTGTCTTGGTTTTCTTTTACATGTAACTTATGACAAGTTTTGAGCGAATTTAGTAATGAAGATGTTCAATTAATTCTTTCTTAGAGAATTCATTTCAAACTAATGCTAGGATTTTTACTTGTACGGCTCAGCCACTATCCATGATCAATTTTAGCGTAATAGAGTGCTACTTTTCGTGTATGTGCTACATGCGTACGTGATTATATTTCTTTCCCAATAAATTGTCACCATAATTTAATAATAAAAATATTATAACTTTAATAAGATGGAGAAACGAGATACTTTGTTCTTTTAAGACTTTAAGGATTCTTTTCTAGAAATCAAATATTGGATGAACATTTTGCTATTATATTAATCATTAAAAGCAAACATTTAGTCAAAATATAGAAAAAGAAAAGGAGAAAAAGGGGGATAAGTTAAAGATAGTGGGTTCATCTATTATATTTAAAGTAATTAGTGTAGTGGAAATCTTAAAAATTATCACAAAAATGTAATTGAGTTTTAACACTTTTAAAAAGTGCAATTTTAAGTCGTAAAACTGATCAAGTTTGTGTAATCAAGTCTTGAAACCTGTTAGCATTTTCTATTTGTTAAGTTGAATGGAGTTAATGGAAGAATTTGATTACACTAACTTAACAAGGTTTAAGATTTCATTGCACTTTTTAAAAATTTTAAGACTCGATTATATTTTCATCACAACTTTTAAAATTTGATTGCACATTTTAAAAGTTCAGGACTTATTTGCATTTTCATGATCAATGTTAGGATTTTTAATGCACCTATCCCATGTTTAAAAGGCTGTTGCTAAAGTCAGTTTAGATGTGACAATAGCATCACGGGAAGTCCAACTTGACCAGTCGAAAGAGTCCAAGTTCTATCTCCATGGCAAATTAAATATGTCTCTCTATCTCAAAAGTTCGTATCTCTCTAGAAATCATTGTCTAATATTACTCCGACAATTATCACGAATGTTGCGTTATTTTCTGATGTGGCGGCACAGAAATTTCCGCACGTACATAGACTATTCTTCGGCATCCATTATAGACCATCCTTTTTTTTTTTTTTTTTTTTTTCTGAAGTCATGTTTCAACAACAGTCAATAAACATATTTCAAATTCTTCGCACAAGTCTTCACATTTACAGTGATTGAAAGTGAAATGCATAATTGTCAGTTGCCACTAGGGACCGTTACTCTCGCTGGAGACTTCCGAGCATGAACAGGCTCGTTAACCAAAATCCACTTATAAATGTTGGCCACCTGATTAAAATAAATGAACCGCCCCTCTAGCTGAAACCAACTCTCCACTCTTGTTGGCAACTCATCTTATAATCAAGAATCAGAGGAAACATATCATCTGTCTCCGCGACTCATCCTCTTGATTGTCATAATGGAGACACAGGCGGACATACGAGGGAGATCGCTCCTCGTGCCTTGTGTTCAGGACATACTGAAGGCGAACCCGACCATGGTCCCGAAGAGATACATCTGCGACAATCAAGAGCATCCTGTGATCATGGACGCTTGTTCCGGCTTGCCTCAAGTTCCTGTGATCGACTTGGGGAGGTTGGTTTCGGAGGACAGTGCCAAGCCGGAGCTCGAGAAGCTGCACCAGGCCTGCAAGGACTGGGGTTTCTTTCAGGTACGAAACAACTTCTGCATTTCAAATACAAAGCGTTCAAAGTGTCAGAGAAAAATGGGAGTTCACTGATTGAAAGACTGAAATCCATGACTCCATTTAGGCCCTCAACGTCTGTCACACGTCGATAATAAGGGATTCTGATGCATTCGCAAGGGATGCATCGTTACTGATGAACCCAAGATGCTGGCATGGATGGGCGACCCTCGCCATGCGTGACAGATAGATGTACAATTTTTAGCCATCAATTAGTTTAGTCTATAGGATTCACATGAATTGACCTATCAAATCTAAGTTTCTGTTTTATAAGCCACTGTGCATTTTGATTTCATTGAATTAAGAAAGTGGGATTTTTCTGTGCCATCTTGCCCTGTTCATTAGAATAAATAAGTCATTGAAAATTTCCAATGGAAGAACTTCAGATGAACTTGGAGATGTGAATTCCTTGGTTGTCTCAACTCTAAAGAATACTAATTAGACAGATTTATCTATTGTAACTTTCTTGATTAATGTTGGAATTGAGGTCAGAGCCTTCTCTGTCTTGATCTTAATGGGATGCCTGTTCTGGATAGATCATGAACGATAATTCTGTGTTAATAATTGTTCAGCTGATAAATCATGACGTGAGCCCTAAGCTGATAGAGAAAGTGAAGAAGGGGACCGAAGAACTGTTCAACATGCCAATGGAAGAGAAGAAGAAGTTTTGGCAGAGAGAGGGCGAATCAGACGGCTTTGGACAGGCCTTTGTGCTCTCGGAAGACCAAAAGCTTGACTGGGCTGACATCTTCTACATGGTCACTCTCCCTGCTTCTCTCAGGAAGCCTCACTTGTTCCCCAAACTCCCTCTTCCCTACAGGTTCTCTCTCTCTAAAACTTATACCATAAGGCGGAACACATAAAAAAACACCATATAATTTCCATGTGATACCATGTTAGGATGGCACCTGATATAATCGCTCCATGAATAACTTTCTTGATGTCGAGGTTTTAGTGCGTGGCATATTACAAAATATCTTCATATTGACTATTGTATGAAATTATCCACATGCTAGGGATGATCTGGACGCCTACTCAAAGGAAATGCAAACCCTAGCGATAAAGCTCCTTTACCTCATGGCAAAGGCTTTAGGAATGGAGGCAAAGGACCTTGAGGGGATGTTTGAAGACGGGTTGCAAGGGATGAGGATGAACTATTATCCACCGTGTCCGAAACCCGAGCTTGTGATAGGCCTCAACTCTCACTCCGATGCCGACGCAATTACCATCCTCCTCCAGGTCAATGAAATGGAGGGCCTCCAGATAAGGAAAGATGGGAAGTGGATTCCTGTGAAACCTCTCCCTGATGCTTTCATCATCAATGTTGGAGACATTGTTGAGGTAATAGTATTGCAACATCAACTTACACATTTGACCATACTCATGATAATTCATTGTCTCATACTCAAGGCCTTCCCTTCATTTGGCTTATAGCAGATTATAACAAATGGGATATACCAGAGCATTGAGCATCGGGCAACTGTGAATGCAGTGAAGGAAAGGGTGTCCATCGCGACCTTTTTCAGTCCGAGAATGGATGCTGAGATCGGTCCTGCGCCAAGCCTCATCACCTCCGAGACCCCAGCACTATTCAGGAGGATAACGGTGGCAGAACATCTAAGGGGCTATCTAACGAGCAAGCTGCAGGGCAAAGCTTATCTTGATGCCATGAGGGTTCAGCACGAAGAAGCCTAGAAGAGCCGAATTGTATCTATTGAGCATAAATGTTAAAGTTTAGATACGTTGAAAGGGCCTGAAACCTGATTATATGAGATGGGTTATGGATCCTAGGGATGTCCCTTTTGAGGTAGACAATAATGAGTTCAAAACACTTTCTGTCATTCTCATCTGTTGCTCGTCTGAACTATCAGACCGTCTTGTAAATCCATGGCATAGACTTTCTATTCCATCCTTCTCTTGATCAATTGATGAATGTGCATCCTTCTAATCACCTGACCAAGAGCAGATCGAAATTCATGAGACTATGGCTCACATCTTACCATAGCAGATCTATAGAAGTGTCTCTTGATTAAGTAACGTGCATCCATTGATTCAAAATAATTGTAGACCGATTGAGAAGGCCACAAGAGACATAAAGATATATGCAATAGCATTGTCTAAGTATGCGTACATTGACTTGTTTTACATGAATAATACATATAACGGCAGATGAGCTCATTGTTTGGCTTGATTTCATTAAAATTTTATAAAAGGGGAAAGAGTCATGTCCTTGTATACAAGATTCTAGAGGCCTTAGACTCGCAGTTACACAGGCCAAGAAATAGAAAAATCAATGGCGTTGTGGAGTGAGAAAAGCTTGAAAATAGCTCATTGCTGACCAACATAGCATCTATTCCTGACTAACAACAAGAGGTAAAAAAGTCAAAATTTATCCTAGACCATTCACTCGTTACGTCTCTTTTATAAGGATTTGTGAATCGGATGCATTGCTTTCATCAAATGTTGGAAAACTTACTTGGAGTCCATAAATATAGCTCACACAAAAGCTTCATTAAATGTTACAATAATACCACGCTAAATTACAAACTGGTACACTACGAAAAATGAAAGATAAAATCCCAAACTGATACACTCATCAACTATTATATATCTTTTAACTAAATAATTTAATGATAAAATTTAACAAAAACACATGAACAGTAAATTTATCATAGGAGTATTAATTGGGGCTTTTCATGGTATTAGCCCTATAGAAAAGGACTAGTTTAATTAGCAAAACCTAGATTTCCCTTATGTAAAAATAGGTTTCAAAATGATTGGAAGACGATATTATTGTTGTGTAAAATTGATTCACAAATGAAAAGAAAGATTCGTGTAAGATTTAAGATATAGCTATCTCACTAATGACTGGACACATCATTTCCTAAATCAAATTCGTAAAATTAGATATTAAAGTATGCATGACGATATGTTTTATGAGATAATGTTATTAGTCCTTGAAATTATCTTATTGTTCAATATCCTCGCTCAACTATTTTTTCGATGTCATCCCTGCATTTTATTTATTTATTTAATGTGGTCCTTTTCTTAAATATATAACGAAATTTGTTGTAGCTATTAAAGTTCTGACTTTTTTTTTCCGTTCAATTTTGTCCTTGAACATTTCTTGTTTGTTCAAATTTGGTCCTTAAACTATTACTTGTTCATTCTTACTCTCTAACATTCTCCACTTTATCCTTAAAGATAAAACTCAATGAGCCTTATCCGAGACTAGTAATTTTCGACAGAACCCATAACAAGACATACACACTGTGTTAATTTTGGGGAGAATTACAAAAAAAGTCCTAAACCTATTGCAATTGTGCCAATTCAGTCCTAAACTTTTTTTTTTTGGCCAATTTAGTCCTAAACCTTTTCCAATTATGCCAATTTAGTCCATCCAGCCAAAATTGGCTGGCCAACGTTGACGTGGACGCCGGCCGTCCGACGAACGTTGACGTGATATTTTTAAATATATATATATATATATATATATTTGAAATTTTAAAAAATATTTTTTATTTTTTTAATTCTTTTTTTTCCCATCTTCTCTTCCCCTAGCCAGCCGGTGTTGGCCGGAGGCGAGGCCTCGCCAGCCACCGGTGAGGGTGAGGCCCCGCCAGATTTGGCGATGTTAGCCTTGCGCCGGCCACTGGCGAGGGCAAGGCCTCCCAGATCCGGCAAGCTCGGCCCTCGCCGGATTTGGCAAGGCCTCACCCTTGCCAGTGGCCACGCTCAAAGAGGGACTTGCTGAGCCCCGCGGTGGCCATGCCGTACCCGGCCTTCGTGAGGTCCCCGTAGCCACACACACCATCGATGGTGTTCCGAGGGTCGGCCGTGGCATAGTAGGTGGCCTAGGCAGATCGCCACTCGGAGAGAGAGGAGGACTGGGAGGGCGACGACGACGCCGTGGGCGTGTGGGACGCGACTAGGGATGCAAGAGCGAGGAAGAAAGCTAGGGTTTGGAGGATCCGAGTCGACGGTGACATCGCCGGAGGGAGATGGGGACAGAGACAACTACAGGGAAGCTTTGATTCGATTCTAGATTGATGTTTCTTTTTCTAGTTTGTCGGCTCCATGGATGGACTTGCGTGTGTGCTCAGTGCTCAAGCTCGGAGCTCACTGCAATGAGTGCTCGGCCCTCTTCGCCTCTCTGCAGCTGCTCCACCGCCTCCTCCTCCTCATCCTCTCCCTCCCCGCCTCCACCGCAACCCTTGGTGAGGGCCGAGCTCGCCGGATCTGGCAAGGCTTGGCCTCGCCCAGCCTTGGCGATGGCCGACTCGCTGGATCTGGCGGGGCCGAGCCCTCGCCGGTGGCCGGCGACCCTGCCTCGCCCGGTGGGGGCCGAGCCTCGCCGACCCCTCGCCTCTGGCCAGCGCCATCCAGCCAGAGGAAGAAGAAGGTGAAAAAAAGAAAAAAGAAAAAAAGAATTTAAAATTTTAAAATTTTAAAAAATATTAAAAAATTCAAATAAAAAATATTTAAAAATTACCTCGCCGGCCGGTTGTCCCCGCCAAGGCGTCCATGTCGGGCCGCCAACCGGCCACTTTTGGCTGGATAGACTGAATCAGCATAATTATAAAATATTTAGGACTAAATTAGCTAAAAAAAAAGTTTAGGACTAAACTGGCACAATTGCAATAGGTTTAGGACTTTTTTGGTAATTCTCCCGTTAATTTTGCATCCGTTCGCTTTCATCATGTTAGATTTCCAATCGAACCATGATTTAATATCTTGCAGTGATTCACAAAAATGCAGTCTTTCTTCCCAAACTGTCCCTACCCCTTTCTAAATTCTGTAATTCTTCAAAAAAAATATATCAAAAAAAAAAATTCCATTAGAAGATCATTACCCCAGCCATCCTAACCTCCCTTCTGCCATTTTCGACCGTTAACAACTGCATCCATCTAACGCCACTGCCGCCCAACCGCCATGATCCACGTCCCTCCTCCACACACAAGCTGAGGGCTATCTCTGACGCCCCATAGTGAGGTCACTGTTGGAGATACACAAGGATCAATAGCGGATTGTGATTGATCAATCCAAGATTGGATTTGATTCCATATATCTTCTTTATTATTTCTGTAGTTAACCATTCATTGTGTGACAAATAGGAGCCTGTATAATATAAAGAAAGATGGCAAGTATATACAAATATACATCTTTCTCTCAATTTCTGCCTATTCTGCAATTTCTGTCAGTCACCAAGGTCGCCACAATAGTTATCTCAATCTGAGGTCGCCATCCGCCATCGCCACGGACATCCTCGGATTGTCCATGGCTTCCAAAACCTAGATTTAAGGACGTGCGAGGCTGATGACCTTGGATCGAGGTTGCCAACGTCTTACAATTGCATGTGCTTGCGTTGGCAGTGACGAAGGGGTGGAGGAGGGAGTTAGATTTTGTTGAGGCAGGGGCTTTCGGGGTTTTGCATTTGGGGGCTCTGGGTTTGTTGCAATTCGAGAGTCGTGGTTTTCAAGGTGTTTTCTTAAGGGAGGGCGATTTGGTACTTTTCATCACGGGATCTTGTCTTAAGATGGAGAATGATATTCTGAAGATAGAGAAGATAAGTGGTAATGCAATGAACTATGAGGTGAGTACTTCGTATCTTCCTAATTAATAATCAAATATTTCTACATCAATTTTGGAATAAAAAGCAGGCCTGGAATTGGATTTGTAGAAATATGACTTTCTTGGGAAGAATCTATTGGGTTTGTTAAGTGCAAAAACCAAAAAATAAATATGAATAGGTTAGCTCATAAAAAATAATATGTCCACGGTCTATGGTGAGCCATAAATCTCTTTAGGCAGCATGCCATCATTTCACATTCATCTCTATCTTATTTTTTATGGACTGTCTTTTATAGATAAACTTTCGATAATAAAACAAAAAAAAAGGAGGAGCATGCCATAATTTCACTCAAGCATTTATTAATTTGCTAGATAGCCTATAATGTATGCCGATGGAGAGTTACCGGACTAGGGACAACCTATAACCCAGAACAATGTTTTTGAAGGGCCAAGTTTACTTTAACATGTGAATTATACATCATACCAATTACTGTTCTTCGAGCATATTCTCAACTTATCCTCTGTTCTAACCAAAAATTAAACTTATCAACTTGGTATACACCTTATATACAAAAATGTCTTTGATTTTCTTAGCCTTTATGATTTTATCGAAACTATTATCACAAACTAACTATTATCAGATGCATATCACTTATCTATCTATTCAAAATACAATAGACACCCGTAATTCTTGGCTCCACTTATCCACTAATTTGCGCCACTTATTACCGCACATAATTTCAGATAAGGAAATATTTTCATCATCCTCTTACTTCAAGATGTCTTTTGTATAATTCCAATTTTAGTTCGCTAAGTGAAAGATTTTCATGCTCTTCACATTACTCAATTTGATTGTTCGCATTCATGTAAATATTCTTTCTATAACTGGACATCGATTAAAAAAAAATTTATTGCACCAAAAGAGAATGAAAGTGACTAGTTTTGTGCTCGAGCACATGCCCTAGGAGATGTTTTTTTTTTTTTTCATAAATAATTCTGGGGCGTAGATGTGGAGATATGACAATATTACAGCCCATGAAATATTCTATAAGTTCCATGACTCAGTTAAGCTCAGACCTTTAGTTTATGCAAGTGTCTTGATTCAGAGCAATTTATACATAGTTGGTAAAATTCGCATTGATGACTTTCAATTCTTGATCTAGAAGTCCCCAAACTCCAATTGTTGCTTCAATGCTGTGGTGCTAAGTGGAGGAGATGTTCGACCGATACTTAGAATTTAAAAGTCGAACATGGCAGGTCAAGCTTTCTTTAAAATTAATAGAATACATACCCAATGTAATCAATCAAATCTGTAATTTTATATATATTTTTCAATAATTGTAAGGAGAAGGAACATCTTCTGAAGGATCATCACACTCGTTGGACACTTCCAATGACAAACACTCATTAACAAAAATCCACGTATAATTATCAGCCTCCTAACTAGAAAGACAGACATCCGTCTAGCTGAAACCCAACTGTTCACCTATTTTCTCTCTCGTTTGCATACTCAACTCATCATTCAGAACAACCATATCATCAGTCTCTTTGATTTCTCATCCTCTGGGTTATTATCAATGGAGACACGGGCGAAGATAATAGGTAGGTCGCTTCCTCGTGCCATGTGTTCGGGACATACTGGAGGAGAACCCGACCACAGTAACAAAGAGATGCGTCCACAATGATCACGAGCCTCCATGATCATAAACGCTTGTTCCAGCTTGCTCAAGTCACGTGATCAACTTGGGGAGGTTGGTTTCGGAGGACTGGGTGAAGCCGGAGCTCGAGAAGCTGCACCATGCATGAAAAGGCTGGGGCTCCTTTCAGGTACAAACAACTTCTGCATTTCCATACAAAGTGTTAAAGAACGTGTTCTGATAAAAATGGGAATCCATCGATTGAAAGAGATTATGTGACATCCTAGAATTTCAGTCATATTTTCAATTTAATAAATCGGGCCTTTCAATGATGCGTCTATAGTGCTATTCTTAGAGTAGATCACTCCTGAGATAACTAGACTATTTGGAGAAGTCATTAAGGAATTTTAACGCATTAGACTTAAGAATTCGATCAGGAATCGACTACTCGATTGTGCTCATCTGCAGAGATCATTTCGGCATAGTAAAGATCGATTAGAAATCAGAGATAGTTCGGTTCAACTGAGATGTGTGGTTAAATGTGAGTGATTCCACCAAATTGAGAAATTCTCGTTGATCGGCATTAGACTGATTTTTCTATCATTTTGGTACACTGTATCTATATTTGAAACCTCGAGATTTCACTACCAGAGAGTCGCCAATGTGTTGAAGAGGTTCATTGTGGCTCAAAGAAAATTGACCACGGGTTATTTGCGGTGAAAAATTCTAAAAGCTACTTGGTAGCCTAGATCACGCTAAAATCATGCAAGATTGAAATTAACTGTGAAATTGAATCCGATTTCAAAAAATTGAAAGTTCTGATATGCCACAAATCATTTTAGGAACATCGACTCATCTTCCGAAGATTTTTATGCAAACCGAGATTTTGGCGAAAAAAGTCGACATAGGGTCATTTTCGACCAGGAAATTTAGAGGATCATTTTTTATCGCAAAATTGGGATGCAAGTGGGTTTTATTAGCGTGGAAAAATGCCAATTTGATCAAGGGTACGATGGTTAAATTTATAAAGGCCGAATTGAGTTGAATCAAGTGAGGATTGAATCCAATTTGGGGAAAATTGAATCAAAATTCGTAGCTCCCCCTTGGACCCAACTTGTTGACCATTTCCAAAGCTTCTAGAGGAAGATTTGGAGCTGGAAAATGCAGAGGCAACCAATTGAGCTTTGGTGGGGGCCTTCCAAGGAGAAAAAGGGATAGAGAGGAGACCAAGTGGCCCCCTCCAAGAGGTAGCTAGTCCCCCCTCCTTCTTCCTTCCCTCACCCATTGACCATCCCCATTCCTGCTCTTGAAGCCTCTGAAAAACCCAAGATATCGAGTAGCCAAGCTCCCCTCATTGTCAAAGCCCGCCGGAGCCCAAACAACCTACCGCCGCGCCGCTCGCTTGCTTGCTCACCCAACTCTGACCTTCGTTCCTGCTTGTTCACTCGTCCAGCTTCACTAGCTGTCGTCCGTCGTCACTAGAGTCACCTGGTCACTTGTCAAGCTACTGGAAGCCCACAGCAACCCCATCCGCCTCACCCTGCCCGTTTCTAGCTTAGCCGACCACTAGAGCAGCTCCTTCAACCCCTGACTAGAACCAAACAGAGTGGGTTTCCAGCCCACTATTTGGCTTGTTTTAGTGTCTTTCTAGGCCTCACTTGGTGGTGCTACTTTGAAGTTTGTGGCCCATCTCCGCTTCGCCTTCGTTTTGATCTGAGCATATCATTAATCAAGTGAGTTTAACTCACTAATCCATGTTTAGTAAGTTAATGACACTTAAGGGTTGATTAGTTTAAGTTAAGTATGGTTTAGGTGATACTTAGAATAGATTAGCAATTTAATCGTTCAATATTGCATGTTAGGTGGTTAGAGTAGTGTAATTAGAGCCTAGATAAGCTCTAGTATTTATCTAGAGTGGTTTGAAAAATTTTCGAGCCCGTCTCGGCTTTTAATTAGGCTTTTCCGGCCTAAGTGTGCATTATTGGTATTTATTAATTATTTTTCATAATTATTTAATTAGTTAATTATTTTTCGAAAATTAGACCGAGATAGCCGGTGACCAAAATTTTGTGCTGATTGTAATGGTGTGGTTGGTTTATTTATCTAGCTGTTAATTCGTGCAAATTGAGTGTTGATTGTGACTTTGGGTAATTAACCCAAAATTTGATGATTTCGGTAATTAATTAGAAAATTACCGAGCATTAGTTTATAATGCCAAAAATGTTCTTAAAGACTATATAATTAGTGGGATTTTATAAAATGAAGATATTATACTTTTAGCTAAGGCCGAATGTGTACCCACACACGGTTATTTTTATCAGGTATATTTAACACGAAGAAAATAGGCCAAGACATTATTTTAATTGAGGAAATTGAGTGTGACGTGCAATGTCTTTGGTCGTGGGTGAATAATCATGTGATGGTTTATAGTCATAGTAAGATGACCATTGAAAGATGAGGTAACGTATGTTGTGTGAGACGATATGGGATGGGTCAAGTAAAACCGCTGAACTTCTAGTAGGCTGTGCCCATTGGGCTGTGATTAACCGCCGAAGTATGGCTGTACCCATTGAGCCGTGATTTACCGTCGAAGTATGGTTGTGCCTATCGGGCCGTGATTACCACCTAACATAGGTTGTGTCCATCAGGCCATGATAGACCGCCAAACTTGGAATCGGCTGTGTCCATTGGGCCGTGATTAACCTAGTTACACTAGGAGACTGTCGAACATGGAATAGGTTATGCCCGTGAGTGGTGGTGATTAATAATTGGGATGAGTATTTGATTGTGATTTATAGTGAGACATTCCAATCGTTGAATGATGTTATTGCATGTATGAGATATGAATTACAAATGTGCAAGAAGCAACTGAGATAAAGGTAAGTCCTCTGACTCGTGCTTAGACTTAGGTAGCCTTTGGGTCGTATTTTCTTCCTAGTTGGGGCTTAGAGGGTTGAACTTGCTCAAACGTTGTCTCACCCGGTTATGGAATAACAATTTCAGGTTTCTAGATGGCAATCGTGGAGGACCTGAAGCCCTAGAGTCCGAGAAGGTGGAGACCGAAGAATCAACGAATGGGTCTGCCTAGTGGGTCATAGGACAGTTCCCTTTTTGTTGAGCCAATATTTTTGTAAACAGCTTGGTATTGTATATAAACCCGTGTGTTTATAAAAGGCTTGTTTTTGTTTTGAATTGTGGTCCTACTTTTCTATCCCATCTTGTTGTTGTTTAGGGATTATTTATTTGCTTCCGCATGCGCATTAAAATGAATGGATCGGTGATGCGTTCTGAGATGTTACTATTTAATCGACTGCTGAGAGATGAGTACATGCTTGGAGGATTGGAACATGACAGATTGAAATCCAAATAATGCCCCAAGTACTTTGACTACATGTAGGCTTTCAACATCATGACTTGATGAAGAGTAACTCAGAGGCATTTGCAAGCGATGCATTGTTAGTGATGAAGCCAAGAGGCAGGCAAAGGCAGGCGACTCTCTCCATTAAGGACAGATGTAAAATTCTTAGCCAACATTGAGTGCAGTCTATGAGATTTCAAATGAAATTTATTTATTTTGCTCCCCGGGCTCACTTATGCCTCCTATAAAATCTCAGTTTTTGCATCAGTCACCATGCATCCCGATTTCATTGGGCCAAGAAAGTGGGATATTTCTATGCCATATTGCCCTGCTTCACTAGAATACTAAAAATGAGTCATTGAAAATTTCCAACGAAAGAACAAAGGTGGGAACCTACATTAATTTGGAGATATGAGTTCCTCGATTGTCTTTGTTCTAAAGAATGCTAATAAGACAAACTTATCTATTGAAACTTTCTAATTTATGTTGAAATTGAGATCTTATGATTCCTCATCACTCAGGAGATGAGAGCTTTCTCTGTCGTAGTCTCTACGAATGCCTGTTTCTGGGTGAATTCATGAATCACGGTGCTTGTTAACAATTGTTCAGCTGATAAATCATGAAGTGAGCTGTAAGTTGATGGAGAAAGTGAAGGGGGCTGAAGAGCTGTTTAGCTTGCCAATGGAAGAGAAGAAGAAATTTTCGTAGAGATGGTAAATCGGATGGCTTTGGACAGGCCATTGTCCTCTCGGAAAACCAAAAGCTTGATTGGGCTGACACCTTCTACATGCTCACTCTACTTGCTTCTCTCAAGAAGCCTCACTTGTTCCCCAAACTGCCTCTTCCCTTCCCTTTCTCTCTCTATCGTGTGCGCGCCAGGGGTAAAACACGCATAAAAGACGCTATAAAAAATTCATGTGACACTTGTAACATGGGGGCAAATGTGCATAAAATAAGAGATCACTTGATTAGGTGAGTATTACCACCTAAGTATGACACTTGATATAATTACTACATGAACAACTTTATTGTCGTCAAGGGTTCAATGTGTGGTGTTTTTCAAAATATTCCCTTATTGCCTAAAGAACGAAATTGTCTACATGGTAGAGATGATCTAGATACCTACTCAAAGGAAATGCAAACCCCAGCAATAAAGCTCCTGTACCTCATGTCAAAGGCCTTAGGAATGGAGGCGAAGGACCTTGAGGGGATGTTTGAAGAAGGAAAGGAAATTCCAGCTGATGCTGTTGACGCTAATGCAGAAGAAGCTTGAAAATGCTTCTTACAATGTAAAAGCTAAACATCTTGTATATTATGCTTTGTCCCCATCTGAATTTTGTCACAAAGCCGATTAGAGAACCCGCAGCAAATAGTAAGAGAGAAGGAATAGAGAAGAGGAGAAGAAAGAGAATGTAAAAGAAAGAAACAAAGAGGGGGCTGTAGATTTTTGTAGTAACAGAAACCCTACACCCATTGTGTTTATATTAAATATAAATTGTATATGATCATAATATCCTTATGTAAGTAAAAAATAAATAAAACTCTGAAAATAAAAGAATGACTCAATTAAAGTAACTTAACACTCCCCCTCAAGTTGGAGCATATAGGTCACCCATGCTCAGCTTGGAACAACAAGCAAGAAAAGCAAGACGGAATAATGTTTTGGTAAACATATCATCAAACTGATCTCTAAAGGCAACATAAGGAGTAGCAACCAGCTTCTACTTCACAACATCACGAACAAAGTGACAGTCAACTTCTATATGCTTAGTTCGCTCTTAAAAAATAGGATTCCCAGCAATATAAATAACTGTTTGATTATCACACATCATATCAATATGTTGATCAATAGAAAATCCAAGCTCCTACAGAAGAGATTTCAACCACAACAATTCAGCCACAATGTGTGCCATAGCACGATATTCAGCCTTTGCACTAGACCTGGCAATGGTAGTCTGTTTCTTGCTTCTCCAAGTAACCAAATTACCACCAAAAAAATGTGCATTAGCCAATTGTAGACTGTCAATCATATGTTGACCTAGCCCCAATCAGCATCAGAATAGCCAACAAGAGTGGAAGAACCATTAGATTTATAAATTAGTCCCTTACCTTGAGAGCTTTTAAGATATTGAAGAATGCGACATACAGTATCCCAATGAGCCTTCTTAGGTGACTCCATGAACTAACTCACCACACCAATAGCAAAAGAAATATTCGGGACATGTAACAGTAAGATAAATTAGTTTCTCAACTAGAAGTCGATATTGATTCTTGTTTTCAATTTCATTTCCATCATCAACTCCAAACTTTTGATTTGAATCCATAGGAGTATCAACTGGCTTGGAAGCTAGTGTACTTGTCTCAAACAAAAGATCAAGAACATACTTTTGCTAAGACAAAGTAATACCTTTTTTACTTCGTAAAACTTCAATACCTAGAAAATACCTCAGACACAAACAAGACCGGTGCACCCTAAGGTGAAGCACTTGGTCTAATGAATCCTTTGTCAAGCAACTCCTGCAGTTGCACTTTCAACTCCTTCAATTCAACTAAGGCCATCCTATATGGGGCTTTTGATATTGGTCATGTTCCAGGCATTAATTCAATTTCAAATTCAATCTCCCACTCTAGCGGCAATCCAGGCAATTCCTCAAGAAATACATCTTGAAATTCGTTAACTACACGAACTTCCTCAAGTTTAGGCTCCTCCCTTGCATAATCTCTAACTATGGCTAGGTACCCTTGACATCCTTTGTCAAGTAACTTACAGGCTTCTACTGTCGAAATAAGTGCTATAGGAAAATGGGTCTGACCTCCTAAAAATTCACAACTAGACTGATCAGGTAAAACAAATTGAACCACTCTTCTATAGCAATCCATTCTAGCCGGATACTTACGAAGCCAGTCCATTCCTATAATAACGTCAAAATCATACATAGCCATTACAACCAAGTCTATTTCCATATCCTTTCCTCCCATTGATATCTTACAATTTCCACACACCAGCGTAGACAATACCATATCCTTTAAAGGTGTCGAAACACAAAGAGGCGTCTCAAGAGGCATAACTTCTATCTTATTCAAACGTCATATCTTTCAGACACAAACGAATGCGTTGCACCCATATCAAACAATGCATATGCCTTTTCACCATTAATAAGGATCATACCTAAGATAACATTTTTGTAAGCTTCCGCTTCCTCCTGGGTGATCGCATACACCCTTCCTTGTGCAAGTGGTCTCTGAGGATTTCCTTATGGGTTTGACCTAACAACACTCTGATATCCCTGTCGCATCGAGCCAACACTCACTTGCGACCTCTCTTGTGGGCAATTTCTCCTAAGATGACCCACTTGTCCACAACCAAAACATTTCAGTTGTTCAGTACAAGGTCCTGGGCCATGGCGTCCATTACACTTCTGACAAATACCAGGCTGATAGGGTGCTTTCCCTATATTCGGACCACTCCTCGCCCCTCCAAAATTCCCAAAGTTATTTTTCTTCTTTGCATTCCAGGTCTGACCTTGACCAGAATAAGGTCTCTTACCCTTTCTCACATCATTAAAATTCAACGGTTTCTTAAACTCTGACCGCTCTCTCAACAGCTCGTGCTCCACTAACTGTGCCCTTTCATAAATCTCATTATAATCTCTTATGTTCAAAGGCACCAATTGCTTTCTAATGTCAGTCCTCAATCCTTTTAGGAATCTCTTAGCCTTCTCTTCCTGATCCTCAATCAATCTAGGAGCATATCTAGACAATTCAGAAAATCTAGCCTCATATTGATCTACTGTCATCCCCCTTTGTTCTAGCTAAACAAATTCTGTAATCTTCCTATCCTTAGCACAATCAGAGAAATGCTTCCTATTGAAAGCTCTAACAAACTCCTCCCAGTTAACATCAGTACCTGGTGGAAAGATTATGTCCTTCGAAGCTCTCCACCAAAACTTCGCATTTCCCTCCAACCGGTACTCCGCTAAAACTATTTTCTCAGCATCAGTGCAGTCCAACAGCCGGAAAATTCGTTCCATCCCATCAATCCATTGCTCCGCCTCCTCAGGACTTCCCATTCCATTGAACTTAAGTGGCTTCAGCTTCAGAAACTGCTCCACTAGTCCTTGAGTACGGCGTTCTACTCCGGGTTGTTGCTACGCCTGCCTTTCCATCAGATTTCCAATATTGGCTAATGCCTGCAAGATGTCTTCCATTCGGGGTTCAGCCCTTGAAGCAAAGGCTTCAGCCCTCGATGGATGAGCACTTTCAGCTCGCACCATGACTTTCCTACAATTTCCAAGCATTGCATCGGGAATAATCCGAGACTCACCGCTCCATTCAAAGCAACTACTACTACTACATAAGTAACATATACATGTTACTGGTACTTAAAGGCAATTCAAAGTAAACTACTAGGGATCTACGAGTGAGTTCTCATCACCCGTTATTCAATTATTCCGTTTTACATCCTATGGTGTGCATTGTCATCATGTTCCTCAATTTCCAAATGAGGCTCCTTATCACTCCATCTATAACCATTCGCTCTGATACCAAAAAGGGGCGTTGTAGCACCCCGAACCCTTCGAAGGTCGCCACAAGCACCGATGTTACATCTTATTACCCTTTTGTTCTACACTTAGAAGAAGCGTCGTTATTCACAGGCTTTTTTTTTTTCTAAAGCGGTCCCAG
This sequence comes from Eucalyptus globulus, assembly GCA_014182545.1. Taxonomy (NCBI): domain Eukaryota; kingdom Viridiplantae; phylum Streptophyta; class Magnoliopsida; order Myrtales; family Myrtaceae; genus Eucalyptus; species Eucalyptus globulus. Next base: position 34,573,888 of record CM024721.1, on the reverse strand, counting down.
CGCGACTCACTAGCGGAAGCAAAATAAAGCATCACCATCTCTCCCCCTACCAACCATGATACCAATACACACCACTAATCACCATAATTTTTATAGACAAGCCACGACACTGTATTTACATATATCTTCAAGATGGGACTTCTTTTGGGTCGGTACATCAAAAAGGAAAAGCTAGGACTCAGCCATGTACAGCCTAAAACCTCAAAAAGAACCCTCGACCCTCTACATCACATGTGCACAACCCCCATCATAATTGTCGGCTAACTATCCAAAAAGAAACAGCCCCTACTCGTCACACACAGGCCTCACACCCAGTCCGGTGCGTCAGTCGGCGGCGGTGGCAGCATCCCTCTCATCACCCCATCGTGGCGAACGTGGACGGAGACAAACTCCTGGACAATCGGGCCCCTAGCCAGGCCTATGTCATACGAGACAAAACAGCGCACACGTATGTATGTCAGTCCAGGCACATAAGGACAGCTGTACTCCTCACACTCTACCACGACGTCGAACGGTAACCCATAAAATGCACCCCGCGCGACGGCAGGAAGCGGCATACTGCTAATCTGAAATGTTGGTCCCCAAAGAGGTGAGTACAACCACTCAGCAGATAAGAAATCCACCAACCACTCAATGCATCATACAAGTCATACATGCATTGCAGGCATTACTTACCTTGAAGCCATGCGCATACTATCATGCATCATCATCACAAATTATAACACATACATGTGTATCATCATCATGTCATGCATGTCATCATCATTATGACATCACCACATCACACATGTCATCGTCATCATGGCATCATCATATCATACATGTCATCATCATCATTGTCATGCATATCATCATGCCATATCATATATCATCATCATCATCATGGCATCATCATATCATACATGTCATCATCATCATCGTCATGCATATCATCATGCCATATCATATATCATCATCATCATCGTCGTCGTCATGCATATCATCATGCATATTATCATGCCATATCATATATCATCATCGTCATCGTCATCATCGTCATGCATATCGTCATGCATATCATCATGCCATATCTTATATCATCATCATCATCTTCGTTATGCATATCATCATGCCATAGTTTAATCTCCACTTTTAACCTCCCATTTGATCACCACATCACCCATTTCTCAAATCATCAATTTTATCATCCCCTCGGGCAAAGACCTCCGAGGCTTCCAACATTCAGCCATTCCAGGCCACCGGGCATCCAGCCCCCCACATTCCGGGCATCTCGCATCCCAACTGGCATCACGAGGCATTCCCCTCTGGCAGAAACCTCCGACAGGGCTTCCGGCATTTACACTCCCTGGTCGGGCATCCCGCACCCCAATCCTGGCATCGTGAGGTATTCCCTTCGGACAGAAACCTCCGACAAGGCTTCCGGCACCCCCATGTTCCAGGCATCCTGAATCTCCCAGGGCCATCCGGCAATGCATCTCTATACATTCCGAGCATCATCCTCAACCACAACCACCTCCTCATTTACCATTATCCATGTTTACCAATTTTAGTCTTAATTTAGTATGGCATTTGGCGTGACATCCAACAAGTCATACTTGGCATGGAATTCACACATGCATCTCAATTCAATGTCATGCATACATCAAGACCTCACCATACATGAACATGGTATAATTATTTATGAAATACAATTAAAGGAATTTATGACCAATAAAATAATCCATTTTTTCATGCCCTTTTTCATTTATTTAAATTCCAGCTTTTTTGTTATTTTCAAAAATATTAAATTGAATATCTACAAATTCCCAAAAATTTTAAAAATTAAGGCAAGTCATAAACTAGCCAATAGGATAATAATTTCATGCAAAATACATGGCCAAATAGAATTTCACAAAATTTCACAATTCTCACAAAATGGCATGTCATTTTCGGGTAAAATCAGAATGCACAGTTTCTGAAGAAATTCGATTAAAATATCCATATGACCTTAAAAAATTACGAAATTTTGCCGAGTTATAGCCAAGACATTTTCGTACATCTTTCATGAAGACTTCCAAGCCAGATTAATTTTATTATTTTATACAGTCTCACGAAGCTTCTGGATCCATTACCGCATCATTCAGTGCAAGCTTCTCCGAAATATTGAGTTTTAACCTACCTATTCTCTTTCGTTTCCTCTGAAATTTGGATATGTTATACATAAAGATGTCCTCTAAAAGTTGCATGAAGAGATCTAAGTCAAATAACCAGAGTATAGTCGTCATTTAGGTCCATGAAGTCTCGGGTGTCCCAAAATACATCTCCAGAATTATCGTCTTCAAGATCTAGTCGATTTACTAGGCTATACTTGTTCATGTCACTTCAAATTTGAGTATGTTATAGTTTAAGATGCCCCCTACAACTTTCATGAAGAAACCAAAGAGAGATTCTTAACACAAACCAACATGCAACCACAAATCCAACAAAAGGTCAGTAAAATCTTTCCAGATCTGAGGTCTCCGTAGGATGAGACTTTAACCCCTCAAATATCCATTATAGTTCAAGATGTTAGCTACAACTTTCATGAAGAAATTGAAGCCAAAATCGGACTCTAAACATGCATTTAAGCTCACACAACATCCTGACTCACACTGTTCGAGCGAAAACAGCCAAACCATTCAAACACAAACCATCCATACTTCGGTTTTTCTCACCTAAACACCCAAAAATTCAACATGCAAGTAACATACACACATGCAAGAGCAGCTAGACGACTCCCACTTGCCTCTAGACCGGTCGGTCGACGGCGTAAGGCGGCGAGCACGGCGGCACACGGCGGACGGACGGCGGTTCCTCCTCCTCTCTCTCTCTCGGCCACTCTCCCTCTCTCTCGAAACCTCTCTCTCACTCACTCTCTCTCTCTCGGCCGAATGGGGAAAACCGGCCACCCCTCTCTCTCTCTTCCATTTTATCCCATCATTAGCAATCATCACATGCCTTTAAACTAGCCAATGCATGGCATTCTCCTTTGTGCCACTTGTCCTATTGCATGCATAATGGGCCTTGAATTTGGGCTTGGGCTTGGGCCTCCTTTGTGGCCGGTTGACCACTCCCTCTTGGGCCTCCATTGGGCCGGCCAACTTGGCCCATTAAAAGCTTAGGCCAATGGGCCTAAGGCCCAATCCAAAAAAATTGACTTTTCCCTCTCTTTTTTTTTTTTTTTTGAATTTCTTCTATAAATATTTTTAAATTTTTAATATTCAATATGGCCAAAGTCTTGTGACATTTTGTTTATTGAAATTTAATTTATAAAGCGCATGGCAAGCATAGATTATTATCATAATCTATCAAATTTAAATTCTCACAAACATATGCACACATCATCTATTCTAAAAAAAGACTAATGGCTAAAGCATCAACCTTAGGAAATTTTATCACCTAATTAAAGACTTTAACACACCTTATGGCTTGACATTGAATTTTGGGATGCCACAATTAGTGAGATTACTCACTTGACCAAAGTGAAGATCGGGACACCGCGACGGCGGCCGAAATCTGAACTTTCGGCGGCGACGACGAACTCTAGGGCCGGGCCCTAAACTTGGGCCCAACAAATCTTAGCCCAACTGAGATTTGTTCTAGCACTGGAATGGGGTCGCTCTTGGGCTTGGGCTTGGCTGCGATTGGGCCTTCTTCGCGGGCTGGGCTTGGGCCAAACTTGCTGAATTGGGCCCAGTTGATGGGTTGACTACTGGACTCTTGGGCTTGCTGCGGCTAGGTTGTTACTTGGGCTTTTCTGTCTTAAAAATGGGCTGAGGACTGCTGTACTTGGGCCTGCTGAAAATGGACTAGAATAACATGAACTAGGCTTGATGGAGAGTTGGGCCAGAAATTCTGGCTTTGCTGGGCTTGAGATGGCCCCCAACTGGACCGAAGAAGCAGTGGAAGCTGCTGAAGAAGCTGGATCTCACGGCCTGCTTCGTGGACTTCGCTGGCTGCTGGATTGAACCGAACGGAGAGGGAGAGACGCAGCTTCGGCTGTTGAAGACTGACCGAAGGAGCTGAAGGCAGGTGGTGGACGAGAGCTAGCGTGCACTGGCCGCATCGATGCTTGGGGTCAACACTGGCTGATTTGTGCTGCTGAGTGTTGACTAGTTTGCTACAGAGAAAACGCACGCTGCTGGATCGGTGGAGATGCGTGGCTGAAGACGGCTGCACTCGGTGGAGCTTCGGTCAAAGGTGGCTTCTATGAGTGTGGCTATTGACCGATGAGGACGTGTGGATGAGCAAAGATGGAGAAAGGAAGCAGCTAGCGTGGATGCATGCGGCAGAGAGAGATGAGGCAGCGTTCGTGGCCGACCAAACTCGATGGAGTCGTGGGCTTCCTCAAGCGGTGCTGTTGGCAAGGCACAAATGAAGATGCTGGACTTTGGGTCTTTCGTGGCAACGCGAGAGAGAAGCAATCTGTAGACGGGGCTTTGATCAGTCTTCAGTGAGGAGAGTTGACTGGCGGGGGACAGCAAGTAGTGGAGAGGAGCAGTTCGATTGAAGATCTCGAAGTTGGCGTGAGCAGGGGCTTGTGAACTTCGGTTGGGGAAGAGAAGCAACGAAGCTGTAGAGAGGCCGGGTGGGGACTGCTTCGCACGGTAGAGTAAATGAAAACAAAAGCAGGAACAATGAGCGGATGGGGAGTGCCGAGAGTGAGGGAGAAGCCAAAGAGGGGGGCCCAAATTTTTGAAATCTTAGCCTTTGCCTTAATTGCTTGTCCCCACTTTTTTCCTCCAAGCTTATCTTTTAATCTCTATTACTTTCCACCAATTTAATTTCCGCAACTAATCCAAAATGAAGCCAAAAAATGCTGTCCAAGCATAATTCCGAATTTCACTTGATTTAACTTTAATTCCTCACTCAAGTCCCCAATTTGAGGCCCGATTTCATCGAAGGAAAATCTTGTACCATTTTCTGCCAGTCTCCAACACTCAAAGGCTCAGCTCGGAAGTCGAAATTTCATTTAATTTGACCTCTCCGAATTTCCGTTGATTTTCCGTGGCGTCCGAACCGATTTTCCGTAAACATCTCAGAATCTCTAAAAAAACTTCTGAACACTCCCAAAATTTATTGTGACACGACAGAATATTCAATTTTTGAAATCGGACTTGAATTGGCAGTTAATTTTCATTCAGCGTGTTTTTAGCGTGACCTAGACTACCGGGTAGTTTTCAAAATTTTTAAGGCAAATAACCCGTGATCGATTTTCTTTGAACCACTATGAACCCACTCGACTCAATGGTGACTCTTGATTGTTGTGAAAATCTTGAGGATTTAATTATGGATACAGGGTACCAAAACAATAGTAAAATCAGATTGGTGTCGGTCGACGAAAATTTTCCAATTTAGTGGAGTCACCCACGATCGTCTACTCATCTCAATTGAACAGACTTATCTCTAATCTCAAATTGCTTTTCAACTTTGCCGTAATGGCCTCTAAAGATAAGTACAGTTGAAAAGCCGATTTCTGGTCAAGTTCTCAAGTCCATTTGCTTTAAAGTCTTTAATAGCTTTCCTAGCTAGCCTAGTTATCTCAAGAGTGATCGGCTCTGAGAATAGCCTTATAGACGCATCAATGAAATGCTCGATTTATTCAATAGAAAACAGGGTTAAAATTATGGGATGTCACAATACCCGACACACACAGAAATACAACCAAGTAGGCTCGGTATTACGCCTCACAAGCTCGTCCTATGCCACACAGGCATGATTAATTATCGTCACACAGGCATGATTAATTATCGTCACACAGGCATGATCAATTATCGCCACATAGGCATAATCTAGGTGATATATATTCAATAATTTATGTGCATTCTCTTTTAGGTGCCATTTTCGCCATTGTGATGTACTTTAATCACCAAGCCACGTATGTCTATAAGTCATGTGCATTCTCTTTCAAGCGCCGCTTTCACCATGGTGATGTACTTTAATCACCGAGCCACATGCTACCTAATTCTTCATTAACTTTAACATACCCGATAACATCATACCCGATTGGTCTTAGCTAAGAGTATATTTAATTCGTTCACATGAATTTTTCCACTTTATAGCCCATCAAAGCATTATTGGCGCTATATACCTATACCCGGTCATTTACCAATCAATTACTCAAATTCACTCAATTTAGGAATAATTATTAAAAGTCCACAATCAATTCAATTCAACACAATATAGAGCTCAAATAAATAAACGGACTGCACCATGACAATCAGCATAGAATTCTGGTCGTCGGCTATCCCTGCCTACTTTCTGGAAAATAAATAATTAGTTAAATTAATTTCGAAAATTAATAAATAAATACTAAAAATCCAATTTATGCCCCTAATGCCTAATTAGATGCTAGAATGGATTGGGAAAAATCCAGAGATGCATTCAATAAATAGAAGTACGTCTCTACTTGTTAATTACACTAATCAATCACCTAATATGCATCATTAAGTCACTAATCTAACTTATCTAAACTAATCTATCCGCCTAATTGCGCTTAATTAAATCTAATCAATCCTTAAGCATCATTAGAAAACTAAGAAGGCATTAGTGAGAAAAACTCAATGATTTAGCGTTCCGGTGAGCCCACGGCGAAGGCGACATCAAGGCAGTCAATAAATCTCTAAGCGGTGACACCAAGTGAGGCCAAGAAGACACCTAAAACAGGCCTCGAAGACCAACAACCCTTGTTGTCCTTGGTTTCTGTTCTTGAGACGAGCAACTGGAACTGACGGCGGTTTGGCGCGGAAACAACAAGTGGAAAAGGTGTGGTGGCTTGGGGGTAGCGTACGACTGATGGACAGCGAGAAGGAGGCTCGGGAACCTCAATCACAGCAATCCAAGGCAGTCCCAAGGTTGAAACAGTAGCCACAAATTTGGACTCCCTCTGCAACTTGGAAAAGCTAGTCACTGGAGGAGAAATAAAGCAGAACAGGCTTGGCCGAAGCTCCGACAAGGGATTGGCCGGAAACCGGCAACACCCAGGGGTCGAAATGAACCTGCTGGTGGTTGGTATGGGTGGAGGAAGGGTCGGAATGGGAAAAACACAAAGAAAACGTGAAACGGGCGAAACCGTGCAGGCTACCAGGCGGATCAACGGACCAGCGACCGACAACTTGAGATGGCCATACAGGGCGGTCGGCGACTCTGTTTGGGGGAAGGTCAAGCTCGTTGGAACGGTCTAGATGTTCTTGTCATGGTGATGGGTGGCTTGTTCGCTGATTCATCTAGGAAGTCTACCGTTTACTCGGTTCTTTGGTGAAAGGTCGGCTAGAGCGGAAACTGGAAGAAGTGAAAACAGGGAAGGAAAACGGTTCGGCGGTGGTGTGGCTATCTTCCTTGGCTACTGGTGTGTCATGCAAGGCAAGGAGGAGGGAGAGAATGGGGTGGATGGCAAGGGGAAAGAGAGAGGAAGGAGTGAGTGGCAAGTGTTAGCCTTGGTGGGGTCTCCTTGGCCTTATTTTCCACACTTGTTCTCCAAGCTTTCATTCTAGACCATACACATATACTTGACCTCCAATAGGCCACACACACACACCTTCCTCACAACTTCTCAAAAGGTCAAAATGGCTAGGGAAGGAGGGGGCTACGAATTTGGCTTAAATCCCTCTCAATTGGACACCATTCCTCACTTGATTCCATCTCAATTGGCTTTGATAAATTCAATTGGTCATCTATCAATCATCTTAGTATTTTTCCTCACCTATATATCCATCTTGCTTTCCAATTTTTCCACCAAAAATAATCCATGGCCTTAATTGAACAAAAACGGTCCTATGCCGACTTTTTCTTAAAAAGCCTCGATTGTCAAAAAAATATTCTTAGACTGAGTCGACACTCCTAGAATTTATTGTGACATGACATAATTTTCAATTTATGAAATCGGATTCAAATTGGCGATTAATTTCACTCCGACGCGTTTTTAGCATGACCTAGACTACTAGGTAGTTTTAGATATTTTTAGTACAAAAGACCCGTGGTCGATTTTCTTCGAGCCAGAATGAACCCACTCGACACATTGACGACTCTCGATTATCGTGAAAATTTCGAGGACTCAAATACGGACACAATACTAAAACAATAGTAAAATCAAATTAGTGTCGGTCGATGAGAATTTCCCAATTTAGTGGCGTCACCTACGATCGGCAACATATCTTAGTCGAACCGACCTATCTCTGCTCTCAAATCGATTTTATATTATGCCGTAATGACCTCTTAAGATGAGCACGGTTGAAAAGACGATTCCTGGTCGAATTCTAAAACCTATTATCTTAAAATTTATTAATGGCTTCCCCAGATAATTTAGTTATCTCATGAGTGGCCACCTTAGAGAAAAGCACTATAGGCGCGTCAATGAAATGCTCGATTTATTCAGTAGAAAACAGGACTGAAAATCTGGGATGTCACAACTCTTTCTCTCTTATAAAAATTTCATCCTCGAAATTTAAACATTTACCAATCCTAAAGTAAAAGGTGGGCGTATTGTCATCTCATCTAGTCTCACCTTCCCCGGTTGCTTCTTCAGTCCCGTGGCGTTGTCAGACTACTTTGACCAAGGGGACTATCTTGGTTCACCGAATCCGATCCTTTTGATTCACGATTTACACTGAGCTTTCCACGTATGACACTCTGTCGTCCACGTCTAATTCTTCAAGATTTAGCATGTGGGTCGGGTCAGGCTCATACGTCCTCGACCTCGACATGTGAAAAATGTCATGCACTTGTGCCTACCTTGGCAACAACGCAAGATGATAGGATCTCGATTCTTTTTAGAATCTCAAAGGAATCTATGTACCTCGGTTTCAATTTTTCCCCTCCTTGCTAAAGCGCAAGGTGTTTCTCATCGATGGCACCTTCAAAAAGATGTACTCATAAATTTGGAACTCTAAGGGCCTCCATGTTCAACGACATAACTTTTCTGGCGGTTCTAAGCAACCCATAATCTGATTCTGATCACGACAATTGCAATCAATGGTTGTTGAGCTGACTTTGGGCCTGTGATCTTTCTTTCTCTGATCTCATCTTAGCAAACTAAAGTTCTATACACTCTGCTCTGCCTCGCTTCAAAAAGAACCATTTGCCTATTCCGCTGAAATTGGAAATCCACGAATCTAGATTTAACATAAAATTCATCCCTGGCACTTCATGCGAACGAACTATATGACACACACACATACTTCTATATGTCCATTTAAATCAAGATTCTTCCATACAGCGATGGAGCAAGTCAACTTCGTCCATCAGTCAACCCCTACCCAAACGAGATCACTACCTCTCTGATTCCTTGAGAGCTTGTCACAATGTTCCGTTGTGATATACTCCCATTCCCACTCGGGACTCTCAAGTGATTGTGAATGCCCTCTCGGTTTGTATTACGGACCTTTCACTTACTAGCATCTCTGACACTTGCAACCTATCTGATGTGACTATCTTCATATCGGTCTACTAATCGAGTTGATGTTGATTCTGACCTGTTTTGCACTGTATGTCGAATAATGCAACTGCTACCGTGAATTCCTAACCAAATCTCTTCCCTAAGTGCTACATCGTCAAGTACACCCAATCATTCTCGGAACTTGAGTATTCTATCATTAGAATTTTGAAAGTCAGCCCCTCTCTTATCAGTATCCTCTTACAGGATATTCTGAACTTCCCAGTCAGTCAATTGAAGCGTCTGATTCCAACTTGAATATTCGGTTCAATTTTGAGGGCAGCCATAAAATTCAAAGGTGGCCCTCCTCAAATTTGAAAACCGAGTTTCGACTTTCTCAAGTAAGGTCCATACTTTAACCAGTATATGCACAAATTAAAACTCTCAACTCAACGCATTAGTGACTTCTTTCATCCTTCTAGGGTGATACCAGATACTACCCTCTTATTCTTCAAAAGTTCTAATTCACAGCGTTACCTCATGTTCAATTCATTCTGAGAGAATAAATACTAGAGACTTTATTGGTTAGTGAAGATTCAGAATTTTTCTCCACATGACTAACATCTCCAAAGATTCAGTATGAAAATTAATGCTGCAAAGTTCCAAATCATGCATTGGGTAATTCAACTTAGGAGGTCTCAACTGGCGGAACGCGTATGCAACAATCTTCTTATGTTGCACCAGTGTGCACTCAGTTTTCTGCATGACACATCACTATAGATCTTGTGTCTTCCAAGGCCAGATGGAATGGTCAACACAGGTGCGGTAGTTAGCTTCCGTTTAAGTTCTTGGAAACTACACTCGCACTCATCTATCCACACGAACTATTCTTCTTTCCTTAGAAGTTAAGTCATCGGCTACATTGATGCTGAAAATTCTTCCACAATTCCTTTGTAGTAACCTGTCCAATCCATACGGCTTCTAATCCCTGACATTGTTATCGGTTCTAGCCCACTAACAACTGTTTCGATCTTGGCTGGGTCTGTGGAGATTTCTTCACCTGAAATCATGTGGCCTAGAAACACAACACGAGTCACCCAAAACTCACACTAGCTAAACTTATTGTCCAACTAGTGGACTCTCAGTGTCTGCAACACTAATCTCATATGACTCTTATGCTCTTCATCACTCCTCGAATACATCAGACTATCGTCAATGAACACGATCACAAATTGATCTAGAAATACTTTGAATATTCAATTCATCAAATCCATAAAGGCAGCAGGAGCATTCATTGACCCGGACGGCATTATTGTGAACTCATAATAACCATATCGAGTACGAAATGCTGACTTAGGAACATCCTCCTTCATGATTCTTAGCTGATGATATCCTGTCCTCAAGTCGATCTTTGAGAAAATCGATGCTCCTTGCAACTGATCGAACAAGTCATCAATCATTGGCAACGGATACTCGTTCTTGATCGTTACCTGATTGAGTTGACTATAGTCAATGTACACTCGCAACAAATCATCTTCCTTTTTTCTCACAAACAAAACTAATGCTTCCTAAAGTGATGCACTGGTATGTATAAATTCCTTATGCAGTAATTCTCGCACCCGTACCATTAATTCTTTTAACTCAGACAATGACAACTGGTAAGAAGCCTTAGAGATTGGCTCTGTGCTGGGGCTAACTCGATCACGAATTCTATCTCTCTTTCTAGCGGTAGTCCTGGCAATTCTTTTGGAAAGACATTCAGAAATTATTGCACCACAGCAATGTTTTCCATTTTAGCTCTACAGCTATCTCATGTATGACAATAGCCAAATAATATTGGCAATCCCCATCTAACAAACAGGTTGCCTCAAGTGATGAGATTAAGGAAGTCGAAGGTCCTTCTCAACTCCCAATAAACTCGACACTTCCACATGCTTACGAATTAAGCTGGTTCACGTCATGACAATAATCTATTGTCACAAGATGCTCCAAGAGTCAATTCTTCTACAACCTTAACACCACGAACTGAAATTCCACAACCTCAATCCAAGATTCTGCTGCGCTACTCCGATACAATCGCTCTAAAAACATTCTTCCTCATATTGCTGCATGGTCGATTCAATTCTTGTTCCTTTCACCATCCTAGTAGTGTCCAATCTGTGATAATGGTGCCTATGCTCCTCTAGACTCATTTTGACCTGATGGTCGTGCTAACGACCATCAAAGCACATTCGAGTTACACCGAGACATTGGATTGATCTACGTTTCCTTCTACAAACTCAACACACAATTGGTGAGTCCTCTATCTCCCGTCGGGTAACAACATGCACTCTTACTTGCACCGAGGTCTGATCCAAATATCTATTATACGTCTTGTGGTGCATTCTCGCTGGTTTGTTCCATTAGCCTTCCAGGACAATTTCTGACCAGGTGACCCTGTCGGTTACACTTAGAACAACCACCCGTCCTAACATGGCACGGGGATGATTCATGTTGTCTTTCATGACACACAACGTTCTAATTCAATGCTGACTTGTCTATCTCGTCTTTCCTAATGGGCGAAATAAAATATACCCTTCCGGCCATAGGCTCCTTTCCAAACTGATTTCCACCTCTACTAAATCTGAACCTCATCTTGGATGTAATGACTTGCTCCTAGATCACATCTTTATATTGGACCTTGACAGGTGTGGCAACAACGACGATTTTGGAACTGATGGTAGTAATGACAATGGCAACAACAATGGCTTGATCCTGAGCTTACTGGCTCAATAAGCTCCTTGGGAAAACTTGCACCTGAACGATCCTGCTGGACCTAGGATTGCTCGGTGTTGCTACACTTTCAGTACCGACCCATGGTGATACTTGTCGGCGCTCTGCCACAACCACCTCGGGCACCGATCCTTGTTGGCATTCTTTCCCGAGTCATAGAGGCTACCCTCCTCTTACTAGGAGCCCTCATCTCCTGATCAATCATACTACAGGATCTTTAGAGAAACCTATGTTCTAATTCTAATACCACATTAGAATTTGAGTGACTCACAAACAAGCTACAAATCAGCTATCACAGACATGCACAAGCATGAATTAAAGGTCATTCCTACTAACTATCCCATAGGTTATTGCACCTTATCACTCCAACTACGACTATGCTTCGATACTACTTAAACGGGATGTCACACCCCAATCTTTGGGCATGCACCCATCGTTCACCTTGGTCGATTTAATAGCAACGTCCCAAGACAAATCTCCGACCCTTTCTTTTTAATATGCACATGAGGAAGCATATAATAAGAATCCCCAAACAATAAAGCAATGTGATAGACAAGTAGGACTAAAAACTTGAACCTGAAAACCAACACCCTTATGTACATATATAACAACTCAGTCATATATATACATATACAAGCCATACTAAAAGGTCAGTTTCCACTCAAACAGGTTCCACAGCAAAAGTCATCAAACATGAGTGGAGTCTCAATCCTCATCAGAATCCTACTCTGGATCATCCTCAGCGTCCTCCAGGTACTCCTCTTCGTGTTCTTTCTCCTTAGGTTCCTCATCAGGGTCCTGAAATGTTGTCCCACAACCGAGATGAGACTATGTCTCATCAAGTTCTACCCTCTAAGACCCGATTAGTAAACTAATACGCTGTCTGGGCTGCCTATGCATACGGGTCAGAGGACTTACCTTGGTCTCAGATTCTACCTGCAAATTAGCACAATTTAATAGGCACCTAGGCAATCACATCACAGATCCATATCTCGATCAATCGACTTAGTCGATTACATGTCAATCAAACCATCTCATGGTCATTTCCATTCAATCAATTAATTCACAACATCAAATCAAAGCAATGATCAATCGACTTAGTCGATTAAATGTCAGCCGGACCAACTCTTGGTCATGCCCAAACATACTATACAATTTCCAATGTAATACACCTAGTCACTGAGTCACGTGTATTCCCTCAAGTGCCGTTTTCGCCAAGACAACGTACCAATCACCGATCTTGTACATTTTCTAAGGTGCCGTAAACGATGTGCTTAACTTATGCCTTCCAATTAGTTTCGGTCGCACATGCATGATACCCGACACACACAGAAATACAACCAAGCAGGCTCGGTATTATGCCACACAAGCACGTCCTATGCCACACAGGCATGATTAATTATCGCCACACATGCATGATCAATTATCGCCACGCAGACATGATCTAGGTGATATATATTCAACAATTTATGTGCATTCTCTTTCAGGCGCCATTTTTGCCATGGTGATGTACTTTAATCACCTGTCGCGACCTACCCCTCGGGGGGAGGGAATAGGTTTAGGGGTATTGCCCAAAGGACGGGCCTAAGGCCCCAAATTAGGCGCGAGCTCTCCCAAGCCCATACCCCGCGTGACATTGGGATATTATTAAGAAATTTTGCACAAAAGGAGTCGCCACTAGCCTATTGGGGTCGGCTAGAAACCAAGTGAGGCATGGGAGCGTGCCTCACTTCCTACGCAACCAGAGAATCTAGGTTCGGGGACTAGATTACACTAATTAACCAATTAGTGCCCTTTCGGTACCTAATCTTGTTCATTTTAACAAAATGATTTTCGGCAAGCAGTTTGAATTGATTTTATATCTATCAACTAACATAGGAAGTGAACGTGCAGGTGCGCAATCAATAAAGTAATAATTATACCTACCGAGGTCCTATTTGCCCTAAAGTTAAACACGTGCAAATTAAACATACAATAAAAACAACATACAAGAAAATAAAGGCTTAATTATACTAAAACGGCAATACATAGTAATTCCTAACCAAACCCTATCATTCTTGGATTTTTGAATTTTTTTTTTTAATTAAATTAATTTTTTTTTCAAAGGGAAAGTCGAATTTTTAATGTTTCCTAGAGTTTTTTGAAATTTCGGAAAATTTTTGAATCTTTTGAAATTTTATCATTTTTTCGAAATTTTTGATTTTTTGATTTTTTTTTTTGATTTTTTAATACATTTTTAATATTTAATATTATTATACTTCAATAAAAATGGGTTTGGACGGGTAAAACCAATCCGCCCGTGGACCCAACCCAAACCCGGATCAAACATTTTTGGATTAAAAGAAACATTTTTTTTTTTTACAGCTTTTTTTAAAAGATTCTTTTTGTAATTAAATTTTTTTTACCTTTTCCCACTTCCTCATTTCCCCTACACGCTCTGCCCAATGGTCCTTCGCGCCAGCTTTTGCCCTTTTAGTTTTCTAATTTTTTTATTTATTTTGCTTTCCCTTCTTCTTCTTTTTTTTGATTTTTCTCTTCCTTTTCTTATCTTTTTTTGGTTTTTCTTTTCCTCTCTTTTTATTTCTTTCCCTCATCTCTTCTGACACTTTCACCGAACACCCCCACCTACTGTCTTTTCTTCTCTTTTAGGGTTTTCTTCTTCTTTTCTTTTTTTTTTTTTATTTTTGTTTTGTCATTTTTCTGACTTTTCTTTGTTCTCTTTTTTTTTTATTCTTTCCCTCCTCCCTTCGACTCTCTTCTTCACGAGACCAACATCTTCCTTTCTTTTTCAATTTTTTTTTTTTTACTTTTTCACTCTTTCGGTACTTTTTTTTTTGCTCTTGTTTCTTTTTACTATTTTTTTTTTTGTCTTCTTCTTCTTTCGTATTTGCCCCTGCACGCCTTCAACCTTTCTACTTTTTTTTTTCTTATTTCTTTTCACTACCCTTTTATTTCTTTTATTTCTTGTTTTTCTTTTAAGCCCCTTTTTCAGGTCGTCTTCTCTGCGCGCTTCCTTCTTCACCCAAAGCTTCCATTAAACACCCAAGGCTTCCTCTGCCATTTCATTGTTTCCTTTTATTATTTATTTATTTCGTTTTTCTTACATTTCTTTTTCTTTTCCTTGCTGGTTTTTCTTCTTTTTCTATTTATTTCTTTCCTTCCTCCCTTCTGACCTTCTTCCTTCGTGCGTTGTCACGCCTTGCTCTCCAGCGACGTCTTTCACCAAAGCCTTCCATCGATGAACTCCACCCCGGAATTTCGCCCCACAGACCCACATCAAAAATTTAAACGAATCGACAACAACACCCGCCGCTGCCGGCCGTCCCTAACTCCGAGGGTTGCTACACCATTTTCGGATGCAAACACCCGCAGCTCAAACACACATGATTATTTCACGAAAATCGCATGAAATCGCGATGAAAACATGAGAGACAGACATGGTCCAACATATATATGAACAAGCGCAAATTAAACCGAGTTTGAACGCGGGTTTTTCCTCGGTTCTCTTTGAGACACTTTGTCAAATATTGGGTGTACAGCAGCTAAAAAGAGGGCATACGGGCTCACTTGAGGCTCGAATCCGAGTAAAGATCAACACAATATGCACAAGCAACACTCAAGATCCACGGGACATATACCACACTCGAACAGATGCGAACACAGCAAGTATTTTCAGCCACAACATACTCACAGATTTGAATCTCTTTCAGGCATTTCATCAACCAAGTAGCATACACAGTAGAAACGAAGTATCTTCAGACTGGTATAGACTCAAGCACAAGCTTGGACGTTTATCAACATGCATTAGGACATCTATGAGCTTTCATGGAGGATGGTGAAGCCGAAGCTCGCGTGAACAGTCAGCCGCGAGCTCCGGCCCGAGACCTCGAAGTGAAGCGAGAAGCCTACCTGGTTCGGGTGGCGAGCAACGAGCGTACTTCAGGCGACGGCGACGCGCTCTCTCCCCAATCGTCTCTCTCAAGCTCGCCTTCTGGTGCCCTTTTTCTCTCTTTACCAAAAAACAGCCCTCCCCCCTCTACGGTTTGCTCTCTCCCTTTTAAAAGCTCGGCCAACGACAGGCGCGCATGGCTCCTGCCACCGCCAGCCTGTCGCGGCCACTTGATCTCCGACCCTGGGATCATGCCGTCCTCTGCCTTCGTGATCCTCTGGCCTTGCGATCCTCTGCTCCTCTGTTTGTACCATCCTCTTTTCTCTTTTTTGCAGAAGCATGGATGTTGTGAGGGGAGGAAGATGATATGCGCATGGGCCGGGTTAAAATAAAAGGAGATGGGCCAGCCCAAGTGCGAAAAAAAAGAAAAAAGGAAAAGGAAAGAGATATGCGGGCGAGCCCATGCGCGAAGAAAGACCCATATACTCGGCCTCATTCGATTTTTATACCTTTAATGGATCTTTTTTTTTTTCTCTTTTTTTTTTTGTTTTGGCAATTTTGGAGAAATAAAGATCGTTCCATATGCCGTGCAATGATGAAAACACAATATTTTAATGATTTTTTTACTTTTCTTTTTTTCTTCTCTCTTTTTTTTTTTAATTATATATATATTTTTTAATTTCGAATTTTTTATTTAAAATTTTTTTGTAATAATTTTTTTGTAATAATTTTCTTTGACAAATTTTAAAGCTAGTGACGCAAATGCTCATAATGCCAAAAATTTAGGTGTCAACATCACCAAGCCACGTATGTCCATAAGTCACGTGCATTCTCTTTCAGGCGCCATTTTCGCCATGGTGATGTACTTTAATCACCGAGCCATGTGTTACCTAATTCCTCCTTAACTTTAACATACCCAATGACATCGTACTCGATTGGTCTTAGCCAAAAGTATATTTAACTCGTTCACACAACTTTTTCCACTTTATAGCCCATCGAAGCATTACTGGCGCTATATACCCATACTCGACCATTTACCAATCAATTACTCAAATTCACTCAATTTAGGAATAATTCCTAAAATTCCACAATCAATTCAATTCAACACAACGTAGAGCTCAAATAAATAAACGAATTGCACCACAACAATCAGCATAGCATTTCGATCGTCGGCTATCCCTGCCTAATTTTCGGAAAATAATTAATTAACTAAATTAATTTCGAAAATTAATAAATAAATAATAAAAATCCAATTTAGGCTCGTAATGCCTAATTGGACGCCATAGTGGATCGGGAAAAATCCCGAGATGCATTCAATAAATAGAAGTACGTCTCTACTTGCTAATTGCAGAACTAATCGCCTAATATGCATCATTAAATCACTAATCTAACTTATCAAAACTAGTCTATCCACCTAATTGTGCTTAATTAAATCTAATCAACCCTTACGCATCATTAGCAAATTAAGAAGGCATTAATGGGAAAAACTTACTGGTTTAGTGTTCCGGTGAGTCCACGGCAAAGGCGACATCAAGGCGGTTAATAAACCTCAAAGCGGCAACACCAAGTGAGGTCGGGAAGACACCTAAAACGGGCCTCGAAGATAAAAAAAATCCTTGCTGTCCTTGGTTTATGTTCTTGAGCCGAGTAGCTGGAACCAACGGTGGTTTGGCGTGGAAATGGTGAGCGGCGAAGGTCTAGCGGATTGAGGGCAGCGTACGGCTGATGGACGGCGGCAAGGAAGCTCGAGAACCTCAACCACAGCGATCCAAGGTGGTCCCAAGGCTAAAACAACAGCCACAAATTCGGACTCTCTCTGCAACTTAGAAAAACTGGTCACCGGAGGAGAAACAGAGCTAAACGGGCTTGGCCGGAGCTCTAGCGAGGGATTGGCTAGCAACCGGTGGCACCCGGGTCGATTTTCTTCGAGCCAGAATGAACCCACTCGACACATTGACGACTCTCGGTTGTTGTAAAAATCTCGATAACTCAAATATGGACATAAGGTACCAAAACGACAGTAAAATCAAATTAGTGTTGGTCGATGAGAATTTCCTAATTTAGTGGCGTCACCCACGATCAGCCACACATCTCAGTTGAACCAACCTATCTCTGATCTCAAATTGATTTTATATTGTACCATAATGACCTCTAAAGATCAGCACAGTCGAGAAGCCAATTCTAGTCGAATTCTCAAGTCTATTATCTTAAAATTTCTTAATGGCTTCCTAAGATAGTTTAGTTATCTTATGAGTAGCCATCTCAGAGAAAAGCACTATAGGCGCATAGATGAAATGCTCTATTTATTTAGTAGAAAATATGACTGAAAATCTGTGATGTCACACTTAACCTCAGAAATGATGGTCGTATCATTGCCATAGATAATTATATCATCCACATATACCACGAGAATGATCACCCTCGATTCCTTCTTGCAAACAAAAACAGAATGATCAGAATAACATTGGTGAAAACCGCATCTTGAAATCACTGAACTGAATTTTTCAAACCATGCTCTTGGAGACTATTCCAACCCATAAATGGCCTTATGTAGCCGACATACTTTACTATGATTCTCCCCCTAAGCAACATACCTAGGAGGTTGCTCCATATATACTTCTTCAGACAAATCACCATAAAAAAAAAAAAAAACATTCTTAACATCCAATTGATATAATGGCCAATCGAAATTCACAGCAAGAGAAATAATAACACGAACATAATTGAGAAGTGCCACAGGGGAAAAAGTCTCAAAATATTTCACTCCATAAGTTTGAGTAAAACCTTTAGAAACAAGCCGAGCTTTAAGACGCTCAATTGAGCCATCTGGATTGTACTTGATAGTGTACACCCAACGACACTTCAACACATCTTTCCCAAGGGGAAGATCAACCAAAGACCATGTTTGGCGAGACACTAGAGCTTCCATTTCCACATCCATAGCTTTCTTCCACTCAAGGCGAGACAAAGCCTTAGTGGTAGAAGTAGGAATTGTGTGAATTTGTAATGATAGAGCAAAGTCATGTAATGGAGAAGGAAGATGTGAGAGAGACACATAACGCTCAATAGGGTAAGCCAAAGAGGATTTTTGTGTGCAAGACCAAGTACCTTTGTGAAGGGCAATCGGAAGATCATCTGGACTAGGAGACAAGGAGGAAGATTGATTGGAGGGCATGGACGAGCTGGAGACTGGTGATGCCATAGACTGCTTTCGCCGCTGATACACCTGCAAGGGAGGAGATACTGAAGAAGGACTAACAAAATCTAGGGGGATTTGTTGTGGGATAGGAGGATCAACTACAATGTTAGTTGAAAACTCTTTACCCTCAGTAAAATAGTATGGTGTACTCTCGAAAAAAGTAACATCAGCACTAACATATTGGGTATAAGTTATAGGATCATAACACCAATATCCCTTATGTGTATGTGAATAGCTGAGAAAAATACATTTAGTAGCACGAAGAGATAGTTTATCAAAACCGGAACATAGGTTATAAACAAAATAGACACACCCAAAGATACACGGGGTAAGAGAGAATAATGGCTTGTCAGGAAATACAACACTAATTGGTGATTGATGATTGAGGATAGTGGAAGGCATATGATTTATTGAGGTAACATGTGGTAAGGACAGCATCACTCCAAAATGATTTTGGCACATTCATATGAAATAAGAGTGGATGAGCAACTTCTAGAAGGTGACGGTACTTTCTCTCGGCCACACCATTTTGCTGAGGGGTATAAGAACAACTTGTTTGATGTATAATGCCAAGATTAGAACAAAACAAAGAAATTGATTTCTGTGTATATTCTAGAGCATTATCTATTCGCAAAATTTTAAGGGATGTATTAAATTGATTAGTAACCTCATAATGAAATAATTGGAAAACATGTAAAAATTCAAAATAGTCATGAAGCATATAGAGCCACGTTAAACGAGAATAATCATCCACAAAAATAACAAAGTACTTAAAACCATTTCTACCAGCAATAAGGGAAGGTCCTCAGATGTCCGAATGAACAAGTTCAAGTAAAGTAGATGCACGAGAATCATTACGACTAGGAAAAGAACTACGATAACGTTTCCTAAGTTCACAAGCCTCACACTCAAGAGTAGAAATTGATTTACACTCGGGAATTATTTGTTGTAACTTAAATAAAGATAAATACCCCAAACGAGAATGCCATAATAGGGGTAATAGAAGTAGCAGCTAGATCATTGGCGTCAGTAGCGAAGACACCATTTAGATAGTAGAGTCCATCACGTTCATGGCCTCCACCAATCATCTTCCTTGTCTGAAGGTCCTGAAAAACACAATAAGATGGGTAAAATGTAACTGAACAACTAAGAGCTTTAGTTAACTGACTAATGGATAACAAATTTAAAGGAAGTTGGGGAACATGTAAAACAGAGGACAAAGATATGGAAGATGTAAGTGAAACAATCCCTGATCCAACCACTTGAGTCGAGGAACCATTAGCTAAAATAACTTATGATGAAGGACTAGAGTTATGTTGGGAAGAAAATAGTTCTTGCTTACCCGTCATATGATTAGAAGCTCCTGAGTCAATGACTTAAGAGGTGTTAGGAGACAAAGTAGAGAAAGAGGTCATGTTACCTTTATGTGCAAGAGTGGCAGTGGATGAGAAATTGGAAGCCTCTAGTTGTTGGACACGCT
Source organism: Eucalyptus globulus (assembly GCA_014182545.1). NCBI lineage: Eukaryota > Viridiplantae > Streptophyta > Magnoliopsida > Myrtales > Myrtaceae > Eucalyptus > Eucalyptus globulus. Next base: position 34,553,160 of record CM024721.1, on the reverse strand, counting down.
TGATGAGTTGTGCAACCATATCATCTCGAGCCGTAGACTCAAAAGAACTACCCCCAAGTGGGATAGATGGGTTCATGTCGCTATAAAACACATTTCGAGCACTCCCTTCAGACACAATAGTATTTGCAGTAACTAATCATTGAGCCCACTCAGACTTGCCATGCTTGGCCCAACAAGTGTCAACAATATGACCAGATTTGCCGCAGTATATACAGTGATAGCTACCTCGATTAGAATTTTGTCCACTATGTCCACCACCACGACTACGACCTCCCCCAAAACCACAACCTCAATTGGAAAATCCACCAAGACTACGACCACCACTACTAGCCACAAATGTTGAATTGTCTTTATATGACGTAGAAGACAGAGAGACAATGCGCTGAATTTGACAAAGTGCTTCATTCATAGAAGGAACTCTCTTGCCAGCAAGAAGCTAACTCTTCATAGGCTGTAAGTCGATATTCAAGCCAGATAAAAACTTGGCCACTTGAAATTCAACTCGTTGTGTCTTAAGTCTCTCAAGATTAGTAGTGATGGGCTAATAAAGATTGAGTTCTTCCACATACCTTTCAAAGCACTATAATACCCTCAAGAGACTTGACTCCTTGTTTAAAATTAAAGATATTCTCATAAAGTTCATAAACTCTAGAAATATTTTTGTCTTGTGAGTAACTCTCCATAAGATCATCCCATACTCCCTTAGCGGTGGTGTGGAACATGACATTAGCAGCAATGGATAATTCCATGCTATTCCATAACCACACCAGAAGTGTCATTCTCTCTAATCCAATCACTATAATCTCTAGAATTTTCAGCAGGGGGTTTGTGGTAAGATAATGAAGTTTCCCTTTGGCATTAATATAGACCTTCACAGCTTGGGCCCATAACAAGTAATTGGAGGATCCATTTAATTTAATAGTGGTAATTTGAACATTGACACTATCTATAGGAGCCTTAGTATCACTCATGACAATAATCTCAATATAAATATATCTACCACTAATCAAGAAGGCTGAAACTTTAGTGCAAGAAACAAAACAGCAACAGTAATGTATAATCAGATGTAATTGGCTCCATCAACTAACAAAGGGATGCTGAAAACTCATAATTATAGACTGTTGTATAGAAGAAAATTTCTGACCAGAAATCTCGATTCAAATAATTATATGTTTGACGGAAACCCAGCAAGACTAGTCAACCATAATCAATAAAGTATTCTGATTCTTGAATCCGCTAATCAGTAAGTGTTATAACCATGTTCACAAACCGAACCTGATGAATCCGATATCTTCTGATCTCATATGTATCAAGACTTGAAGAGAAAACAGATAAAAATTGCAGCTTTAGGTGGTTGCGCAGTAGAGAAGAAGTAGGGTTACTAGAGGACTCTCAAACCAGCAATAGGATCAAATAATCAAGTAGTCATATTTGCTCTGATACCATGTCACAAAGCTGATTAGAGAACCCGCAACAAATAGTAAGAGAGAAAGAAGAAGAGAGAAGGAAGAGAAGGAATAGAGAAGAGAAAAAGAAGGAGAATGTAAAAGAAAGAAACAAAGAGGGGGCTGTAGATTTCTGTAGTAACGGAAACCCTACACCCATTGTGTTTATATTAAATATAAATTGTATATGGCCATACCCTTATGTAAGTAAAAAAGAAATAAAACTCTGAAAATAAAAGAATGACTCAATTAAAGTAACTTGACAAATTTAATAGAATTTCTTCGTGTCACAGTCAAAGAAATTTGGGATTGACTCTAGCTGACATTTGAAGGAATAGAGAAAAGGAGACAAAGATGAACATTCTTCTTAGACAATATGAACTATTCATGATGATATCGAATGAAATAGTGACACAAATATTCACTAGATTCATCGTGATAGTTATGGTCAAGTAAATTAAGGAAAAATATACACTAATGCCGAAAAGGTAAACAAGTTGTGGAGAGCATTGCCAAAAGAACAGAGTAACATGAAGACTTCATTACGATAAAAACAATGAGGATCCGACCAACCACAATAGATGAATTGATTGGAATGTTTATGTCTTATGAAGTGGAACATCTAAATGAGGAAAGAAGCTTAAAAGATAAAAAAAAAGCCATAGCATTTAAAGTTAACCATGATGATACAAGCCAACAAATATCATCAGACAGCGAAGATGATAATGAAGATATGGCACTGTTGACTAGAAGATTCAAGAGCTTCATAAATAAATGAGGAAACTATGAAAGCAAACACCAAATGAAGTACTCATACGATGGAAAGCCATACAAAAGTAAAGAAGAATCCAAACATAAGGATATCGTCTATTATGAATGCAGAAAACCATGTCACATAAAACCAAACTGCCCATCACTTAAGAAAATGAAAGGGAAACACGAAAAGAAGAATAGAACACTGAAGACCAAATCATGGAGTAACACCAAATTTGAATCCGATGATGAAGAGAAACCAAATATGTGTCATAGCCAATTCTGATCATGAAGAAGAAAACGAGGTAAACAATTATGAACTTATTTATGAAGAGTTACAGGATTTTGAAAGGAAATGTTTGAGAAACACAAAAAGGCTTTAAAAAGAATTTTTGTTTTGAATCGAACTATAAAATACCTTGCTTATAGAACTGCTCTTGACAACTTGAAAAAGAAACATGATCTTTGGACAAGAGGTCTTGAACTCTCTCAAGTTGAAAATGGCACTCTCAAGGAAGAGATTTCAATAATCAGCACCAACTTTTTTTCTCGATTCAAAGACCTTAAGGCATATTCAGTTCAAGTTCCTTACTACAATAAATTTGGTTTAGGACACGAGGAAAGTGATACTGAGAAGAACCCACTTTGAGAAATGCGCTACTAATATTTGTCTTTGTGATTGATTGATTCTTTCTTCTGGTATATCATGAGGTATTATTTATGAAAGATCTTTGAACTTTTTGCTTTCCTATTATTAACAGATCGCCTAGCCTCTGTCTCCAAAAATTCATAAAAAATCATATGGAGATCCATTATCTGCAAATGTGTACATTGTGTGAAAATTATCACATAAGCAGATCTTTATTTTGACTGCAACTTTATCAATCAGCCACTATTCACATCTGCGAGATAGTTCTGTCATTATCAAAAGAGGAAGATAGTTTAATCAAACATCTCAATGTGATTTTGATAATTTTCAAATTATCCTTAGTATAATGTTTACTAGGTATTGTGCAGATGTTTGTGACAATGTGCAAAGAACAGAAATGATATCCTTAAAGGAGTAAGACCACAAGTCTGTTTTGTTCTTAATATAGCACCAATGGATTTCAAGATTAGTTGAAAACAATGTCTGTGTCTATAGTGAAGATATTAGTTCACTGGTGATGTTACAACAACAATCACTGGCTCTGTGGCCTCGATTACTCGAGATCATACTGGTCAGATCGTTGCTGGATTCATAAGGCGTGTCGCGGCCTCTTCGGCGCTGCAGACGGAAACTCAAGCTTTAAATCTCACCCTTCGAGAATTGTTGCAGAAAGGACAAGCGGATCGATTTCTTACCTTGGAATTGGACTGCAAGATCTTAGTAGATGCTGTGAAAAACCCTCACTTAACGCCATGGGAGATACGAGCACTGATTGCAGAGGCTACGGCGTTGCTCGAGGGTTTCCTAATCTGTGTGTAGTACATTGCCGTCGAGAAGCGAACGAAGCCGCCAACTGGGCTGCCAAAACCCACGAAACTAGAAGCCTTCCTCCGAATTGGCCCTTTTCTATTCCCCTCCCTCTTTTGGATATTATCTCTACTGACCTTATGGCAAATGGTGTAAATCATCGTTAATGTTATAAAAATATTTCCTTTTTCGACAAAAAGATAAAAAAAAAAAAAGGTGGATATGCATAGTAGAAGAGCTGAATGTCAGATAGAGAAGAGAAAAACAGTCTGTTCGACGGACCTGTCAGAGCTGCAGCGATAGGATAGCAACAGTAGCTGTTTTAGGTAGTCTACAAATGTTTCAAAAAAGAACTATATCGACAAGTCCATCCATAAACAACAGCACCAATGCGATTATCTAACAACTCTTTGCTTCTCCAAGACATGTCCATCAGGAATATGAAGATTGTTATATAAGAGAAAATCTTTAAAGCCAAAATGTTAGTGACACGTGCATTGTAAAACTCTAAGATATGCTAGAAGCTATGTTCAAAGCTAAAAGCTCTTATTCATTCGTTAAGCTCTGTGCTACACTCTTGCTGCTTTGTAATCATGTAAAAGATCAAGTATACAAGAGTAAGTATAGTAGCTAAATCCTCATAGTGTGATCTATCATCTGAAATTACTAGTACAATCTGGCCTATCTTATAGCTGTTAGTTAAGAGACTGTAAGTAGACTTAGGGATAAAACCGAAGTACTATATTTTTTTTTTTGTGCACTTGTTTCTCTTGCTCTAATTTCCATTAGCACCCGACCTGTTTCATACTAACTAAAAGATTAGCTTGACCTGATCTTTGCAAAGTTGCCAAAGTCTACAAAAGATCATCAAAGTTTTAAAACAACGCATTCACTCCTCCTCTAGGTTACATTGTTAGCCCCAACAATACTCATTGCCGCACACTCATTACAATAAAATGCAAAATCATGGTTTATGAAAGAAATCAACGGTTCTTTTTCATTTTCAATTATTTTTGCAAGCTTTGTAAAAAATCCAAATGCATCAATTTTATTAGCAAATAAATCTAAAATAGTAATCCACAACTAGAAGTGCATATCTTTTTATCACCTAGAGTTATGCCATATTAGGCCAATCAAAGAACCCACTTGAGGCCATTTTCTGCCTCAAAATCTATCGTTTTGTGGGTTCTGCGGCTGTCTTCCACTTTGAGCCCATTTATTGTTTCCAGCCCCTTAGTAGCTATCATTGTTCATCCCTAAAATTAAAGCTCTTCGGTTAAAGGAGACTATATTCATACAAAAACCTTTGAAATACCTTATTCAAGAGACATGCAATACTTTAATATCGCCTTCCATGTGCGAACGGATTGAGAACGGCAGGAAATTCATGAACATGGAGCCACATATAGAAAATAAACATATGGTGAAGCCTTACTCAAATATCATGTTAGAAAGTTCAACTCATTATTTAATTGAAATTCCATATTCAAGTAATATAGGATACTTTAACATCTTTACAAACCAAGTTTGGGAAATGTCGAATGAGGGAGTGCCCATGTTTAGACTGGTGTGCAAGCTTAAGGCCCTCAAAGCTCATCTCAAGACTCTCAACAACGAATCATTTTCCAACATCTCCATCAGGACTTCTGAAGCGAGGGCTGCACTCCGGATCACTCAACTTGACCTTCAACAGGACCCGAACTCTGTTGCCCTTGCAGATTTGGAAAAGTGTCAGCGGCGTACCTTCATGGACTTGCGCTCTAAAGAAGAATCATATTTCAAGCAAAAGTCCAGAGTTAAGTGACTAAAGGAGGGGAATCGCAACACTAGATTCTATAATCATTATGTCAACAAAAGGCGGATAAGGAATAGAATTCTTTCGGTTATGAATGCGTCAGGTATCCAAATCACTGAACTGAAGCTTATTCACCAGCATTTTGTTAGGCACTACCAGGATCTTTTGTCACCGCAAATTATACAATGAAGACCCTCGGTTGGGGATATCAGGGAGACTATTCAGTCTCCCCTTAATGCTGAACAGATTAGCTTCCTTGATCGGCCCATTTCTGACTCAGAGATCCGTGATACTATATTTTCTCTAGCTAGAGGCAAAGCTCCTAGATTTGATGGTTTCACAGTTGAATTCTTTAAGCATAACTAGGAGACGGTGGGTTAGTTGGTTGTATCGGCAGTGAAGGATTTCTTCATCTCGGGTAGGCTCTTAAAAGAGATCAACAACACAATTTTGGTGCCGGTACCAAAAAATCCGAATGCGACTTCTGTGGATGACTACAGACCAATCGTCTATTGTAATACCATCTACAAGTGCATTACTAAATTTATGGCCAATCGGGTTGCTGCAGTGCTACAGGATGTCATTGGGTCTTCCCAGAGTGCGTTTGTTAAAGGCCGACGAATCAGGGATAATATCCTTCTAGAGCAGGAACTCTTTTCTGGTCTTCACATCTAGCCTTACTCACCCAAGTGTGCAATCAAGGTGGACTTCAAGAAAGCCTACGACATAGTCGATTGGGACTTCCCTAAGGTTGTCCTTCAGGCCTTCGGATTCTCTGATCACTTCACCCGTCTCATCATGACTTGTGTGAGGACCCCTAAATTTTCCATAGCTTTGAATAGGGAGTTGCATGGATTCTTTGCCAGTGGTCGTGGGCTTCGTCAAGGGACCCCCTTTCTCCCTACCTGTTTGCATTGGTCATGGAGGTATTTTCTGGTATTCTCACTACTCGTTCTTTGTCATCGGAGTTCAAATATTTATGGAGATGAAAAGTGACCAGCCTATCACACTTATTCTTTGCGGATGATGTCTTCCTATTTTGTGAAGCGGACTTGCCTTCGGTGAAGCTCTTCAAGGAAGGCCTCCAAATCTTTTCGGATTGGCCTAGCTTGGTTCCAAACACAAATAAAAGTGAGGTCTTCCTTGCAGAAGAATTATCTTCCTTAAGGAACCAAATCCTCCTTACCCTCGGTTTCCACGAAAGAAGCTTACCAACTCGCTATCTCGGGGTTCCCATAATCACTTCCAGGATCAGTAAGGTGGATTGTTGCGTGTTAGTCAACTGCATCACAGCGAGGGTACAATCTTGGACTCATCGTTTCCTATCCTTCGCCGGTCAGCTACAATTGATCAGGTTAGTCCTTCATGCCATCCAAGCATACTGGGTTAGTGTATATATTTTACCTGTAGCGGTCTTGGATCAAATTGAAAAAATTCTTAGACAATTCCTATGGAAAGGCCCGGAGTTGGGAAGAGGGGGTGCAAAGGTCTCTTGGGAGGACGTGTGTTGCCCAAAAGAAAAGGGGAGCCTTGGCATCCATAGGCTTCGGGAGTATAATAAGGCCACCATGTTAAAATATATATGGATCCTGTTTGCCGATAAGGAATCTTTATGGTGCAAATGGATTCACTCGACCTTCTTAAAAAGGTCAAATTTCTGGGTGACCAAAAAGCCGACCTATTTTTTATGGGCTTGGAAGAAGATTCTCCAATTTAGGACTGAGTTTCGAAGCTCCTTCTATTGGAGAATTGGGGATGGTTGCTCGGTGTCCCTCTGGTTTGATAACCGGCACCCCAAGGGTCCTCTGAACTTGTATTTTCCAGACTCAGCCATATATACATCTGGCCTCTCTAGGCAAGCGACGGTGGCGGACCTTTTCACCGACCGTGGAGCTTTGACCAAGTTGGTCTTAGACTCTTGGGCAGATTCCCTTCCCACCCTTTCTCACCTCTCCGATCATTTTGGTTGGAAGGGAAACACCTCCCACGTGTTCATAGTGGCCTCGGCTTGGGATTTGACTAGGAGGAGGAAGACTTGGGTCTCCTGGCACATGTTCATATGGAACAACTCAATCACTCCAAGGTACCAACTAAACCTTTGGCTTATTACCAAACACAGGCTTCCTACCCAAGCTCTATTATCTTATGGTAGGATAGATAATGCCTTGTGTCCCTTCAACAATGAGGTGCCGGATTCCATAGACCACCTATTTTTTCGATGCCGCATCTCTGCTAGCATCGCCTTCTTTTGGGCCTCCATATGCAATCTGTCGTGGCGAAATAGTTTGTGGGTCGAGAACCTCAACTGGGCCATCTCATTCCTTGTGGGCTAAGAACAAGTGCATTGCTCACTTCTCCTTTGGTGCTCTTTATTATTTCATTTGGAAGCACAAGAATGACATCCTCTTTAGAGAGCAGCGCTTATCCATTCCAGCGGTGAAGAATCAACTCATCAAGGTCGTCAGAGACAAGGCAACCACCTTTAGGAGTGTGGATAATACTTATAGAAATCGGAGATTGCAGTGTAGCTGGGGTATTGATCCGATCATTTTTTTTTTTTTCAGCTGGGGAGTCTTCTACTTTGGCAAGGCCCTAGCTTGGTGTTTGCTGTCTAGATACTCTTCCTCCGCTTGGGTGCTTCCTTGATGGCTCTTCACTTTTGTCGTTGGCGGATGCGGGCGTAGATTGTGGTTCATCTGGCCTTCTGTGGCCTCCTACTGCTTTCCTTTTTCCTTTCACCATTGTTTTGGTTGTTTCTGCTTCCTCAGACCCACTCTTGCGGTCCTCTTTTGCATTCGGCTCCCTTCCACTCATTCTAACTGTCCTGTTGTCATGTTAAGTGCAAGTTTTGTGGTGCCGGATCTTTTGTAATTATTGGTTCAAGCTATATATTCTAACCCTTTACCAAGAAAAAAAAAACATCTTTACATTAATTGGATAACTCATTTTATAATTGAAATTTCATATTCAAGTGATATAGGATACTTTAACATCTCTACGTTAATTGGATAATTATGATTCCTCTTCTGTACTACAAATTGTTGCTTTGCATAATATTCGCAAGAAAATTGGGAGAGTTTCTCTATTCTGGCGCAACTATGGATATTTGAAAGTTCATGCTCATTTTTGTGGAACAACTTCGATTCTATATTGATATTATCCACCTTCTTTCGATATGTCAAAATAGCTTTGCCTTTCATCTCACATAACATATTAATTTTAGAGGTGCTTATGCTTCCATCTTCTCAGGCATGATGGGGGCTCATGATGGAAATGTGTGGACATTGGGCCACACTAAATAACCAAGAATTTCAATTATCTTTAAACCCATAGAAACTCTCCAAACTCAAGATAACTGCAGGGACTATAGTTTATTACAAATAAACTATACTCAATATCTGAGATTTTATTTTGCCTTTCTGATTAGTTGTCATGTAACTACCTGCTCGTTAGTTCACTCGTCGGGCTCTCTGTTCAAGATCCCCTATTGTCCGTTACTAATTTCTAGCATAATTAAAAATACATTTAATAAAGTTAGAGAAATAATAAATATTTACCCGTTTGCTAAGACATGGTAAAGAACTGATAAATGTAATAGGTGCCGAATTTATTTTTATAAATTGCTGAAATGCATAAAACCCATGTATTACGTGTGATTTTTAAAATGTAATCATACATTAAATTAAATTGTTTTATGGTTAGACATACATGCATTGTTTTGATTATAATTTGACTAATAAAATGCACAAAAACGCAGGCTTATGCCTAATAATTTATGGATCACCTTGTGCTCGCACATGTTAAGTTGGAGAATTTCGTTGCATGCTATAATGTGTAATGATATTAGCTGTTGTAGGAAGAACACCGTGTAATTGACCATAATCGCATAATAAATGGATAAATAAGTAAGAAATAGAGAAAAACAATAGTAGGATTTACGTGGCTCGTATTTGTTCTGCACTCCCACCATTATCAAACTGTTCAACTTCTTCATTATTCAATATTCACATAATATCAAACAAAACCTTCTAATGCACTTGTGCGCAATATCGACCAACTTAAAATTCTAATATTAAATTATCGTTCTTGTCAACAGAGACCCGACGTACACGACACCAAGGCATTGTTCTAGTTTAATTACGTGAAGATAAAATATATATATATATATATATATATATATATATATATATATATATATATATATATATATATAACGTAATATAATATGAATGACACAAACTGGCTTGGCCATTAAAAATTGTGTACTCCCGGCTAGTCTAAGCCAATCATGCGACTATTGCGCCCTAAGTAGTCCCTAGTATAAAATATTTGCCCATTCTTGTGAGATGCTAAATGTACAATGATCTTATTAATCATTTTGAAGAGTTTACAAACGAGGAAATTAACACTAGACATGACACTGCCAATATGAGACTTTTTTTACTTCTTTTAGTAATTGAGTTTTATACACATGTTGATGCAAACATTATTTAAAATCAATTAGACCAATCACTTGAAAAACGAGTGGCAGGAAATTCCTTATTTTCTTCCTAAACAATTACTCAGTAAGACTTAACCAGGAGAAGATTCGTTTGGGTACAAATGGTGCTTTGGGAGCATCTAAATATTTCTCAATTTACGGAACAAAACTTTATTTTATTTTATTTTTTCTTCCCAATAACGACGAATCTGCTCTTACATTTAAAAAAGAGGAAGAAGAAGAAAAAGACCCGAGGAAGCTTCAAGATGTCGAGCTTTCTGGTATTCCATGTTGGAATATCAAGGTCTTGCTAATTTTGCTCTTTCATCATCGCAATACCTTCACACTAGCTAGCTAGCTTTTGTTGGCTTATGAGCGTCTTTTAATCCAATCTTAACTGTGCCATATTCCAATTTAGATGCTCCATACTAGAGGAGATCTAGCTTACATCATGTTAGTTCTTTAAATTAAAATTGTTGGCTTGTAGGTTGTCCATTCTTTTCCATTTACACAACCCCTTGAATCACTGTTGATTGAGACGAGGATTAGAGCACGCATCAATAGTGTAAACAAACAAAAGAGCCCTTTACACAGCCGGTCCTATCCGCTGTTGATTTGAGAGCTTTGGCCACTCACTTTTTCATGAATCATCAGCCTAGGTGTGGATAAAGCCACTTATAGAAAAACATATTTTCACGATGCAAGTGCGTGCGGTGTTTTGCTCTAGTTTATGTGACAACTACATGTTCCCAATTTTCTAGTGAGATAATTTGACCCCTATAGTTTAATTCGACAGTCATTAACGAAATAGGTGACTATCCCATCTATGTATTGGCCCCCAAACCTACAAGTTCCCATCCAATGACTTTACTTAAAAAGCTCCGAGCTACTTCCTACGCCCTCTCATTGTGGAGCCGTTCGAAATTTGCCAATGCTAGAGAGCAGATAAGTCTCCTACAGTATCAGCTTCAATCGTTAATAAATCAGCCGTATGGACAGCACAACCAGGAGTTAATAGCCAATCTGAAGCAGCAAATCCAAACATTATGGCAGCAGGAGGAACAATTCTGGGCTATGCGCTCACAGGTTAACTAGCTTAAGTGGGGGGATAGAAACATACACTCTTTTCATGCATCAACTATTCAACGAAGACAGCGAAATAGAATATGCATGTTACAAGATGATCAACTTAGATGGGTAAGAGATCAGCAACAGCTTAAGGAGATGATGTTGTCCTTTTTCCAGCAACTATATACAACATCAGGGAACATAGACTACAGCCCTACCATCGCAAAATGCAATCCAATAGTATCAGCAGAGATGAACGATAAGTTTATAGCAGAGGTTACTAGAGAAGAGGTACGCCTAGTAGTTTTTCAATTAGGCGGAGCTAAAGCATCGGGCCCGGATGGTTTGAATGGGCTTTTTTATCATTCGCATTGGGATATAGTACATGATGATGTTTACATGGCCGTGCAACAATTTTTTCAGACAGGGGTGATGCTACCGGACTACAATAGGACTCATATTTCCCTGATACCAAAAACATCCAATCCATAAAGGCTAGATCAGTTTCGACCAATAAGTCTATGCAACTTTATTTACAAAATTATCTCTAAAGTCCTTGCTAATCGACTCAAGCCTTTGCTAACATAGCTAATAGCGCCAGAACAAAGCGTTTTTGTCAGCGGGCGCCAAATTCAAGATAACATCATAGTGGTTCAAGAGGTTCTTCACCATATCAGGACTCACAAAAGGACCAAACAGTTTCAGGCGGTGCTTAAATTAGACATGCAAAAGGCTTACGACAGGGTCGAGTGGGATTTTCTCAGAGACTATCTTCTCCAAATTGGATTTCATGACCGATGGGTTCATTGGGTTGTGCAATGTATTTCAATAGTCTCCTTAAGTGTAAAATTCAATGGTGAAGCGCTACCCTATTTTCATCCGTCATAGGGTCTGAGACAAGGAGATCCTCTATCGCCTTACCTATTTATACTGGTGACCAATGCATTATCCTTGCTTATCAACCAAGCAGTGGAAATGGGGAGTCTCAAAGGTATTAAATTAAACTGTTGGTGCCTTGTCCTATCCCATTTGTTTTTCGCAGATGATGCTATTTTCTTCCTAGCAGGAAAGACCCTAAAGTGCCAGAATTTAGCCAATGTGCTCAATGAATACTACTTAGCCACGGGACAAATAGTGAATCACAACAAATCAAGTATGTTTGTTAGTAAGCTGTGTCCTATTAGTTTGCAAGAGAATTTAGCCAGGAAACTTAGAGTCCCACTGCTAGCCAAAACTGGCAAGTATCTTGGTATACCTTCATATTGGGGACACTCTAAAAATGAAATGTTTTCGTAGATATTGGGTCAGGTGCAATCTAAGCTTGAAGGCTGGAAAGAGAGGTTGATATCAAAAGGGGGCAAGGAAGTTTTGATTAAATCTATAGTGCAGGCAATTCCCATTTATGCTATGTCTATTTTCAAGATACCAATGTCCATTTGTAGAATAATTGAACAGAAAATATCTAGATTCTGGTGGAAATCTAATCATAATAGTTCTGGTATTCATTGGATGAAGTGGGAAGCACTTAAAAATAGAAAAGATGAAGGGGGTTTGGGTTTTCAAGACCTTATTGCTTTCAATAAAGCCTTACTAGGGAAACAAGCATGGAGACTATCTCAGCAATCTTTATCTCTATCTAATAAAGTATTGAAAGGACTGTATTTTCCTTTTCAAGATTTCAGAAATTCTTTGAAAGGTGCTCGACCCTCTTAGGCTTGGCAAAGCATAATAATAGGAAGGGATTCGATTGAGGAACACATGCAATGGTCTATGGGGGATGGAACTCTTATTAACATTTGACAGGATAGATGGTTCCTCTGGCACATTTGGAAGGCCCGCAATAACTGCATATTTCGCCAGTAGCAACCCCAACCGCACCACATAGTGGAGACAGCCTTAGCTAGTGCCATAGCAAATCAAAATCCATCTCGGTAGAAACAGAGACAGGGAACGCAGCAAACAGATCAGCATTCATTTTGGCGTCCGCCAGATCAAGGAGAAATGAAACTCAATATTGATGTAGCTTACCAGCCTCATAGTGGAGAAGCATCGATCGCCTATGTTTGTCGAAGCTCATCAAGCCTTTTAATCGATGGCTTTGCTCGATCGGTGGTCGTTTCCTCAGCCCCTAGCAAGCAGAGGCAACGGCGTTAAACCACACGCTCCACTTCTTGCTGAATACGGGCAAAAACTCAGATCGGATATCCTTGGAAATTGATTGCTCAGTTCTTGTTGAGGCGATGTGTAACCATGAACTACCGCCTTGGGAGATTAAATCTTTGCTCGAAGACTACACGATGCTGCTTCAATGTTGCCCTAATCTTCAAATTGTCCATTGCAGGAGGGAAATGAATAAGGTTGCGGACCGGGCCGCGAAGGCCCATCAGGCCGGTTCGCTACCTGCGGATTGGGTCTTTAATCCTCCTTTGTTTTTGCGTGAAATGTTGTCCTTCAATATTATGCAAAACGCTCCTTCTACTTTTCGGTAGTAATAATATTATTACCTTTCTGACCAAAAAAAAAAAAAAATCATGCTTGGATGATTCCAATATTTGCTTATATGGATCTTTTGTCCATAAGAAAACACTTTAATCAAAACAAAAATTTGAGAAGCAATAATTAATTAAGCGTGCACAAGACACGGCTGTTTGTAGTTAGACATTATCTCTTTAATTAATTGTCAGACAGATTTTACGCAGGATACTACCGCCCGCTCTGGAATCTCCATGCGGTTTTGTCGTTTTTTATTTTCTCAAAAAAAGGTGATATATATAGATCACAGATTGACTGTTCAAGGGTGAGACGCCTCAACTGCCGGTCAAATGTTCTTTGAAATACAGTTCAAGAGGGATACTCTGAGCACCTCATCTGTTCAAAGATACTTTATTGTAATGCAATATAATTTTATTTGATATGATATGAAGTTGACATATTTTTCCAATAATTCGATAGGAGAAAGAACATTTTCTGATGGGCCATTATACTCGCTGGATCCTTTCTAATACGAACGGACTCGTTAACAAAAAAAAGAAAAAAGAGAGAGATATTCCTGTAGTTGAAACTTAAGTAGCATCAACAAGCAACACGAATACGTGAAAACAACATGACACAACGCGTCAACACGTCATTTCTCAAAAATAGAAAATTCCAACACATTATTGATGAAACAATGACTAACAAGAAATTAGAATCAACTTATTTAAATAAATCCATGATACAATGATCAAAATTTATCATCATTCAACATTCAATATTTTTAATATTTTGAAATTATTTTTTAATCTCATTTATTTATTTTTCTGATTAAAAAAAAAAAGTCTCCACGTGAGGTCCTCCTCCAATCACCCCCCCTCCCTTTTTTTTCCCTCGTCTCTTTCCCTCCCACCCCCAAATTTATTTTTCTTTTCTCTCCCTCCACCACCACCTAACAAGTTGTCACTTCCCTCTCTCTTCGAAATGAAAAGTCACGCCAAGTCCATCAAAATCCCCATTTTTTTATTCTTTTCGAGTTTCCTTCTCAGAAACCTTATCCAGCGCCCTTCTTCTCCTCCTCCTCACCACACGGCCCATTTTCTCTCCTCTTCCTCTAGATCTCTGCTTGCTCTCAGTCCTCGTCACAATCGTGCACCACCTCACCTCCGGCCTCCTCCCTCGCAATTGCACCCTTGTCGCTGATCCATCGCAGCATCACAATAACAGCTCTCACCTCAGTCTCTACTTTCTTTGGCCGTCTCTCACCATCGCCCGTCGCTCGTGGCCTGTCTCTACTCCATCACCCTCACCTCCACCCTCCATCGTCTTCCTGACACGCGTGTCAAAATATGTTGAGAAAAGTTGACCACGTGTCAGAAAATCCAACACGTGTTGACCATGCGTCTGAGCGTATCTGAGTGTGTCGACGTGTCTGACACACTCCGACACGTGTCGGATGCGACATGGAAGCACATGTAATGTCACCTACTCTCTCTCTCTCTTGTTAGCATACTTAGCTTTCATTCAGAGCAACCTATGATCAGTCTCTGGGATTTCTCAACCTCTGGGATGTTGTCAATGGAGACGCAGGTGAACATACCAGCGAGGTTGCTCCACGTGCCATGGGTTCAAGACATGATGAAGGAGAACCCGACCACGGTTCCGGAGAGATATGTCCGCGACGATCTAGAGCCCGTGATCATGGGCGCTTGTTCTGGCTTGCAGGTCCCCGTGATTGACTTGGGGAGGTTGGTTTCGGAGGACTGCGCGAAGCTAGAGCTCAAGAAGCTGCACCATGCGTGCAAAGACTGGGGCTTCTTTCAGGTACGAAACAACTTCTGCGTTTGGAACATTAACGCTTTGAGAAAGTATCAGAGAAAAATGGGTTCATTGATTGAAAGAGATTAAAATCCACGTAATTCTCAACTTCTGCAAGGGCCACTAAGGAGACTTAGATGTACAATTCTTAGCCACAATTATGTGTGGCCGATGAGATTTCATCGGAAATTTCCTTGTTTTGCTTCCTGGACTCGCTTTTTACCTCCTACCAAATCTAGGTTTTCGCTTTTCTTTTACACTTAGATGTACTATTCTGTGCCACCTTGCCCTGTTTCACCAGAACACTAAATTGGTCGTTCAAGATTTCCAACGGAAAAAGAAAGGTGGGAACTTAGATGAATTTGGAGATTTGAGTTCCTCGATTTTCTCTTTTATAGAGAATGCTAATAAGACAAATTTATCTTTTGCAACTTTCTTGATATATGTTGGAATAAAGGTCTCTTGATTACTCAGCAATCAGGAGACAGAGCTTTCTCTGTCTTGATCTCAAAGGAATGCCTGTTTCTGGGAGAATCAAGAGTGATAGCGGTGTGTTAATAATTTTCAGCTGATAAATCATGAAGTGAGCCCTAAGTTGATAGAGAAAGTGAAGAAGGGGACCGAAGAGCTGTTCAACATGCCAATGGAAGAGAAGAAGAAGTTTTGGCAGAGTGACGGCGAATCGGGCGGCTTCGGACAGGCCTTTGTGTTCTCGGAAGACCAAAAGCTTGATTGGGCTGACATCTTCCGCATGTTCACTCTCCCTGCTTCTATGAGGAAGCCTCACTTATTTCCCAAACTCCCCCTTCCCTTCAGGTTCTTTCTCTCGGGCGCAAACATGCATAGACACCATAAAATTTTCATGTGACACTTGTACCATGTAAGCGAACATGCATAAAATACAAAATCGCTTGATTAGAAAAGTGAAACCACATTAGTATGACACATGATATAATTGCTATGTGAATAACTTTTTTGTTGTTGGGGGTTTAGTTTGTGGCGTGTTCCAAAATATCCCCTTTATCGCCTAAAGAATGAAATTGTCTACATGGTAGAGACGATCTGGACGCCTACTCGAAGGAAACAAAAACCCTAGCAATAAAGCTCCTCTACCTCATGGCGAAGGCCTTAGGAATGGAAGCAAAGGACCTTGAGGGGATGTTCGAAGATGGGGTGCAAGCGATGAGGATGAATTATTACCCGCCGTGTCCGCAACCCGAGCTCGTGATGGGCCTAAACTCTCACTCTGATGGCGACGCGGTTACCATCCTCCTCCAGGTCAACGAAATGGAGGGCCTCCAGATAAGGAAAGATGGGAAGTGGGTTCCTGTGAAACCTCTCCCCGGTGCTTTCATCATCAATGTTGGAGACGTTGTTGAGGTAATAGTATTGCAACATCAACTTCCACATTTGACCATACTGTGATAATTTATTGTGTTCCCTTCATTGGCCGACAGCAGATTATAACGAATGGGATTTACCAGAGCATCGAGCATCGAGCAACAGTGAATGCAGTGAAGGAGAGGATCTCCATTGCAACGTTCTTAAGTCCGAGAATCGATGCCGAGATCGGTCCTGCGTTGAGCCTCATCACCTCGGAGACCCCAGCAATGTTCAGGAGGATAACAGCGGCAGAACATCTGAAGGGCTATCTATCAAGGGAGCTCAACGGAAAAGCTTATCTCGACGCCATGAGGGTTCAGAACAACGAAACCTAGAAGAGCCGAGTTCTATCCATTGAGTATGGATGTGAAAATGGTGATTCGTGGAATGGTGATGCAACCTGATATGATATCGGTTTGATATTTAGGGAGGTCCTTTTTGAGAAAGACAATAATGACTTGAAAAAACTTCTTGTGATTCTCATCTATTGCTTGTTTGAACTATCAAACAGTCTTCTAAAATCCAAGGCATTGATTTTTTGCTCCGCCCTTCTGTCTTTTTTTCGTTTTAGTAGAGCGATGAATGTTCATCCTCCTGATCCCCAACTAGCGCCAAACCGAAATTCATGAGACTATCGCTTGCATCTTACCTTATTGGATTTATATGGTGTACGGGTATTTTTTCAGTTTGGATTAACTTATTTGAGGGGGTTTCCTTGTCATTGAAAGACTAAAGAAGATAGTAATAGACTAGGCCAAATTTGAAAGACAGTAATGTCATGCAAGTTAAAAAGTATACATTTATTTATTAATCATTAAGGAAACCCACCAGGATCACCATTCTACCTATATGCTCTCCTTTGCCAAATCATTTTCTTTTCAAAAGGGCAAGATTTAGCTGCAGCAAGGTTGCAGCGTTAACGTTGCTACCAAACACATGGTGTATGTTCGCATAACCTTTAAATTATCCGGAAGCAGATCGAACCTTAGTAATCCACTCTATCAAAAAATCTGTAATCTTTGTTCTACTCACCCCAGTCACTCTCTTCTCTGCCTACCGTCTGTCGCGGCCGCCATCCGCCACGCCAGTCTTGGCCCCCCTGAGCTCCACCTCATCGCCAAGATCATCTCTATTGGCGTTGCTGATGAAGGCTCTCCACTGTCTCACGACCCTCTCTCCCGTGCACAAGGGCAGCATCTCGCCGTAGGTAGCTTCGTACATGGTGAAGCAACAGCGATTTCACGGTCTTTTGTCGACAAATTTGTGGCTAGGAGATAGGGAGGGTTTCTTGAGAAGGTGTTTGTTGACACTTTTGGTGACTCAATTGGTTATTAAAGGCATAAAAAAATAGAAAATTGAGTTATTTGGGCCCTGGAGGATTAACAGGGCGAATTGCTAGTTTTCGAATACGAGATATCCACCCTAGTCACTATGGACGCATTTGCCCAATCAACACGTCTGAAGGAATCAATGTTGGACTTATTGGATCTAGGGATCAATCCCGACCCCTAAACAAAAATATTAATTAAAACTATATATAAATTTTAAAAGCATTGATAGTAATAAGCCCACCTAATTGCATTTCCATTGGACCAGCGATGGATTGATTTGAATAGAAGGTTTCGAGCCTAATTGGATTGATTGGACTAAGCTGGTACAAATTAAAAATTTGGCCAAGTTCATTAATCATTTAATATGGCCAACATTTTGCATATGATATGCAAGGAGGTTGTAGGTCGGCATATATTGAAACCTAGGACCTTAATATCCTTAACTACAACATCTGAATTCTGGTGGGACGTAAAAATTTGGGGTATTACACTGGGAGGGAAAAAAGTTTCTCCAATTAGGCTGAAGCGTATGGGTATCGACACATTAAAATTAGGCTGAGGCGTGTAGGTATCGACATATTAAAATAAGGAACATCATTTTATCAGCCCATCTACTGACATGTGGGGCGACCCTTAGTGAAGTTTTGGAGCTCCTACGTTGTGGGGAGTTTCCGAGCTCCTACGTTGTGGTGAGGTACGCATTAACCACCAAAGATCCACAACTCGAGAAGAGGCTCAACATACGTGGTTCAAGATTGAGAGCAAAGGGTCTTCACGTTCTCCACACGCAAAAAAGCCAGAGGAGAAGACGACAAAAAAAGGAGAAAAACAAAAGAAAAGAGAGGGAAAGAAAGACCCACTTCCGTTGCTGCAACATCCACGATTCGCACAGAGAGAACAAGTAACAACAGTGATATTCTTGCAGTTCTCGGACGTGTCTTGCATCTTCACATCCGCACACCTCGTCGCTCCATACAACAGACCGGCAAGTCTCCGAGCATTCCTTAGCAACGCTGGCGGCAAGCCTCAACGCACCAGTGATCGTTGACGCACCTGCAACGACTGGCCACGTCAGTGTCCTGTGTCCTCGCCGGTCACGCCCAGTAGCTGTTCCCTCTCAACTCCAGTCCACGACCTGCGATACTCAGCCACTACCAACATCCCCGTCGGTGAGTTTGAGTTCCTTTTGCTGGTTATCCAGCGATGTTCGGCAAGCCTGTCATCGGCCGATCATTACCAAGGCCACATTGAGTCCGTGAGCCGAGAATCAAGAGTCCGCCAGTATTCCACCATGAGCCATGCTGTGAACAACCGTGAGCACCACTGCTGGCCGAGCCTCATTCGCAAGCCGTGATCTTCCATTCGATATCGTACTCATAGAAAAACATATTTTCACGATGCAAGTGCGTGCAGTGTTTTGCTCTAGTTTATGTGACAACTACATGTTCCCAATTTTCTAGTGAGATGAGCAATCTATCAACCTAATAATGAGGGCCCTCATTAACGAAATAGGTGACTATCCCATCCATGTATTGGCCCCCAAACCTACAAGTTCCTACCAATCTTGTCAAGTCCCGGACCTTGGGTATGCGCACATCTCTCGGCAGTCAATTAAAATGTGACATTCCCAGGACGTGTCGCCCACCCATTCGTTTTATGCACATGCAGTGTTGGGAAAAGTATTAGAATACATAAAATAATAATAATTATTGAAAATACATTACAAAAGATTAGAAAATAAAAAGAAATGTCTGAGGCGTGCAAACACTGTCCTTAAGGATAATTCCGCCCCTCAAAGTATGAAACTCGGTATGTAAGGCTTCAGTGGCTATCCTCCCAAGATATAACAGACCTTCCTCTTACTTCGCACTGAATATTAGAAGGAAACAGAACAATTTTTGTGTATAACCCAGCAAAAAGAAAAGGAAAGATATGAGAACATGTTGTATCTACAAGGATTGTGGTTTGAAGTTTAATTTATATCTAAACAAGAAAAAGAGAGAGTCGTTAGGAGATTGTCATAAATCAATTGGTAATTAAAAAAATGACCATTATAAAATAATGAAGAGTTTATGAAGTAATAAATCAAAAGTTATAAAGCCATTAGATGACTGTTATACAACCATTAAAAAGTCATTATATGACCGTTAAAAAGCCATTACAAAAATGATGACTTTTATGATGATCATAATTTCTAATAAATATTTCAAAACTACTGAAATATCTAACAATCCTCAACATATTTCAGAAAGTTTTGACAAGAAAAATAGAATAATACTGAGTTAATGGAGAGTAATGCATCTGAACTGGTGCTTGTTAGGCTATGAACCAATCTTAGGAAGAATGAATTATAATTCATGAAATCATTGGTGAAGTTTGAAACTTCTATGAACCAAGAATTTCTTTTTGTGAATTATAATTTTCACCAATCACATTACACTCCCACAAACTTTGTTGTTCAACGCGGTTTTGCGCTAATAGGCAATGCACGTGCTTGGTTTATTCATAAGTACTTTAGAGATCTTCGCCAAAAATTCTCATACGAGTGGCTCCACTCCACACTTATATAGGTGATTCCATTAAGTGTATATTACAGATTAATACACCACCAATAATGGCTATGGAATTTCATTAAGAGCTTAACTCAACCTCATTTTCCTTGCAATTTGGCACTATTTTCACCTTAGGAGGGATAATATTTTTTTTCTTTTTTTTTACAGTACACTAGATCAACAAATGACTTGTTATCACCCATATGAACCTAATTCACGGGATCGCCAATCACATAGGTTGGGTTACTATCATTGTTGATTTTCTTCAGTTGGCTTGTCCCATTCCCCTTGATGTATAGTCAAAGAATTGGCTAAAATCCATTTCTGACTTCATATAATTAATGGACATAATTCCATCATTAAGTAGCTACTTTACTACATCATCCCTTAATTGGACGTATCAATTTTTACCATTGAAAAATTTATCTTTGCATGGCTATTGCCTCTTGGCAATCATGATGTATAAACACAAAATGTGTCATTTTCCCAAAGGAATATCTGCTAATAGTTTCTCAACTATTCAGCCTCATTTTCATATATGAGTTTGAGAAGAATTTTTTTTCTTTTTCTCAAGAACTTGAATAGTTCTCAATTTACCAAAGAATAGTAAATATTTTATTCTCCTTCACCCATTAGAGCTTAGGAGGATAAGGCATTTTGTTTTACACATATATGCCTAGTAGTACTTCAGTCCACCACCCATAATTTCAATTAGCCACAATATTGGCATGGGAATGACTATAGCAATTATTTAGTCAAATCATCTACTTCAACCAAGTGGACTTTTGGTTAAGCACTATTGTGATTTCCCTCATGATTTCATTCGACTGCTTTTATGTCAAGCACTTCCACTGAGTGAACACATATTCATTAATGGATTTTATTATATCTTCCACAACAATCACTACATGAGATTCTCTTTCCCAATGCAATAGCCAATCAAGTCTCTAATTATCATCATGCATGAATGGTCATTCAACATAAATTGGCAAAGTAAAATTCTTATTCTTAAAATTATTATTATTATTATTATTATTATTATTATTATTATTATTATTATTATTATTTACATCATTACTACTGTCAATAGTACATGTTGTTCCAAAAATGTTAACCAAAACTTAGAGGTTAGCAAAAATCAAAATGAATTAATAAATTCACAAAATAACTATAAGACTTCCTTTGAGTGTTATATATGGATCACCAAAAATGTCTCAACAATGCATACTCAATACAAAATATGTAATCTATTTAATTATGCAATAAAATACTATTTAATAATTCTATCAAAAGCTATGCATGAAAAATTCGATCATTGCAAAAGAGACATTATAATTTTTAACCCATAAATTTGTGACTATTATAAATTGTAAACCTCTTTGGTTGTTTCAAACATAAGTGTGAAACTAATAAAGTCAGGAATAAAATCATGACAATTTTGACAAGAAAACTGTTTGGACTAAAACTTTAGTAGTCATAAATATAATGCCAACAATGTTTTACACATGTAAAACTCAAAGTAGACTTTAACTCTTTAAGCAACATTTAAATGACTAAAATGTGAAATATAAAAATATCACAAAAGGCAGGATGCAAAAGGCATACTCACTTAATTGTCGATTACGCTAATTTAGTCAGAAAAGTAATTAATGACAAATATTGGGGTGCATGATTAGTCAATTGAATAGTTGTTGCCCAATTATTCTCTCAACTTGTACTTGCTAATTGGGTCTCCATTCCCCTTCCATCAAGTGTAATTCCACATCGTCAAGAAGGCAAGAATCTACCAAAATTCTAATGCTAGAGAAGTTCTATATGTGCTTGAACAAGAGAGAATTATCATATCTTCATGTATTTATCAAACATACACATTGTCATGCAGCAAATACCAACACATGTATGAGCATATACATAGATAGAAGCCCACGCTGCACTCCCAAGCAAGCATAAATAAAGATATGCCACCAAATACCAACACAAGCTCGTGTCTACACTTACTTAAGCATATTGGCATGGACATCACCAACCGACTAATGATTGTATGCACTCTAGCATATTCCCAAGAATGATGGGACAACACTATGAGGAATACTGAAGAATTTTGTTCCAAAGTCAAATGACACATATTTTCAAAATTTATAAGCATAATAATATAAGGTAGAAAGAGCGTAATTCTAGTGGTAAAACATAGAAATCCCACATGACAGCATCCATTGTTTCATTGAAAATAATTAGATATAACCTGGTCCGACATGGGCAAGCTCGATAAGATTTTGTAGAGGTGGAGGCAAAGACAAGTTAAATAGCAAATAAAAACAGTTATAAACTGGCTTCATAAATGTATATTAAACAAATTTTAGCATGAGAATAGGAAGAATTAAGGATAAATAGAAACTATTTTGAGTAATAGCGGAGTGCCACAATTTCCAATCCTAAATGGATGATTATTAAAATAATCACGAACTTGAGAGAGAAAACACCTACACACATCCAACTTTCTATTGGAAAAACAAGTATAGGTATTGAAGCCCCAAAATAAAAATAAATATATAAAAGAAATATTAGCCCGATTTCTTTCCATTTCTTTTATGGTTTTACTTTTCTATTTCTGTGGCATCCTAGAATTCCTTGCCAGTCATTAGCGGTGCTCAAATTAAATGTCTTACATTAAGACTTTGGCCAAGCCTGTGGCGAACAATTATTTGATGAAAATTTCTATTTCGGCCATGAAGGATTATGGATTTGGAATTTATTAAGATAGGTCACAAATTTTGTGATTTATGAATTTCAATTAGGAGTTTATATAATTAAGGATTAGGTAAATTAATAGGATGAGATAGGGGCCAAAGAAATTGCTTAAAATCAGCCCATGACCTCACCTTATTTTCGGCCATTTGGGCCTAGCCGCGAAGCCCAAGAAGAGGAGCTGTCGCCGACCCATTGAAGCCCGCGGATGGGCTGTCGTCAGCCACAAGGGGGAGAGGCCAGCCCAAATTCTTCCAAACCCACTCCCAAGCCCATCTTGCATGTCTTGCCAAGTGGCAAAAAGAAGACCTCATGCATTGGCCATTGGGGGAGGCTACTAATCACAACTAATGATGGGGTTTAGGGGAAACAAAAGAGAGGGAGAGTGGCCGGTGGAGGGGCTGTCGCCCAAGCCAAGAGAGAGAGAGAGAGAGAGAGAGAGAGAGTTGTGAGAGAAAAAGAGGAACCGAGAGAGAGGAGGAAGGAGCCGCTCACCCGCCCGCCGTCCGTCCGTCCGTCGCCGACCGTGTGCCGTGTTTGCTTGATTTTGGAGGCAAGTTAGGATCCATTTTCTACTCTTGCATTTGTGTCTTGCATGTGTGTTTGAAATGGTGTTGAATCTTGGGTGTTTATGAGTAAGAAACCGAAGCTAGTGTGTTTTGTTTTTGAAATAGCTTGCTGTTTTCGTGTATACCGCCTGACCCAAAATATTGTAGAGGCTTGCATGTGTATTTAGAGTTGTATTTTGAATTCTACTACTTAATTAAAGTTGTAGAAAACATCTCAAAGTATAACATACTAAAATTTGAGACAAAAAGGCTGAATTTTAAGGGGTGAAACCCTTCTCCTACAAAGACACTAGATCTGGAACTGTTTTGTTGACCTCTTGGTGGTTTTGAGGGTTGCATGTTACTTTTTACCGAGAATCTCACTTCGACTTCTTCATTAAAGTTGTATAGAACATCCTAAAGACTATCATACTAAAATTTGAGGTAAAATTAGCAAGTTTATCGTAGTAAAACGATTTTCTTTTGAAGATGGTAAATCTGGAAATACGGTACTGGACTCCCGAGTCTTCTTAGACTATATGGTGACTATTATTTGACAATATCACTTAGATCCCTTAATGAAAGTTGTATTTGACCTTTTGAGGTAAAACATATCAAAATTTCAGAGGAAACGAAGAAAGATAAGTAGTTAAAACCTCGATATTTCGGAGATAGCTAAACTGGACTGTTCGGTACTAGAAACAGAAATTTCGAACGTCTGTAGAAAATTATCTAGAACGAACCTGGCCTAGATGTCTGCATGAAAAATATACCTTAGGGTCTTGAATATAACCTGGTAAAATTTCAGAATTTTAAAGATCATTCGGGTATTTTAATCGAAATATTTAAAAAAAACTGCGCAATCTGACTTGTCCGAATTTTGCATGTTAAAATGTGTGAGCTATATCTTTTTGTGTGAAGCTCTTTTGGGCATGTGTTCTTCATAAAATTATTACCTTCATGAAATTTTGTGATTTTTGAGGATCATATTGATATTTAATTTAAATGTTTTCTAAAATTGTGCAAGTTGGAATTTAGTAAATTTCAAAAAGGCATGATATATGGACTATTCTAAGTTGTATGGACCCCATGGATTGTATTTTCTTTAGTGATTGTATCTTTCTGCATGTATGATGATGATTAGAAATGCATATAAGAATTAAAATGATGAAAGTGATCTTGTTTGCCATTACATCATGTGCCATGCTGATTTTGAGACACAAATTGGTGAAGATGAATTATGATAAATGAGGAAACTATTGGAGGCGGTTGATGATGCTCTAGGAGTGTCAGGATGCCCAGGATGGGGGGTGCCGGATACCGGGTTGTATTGTGATACATGCCCAGATGTCCTCGGGAGTTTCGAGATGCCCGGAATGGTTGGGTGCCGGAAGCCTCGAAGGTTTGTGCCCGAGGGGAATGCCTCGTGATGCCAGTTGGGATGTGAGATGCCGGAATTTGGGGGTGTCGGATGCCCGGTGGTGTGTGCCAGAGGTTTTTCTCACGATGCCAGGTTGGGGTGCAACTACTGATCTTGGTAAAGAGAGAGATGTGGTGATCGAATTGAAAGATAAAAGTGGAAATGGAATCATGCATATATGACATGATGATGATCACCTATGGCATGATGATATATGTGTGTGACATGATGATGATCACCTATGGCATAATGATATGTGTATGATATGATGATGATCACCTATGGCATGATGATATATGTGTGTGACATGATGATGATCACCTATGGCATGATGATATATGTGTGTGACATGATGATGATCACCTATGGCAAGATGATATATGTGTGTGACATGATGATGATCACCTATAGCATAATGAGATGTATGAGATATGATTGTGATGGGGATGTATGTACATCTAGTGTGTTTACATATGCATGGTTGCAAGGTAAGTTATGCTTGGATGCATGAATGACATGTACTATGCTATGATTGTTATGATTGAATTGTGTGATGCATTAAGTAGTTTATTGGATCTTTTACCTGCTGAGTGGTTGTACTCACCCCTTTAGGGACCAACATTTCATATTAGAAAGATGGCACTCCCTACCGTCACGCGAGGCACCTTCTTTGGCCTCCCATCGGATGTAGAAATATCCTTTTGGGATGTGGCCAAGTGTAGCTAAAAATCTTCGCTTTCTTTTGTTGTATCGACCCGAGAAAATCCATCATGAAAATATATAATAATAAAAAATATGTTGCTGTATCATGAAAATCCATCGAAGATCGGCTTTATCTTTTCCTATGGTACTTAGTGGTGTGCATTGTATCATGATCGTTGGAGGAGAGATGGCGATATTGAATTATGCTTCCACTTATAAGTTGCTACTGGGACCATTTTCAAAAAAAAAAAAATGCCCATCCCCTAAGAGATGGTTCGACATATGTGCGACCTAAGTGTTTCGGGGGTGCCACAATTTCTTTCTAAGTAGCATGGTCATGTACAATTTTGTGAGCCTCTTCCGTAAAAGTATAAGAGCACACATTCATGGAATATGTCTAACAAGATCAAATCAAATCTAAAGAGGCCCGCCAAATTTCAAATGTTAGAATGAAAGGATTCATGTGGAGTTTCAAAATGTGTCAAAATGGGTTCACGTCCGCCGAGATGGAGTGATTCATGATGAACCACCCAAGGGATGTTGTCCGCCACCCACCGCAAATTATATCCGCACATTACAAAAAGATTAGGATGGGTGTGATGGTAAGGCGTGAGGGGTAGAGAATATTAGAAGGAAACGGAACAACTTTTATGTATAACCCCATAAAAAGAAAAGGAAAGATATGAGAACATGTTGTATCTACAAGGATTGTGGTTTGAAGTTTAATTTATATCTAAACAAGAAAAAGAGGATGTCTCTCTTTTGACTGTTATAAAATAATGAAAGTTTAGTAATAAATCAAAAGTTGTAAAGACGTTAGCTCGCTTTATCTTTTCCTATGGTACCGTTATACAACAATTAAAAGTTATATGACTGTTAAAAAGCCGTTACAAAAATGATGACTTTTAGATCAAATTTCTGATAAATATTTCAAAACAATAAAAATTCTAACTTGAGCCCATCAAACAATAGTAAAAGTAGGTTTACAAACCACACTTTATCCACTCAAGATGGTCTATCTCAAAAAAGAGCCTACTAAGCCACCTACTCTCTAGAATGGAATCCTCCATGCGGGATGTTGATGAGACTTCTAATTTCTCCATGATATGTAATACCAAGTAGGCCCTCATTAGTCATCACTAAACTCAGTCCCAATAATAGGGAAAAAAGTGGACTCATAGTCCATATCCAATGGAACCCCAAAACAGACTGGTTGCCTCTCCATACTAAGGATGTGAAAATATTTAACAAATTCTATAATAAATTCTGATTATATGTAAAATCATCATGCATGCCACACAATTTTACCTCATAATAAGGCGCAGCTATCTAAATCACTCAGGCATATCCCAATTATTATGACCCATCGACCACGGCCAACTCAACAGTTGGCAGTCATCCGAGATAACCGGGTGTTGTCCCGCTCCATTAGGCACAGCAACGTCTACACCTATACAGCATTCCATAAAGGACCATCATCCTAGCCTCCATTAATCGTTGATGTGGGGCATATCTTGGCTAAGAACATCATGCTTTGATTTGGCCAATTTTCTTCGTATCAAAAATTCCCGATAAAATAATTGTGTGTGGTCACATATTTAAATCGAAAAAATAAGCATGGTACACTCCCATTTCAAAATCCCACAATTTTATATAATACACAACCATGATGATCCGCGTAAAATTTCACTAAACGACTATTCCGTCACAATTTGCTAATTAAATTTAATTAATTAAATTACCATTAATTAAATAAATTACAAATTATTTAAACTAATCAACTCAATTAATCTAAATAAGCTAACCGAACTAACCTAATTGAGCTAACTAAACTAATCTAAAGATTAACACTAATCCTTAATTAGCACTAACTAACCTACTAAGTGTAATTAACTTCCTAATCCGAGATTAGGGCGTTAACTCACCGGATTAGGGTGGCAATAGGTTCACGGCGACGGCGGCGCGAAGGCAATGAGATCCCGTTACTACGGCGCCATCAATGGAGACTCGGATGAGGCTAAAAAGAGCCTACGAGGCTCACAGCCTATGGCTAATATGAGGTAGGTGGCTGGCAAGCTGGCAGACGGACGGCTAGGCGTTCCGGACTGAGGCGAACGAAGCTGGCTGGGCACGAGCTGGGTGAACGTGTGGTGGTGAAGGAGTGTTCTGGTGGTGTTTGCGGTGGAGTGGTGTGAGGGAAGATGATCGCGGGGGAGGCTAATGGTGGACGTGCAGCAAGGAAAATGGAGGATGAACTTGAAAAAGGAAATGAAGAAGAAGCAGAAGCAGGGTTTCGGCTAGGGGGATGCGCACGCACAAGGAGGGAGAGAAGAGAGGGAATGATGGAAAATTGAAGTCAAAGCTTTGGCCAATTGGAAGCCTAATGAAATATCTAAACACTCAAGTGATTTTGCCCCAATGGCTGAATTTCTTTCATTTCCTCACCAGAATAAGTCATTTGGGCAGCCAAAAATCACACCAAACTAGTCCATACGAATTTCCACTTAATTTCCAATTTGTCTAAAATTCATTTTTCCGTAAAATTTCCGAGCTCAATGAAAATTCTTCGAAAAATGAGACGATGTCCTAAAAATAAATCGTGACACGCTCGAACGTTCGATTCCTGAAAACAAATTCAATTTTGTGGTTAAAATCAACCAAATGCGATTTTAGTATAACATAACCTATCGGGTAGCTTTTAGGAATTTTAATGCGTTTGACCCGTGGTCGATAATTTTCGATCCACATTTGTGCATCTCCGACTCGTAGACAACTCTCGGTTGTTATAAAAATCACAAGATTTCAATTATGTGTACTGAGTATAAAATCAATAGAAAATCAGGCTAGTGTCATTCAACGTGAATTTCACAATCCCATGCAATCACCCGCAATTCAATTACGTTATTCTGTCGAATCGATCTATATCCGATCATAATTCAATTATAACTATGCCATATTGACCCTTGACAAAATGCCCATTTCATATTATCGGAACGGAATCAAATTTCAGGATGTCACAACTCTTTCTCTCTTATAAAAATTTCGTCCTCGAAATTTAAACCATTACAATTCTTCTTCAAAAAAGTGGGGATATTGACGTCTCATCGATTTTTCACTTTCTCACGTAGCTCCTTCTGTTCCGTGGTATTGCCAGACCACTTTAACCAAAGAGATCATCTTTTTGCGTAGCATTTGCTTTTTCTGATCCACTATCCGAAACGGTCTCTTCACATGCAACACTCTCCCGTCCACGTCTAATTCCTTAAAATTCAGCACGTGGGTTGGATCATGTTCATACCTCCTCAACTTTAACACGTGAAAGATGTCATGCACTTGAGCAAGTCTCGACGACAATGCGAGACAATACACCAAAGTCCCCATTCGCTCTAGAATTTCAAATGGACCGATGTACCTCGGACTTAACTTCCCTTTCTTGCCGAAGCACGAAGTACCCCTCATTGACGACACTTTAAGGAATACATATTCACCAACTTGGAATTCCAATGGTATTCGCCGCTTATCTAAACGTTTGACAAATGTATCATCATCGTCTTCAACGGCTTCACTAGGCTCGAAAATACTTCCAGTGACATGACGCCAAAGCTTACATCCCTTTAGAAAACTTGATATTTCTTGAGCCCATAATATGTAGTTTGATCCACTCAAGATGGTCTGAATGGGCATTGAGACTTCTAATTTCTCCATGATATGTAATATACTAGTAAACTCAACAAATTCTATAATAAATTTGCAGAAAACTAATATCACTAAAGCTAATATGGAGAAAATAAGGTAGAAAATAGATTGAGGATGTAGAAATACCACAAGAACTAGTCTAGAAATGCCAAGAACTTATTGGAATCAGGCCGAATTGGTTAGAAAAGCTTGAGAACAGGTCGAAAGCCAAACCAGTTTGAAAACCCTAAGAACCGGTTGGAATTGGACTGAACCGATCATAAAACCCTGAGAACTAATTGAAATCTAGTTGAACCAGTCAAAAATCCTTGAGAACCGATCGGAATATGGCTGAACTAGTCGGAAAACCAAGCGAACCAATCAGAATATGGTCGAACCGGTCGAAAAACCAAGCAAACCAGTTGGAATCTGGTCGAATCAGTCATAAAACTAAGCGAATCAGTCCAAAACAAGCCAAATCGGTTAGGTCAACGTCGGTCAGCAACGCTCAACGGTGGTCAGCAACAGAGGATGACGTGGTGCTGACGTGTGATGAAGTTTCAGGAGTGGGTTTCGACTCCCATGCCCTGCAAAAAGTAGGGCAAAAGTCTGAGCGTGAATGTAGAGTGGGAATAGAGTAGGACTAACAAAAAAAAAAATAAAAATATTACAATATTAAAAAGAATCAATTATAATCAATCATGAAAGATAAATATCTCTAACAATTATGATGCAGTTTAATTTTAAAGAGAAAGCCCAAAAGGTGGCAAAAGAAAAAGGATAAAAAAGTAAAAGAAAAAAGTTGTACCCATGACCCACTAAAAACTACATTTTCTGGAATTATTTGATTGTTCTGACAGTGTAATAACGAACTTTGTCCTTCTCTAATTTCTTTTTCTACGTTTTGAATGAACTTTAGATTTCAATTATTGAAAGAATAGCAAAATATTTAATTGAATTATGGAAAAGAATCAGTATACGTAAAAACGAAAGTAATCTTGAATATTTAGTTTCCCCGTCCTACTAGAGGGGCTGATATTCTTTTAATTAATTCTTTATGAAAATGTACAGGGAAAAAAAGTAGTTTAGCAGTACAAGGGAAACATGCACGAGTTTAAAATTATTCCTCCAAGAAAGAATTAATTAAAAGTGCTCATTTCTAATTCTCTCAAAAAGATGACTTAAGTTTGACGTGGAAGAAAACCTAGACAAACAGTTAAGTACATGGACGTATGGCAATGATACTGACACATTTAAATTGGCTTTAACCACGGCAAGTATAGAGGAAAATCCTACCTAAAATTCTATAAGTATTTTCCTGCGGACACTATTTTGCCAAACTTTTTTCCATCTAAACAATACCATAAATTTGTATCAATGCTCAAAAAAATACTTTAGAATCACTATTTGAGCCATAATATCTATTTAAAATACTCCGTGACGTTGACAACACATGCCTATCAAAAGGAACCATGAGGTACTTTTTAGATCATTAGTACAAATTTTGGGTTTTGATAAGATAAAAAAAAATTGAGATAGATATGTCCCACGGAATAAAGTTCATTTTTTTGTTCAATTAACCCAAAATAATGATAATGAAAATATCCTTGTGGAACCCACTATCTTTACCCTCACCCGCACCCCCGGCCCCCCCGGGCCTTTTATCTCCCCCTCAAAAGACATTCAAGGAGTTTTGACAACCTCAAAAGCTATCTTACTTTGCTTCTTCTTTTTTTTTTAAATATTATCTCCAAAATTTTAGTCACAAAACCAGAATAAGTAATAAAAAAAGTCCTAAACATATTGTATTTATACAAATTCAATCATAAATCTTATATTAATTTAATCATAAATCTTTTGATAATTTACTAATATAATCCATCTAACTAATTTTGGCAGTAATTACTAATATGGGCACTAGTCATCTTACATGATATGACCAATATAATTTTATAATTTTTTTAATATTCTTCTGAAATTTTTCTTATTTTATTATTTTATTATTATTTTCTTTTCTTTCTTTGTTCTTTTTACAACTCTAGGGCACGCAATGGTTATGGCTCTCTCCTAAATCTAGGCAAGGATCTTACACCCTTCCTTATGGCCAACAAGGGCACAGAGGCCCTCACCTATGGGGCGGATGCCTTCACTTAGACCTTGTCAGCCCACAATTGCCAAAAAAAAAAAAAAAAAGTAATAAAAATTCAACAAATTGTAAATTGTCCACGTTATTTGTAGTCATGCTACATGAGATGGCCGACAACGATGTTGGCAAATCATCAAAAGTTTTAGGACTCAATGGACACAATGGTTTAACAAAAAAATTATCACATTTAAAAAATTTAAGATTGAATTGATATAAATGTAATAGGTTTAGAACTTTTTTTAATACTTGGCCCAACAAAATCAGTTGTTATAAAAGGACAAACTCACGTAATTGTGGTTCTGAAAGCTACGGAATTAGTCTTTTAGGAGAGAAATGTTGAATGATAAAAAACTCAGGATGATTCAGGCCTCAGCCTTCAATTAAATAAACTAATCGGAGATCCCGTGCTTCTCCATCCCTGTCACCATCTCTTTTAGACAACATGGTCATAACGGAGGGGCGCAACAAGACTAGGACCAAATTAGGAATCAAATTGGGATGCGCATGCTTTGCTCAAGTTGTGTGGTTTTATATATTTGCACATGAGTCATGTGTTTTGCTGCACAAGTTCTAAAAATCACAAGAATTATTAATTGTATGGTTGGCGGCCGTGGGTTGACCTAATTATAATAAGTGTAATTATTTACATTCACTCTTTGGTGTTTACTCCATATAGTGATAAACAAACCCAAGTGATGGTCACGGATGAAACATAACTCGTATAATATCACATATCTTACGTGCAATGAGAGAGATTGTTAACTACTCCTTAAATTTGCTGATCTCATGTGGATATGGGTACTTGCTACTTTGAAAGCTTAAGAAATTAGCTCACTTACATTATTGCATAACTCGTATATAATGGACGATTACTTTTTCTTTTTTGTAAAATTTCTTTTGAAACAGAATACTTTTTTATAATACTTAGGGAAAATTTCAAAAAGGACCCAAAATGGAGTAACCACTTAATCTCAAATATGGCCTGAATGAGCACATGCATCTCAAGTGCTCCTTTCCAAGGGCACCATGGCAGCATTTTCGGATTTTTATGTTTTTCTTTTTTCTTTTTTTTTTCTTTTTTTTTTCTTTCCCAGTCACCTTCTTCTTCGTGACGTCTTTCTTTTCCTTTTTCTTCTCTTATCTCTCAGTTTTTTTTTCAACTGTTGTGCCAGCGAGCTACTGGGCAAGACCATTGCGGCTCCTCGCCCTCGGCCAGCGGGCCCGGCCTTGCCCAGATATGGCTGGCCACCGACAATAACCATCAGATATCAAGAATCCTCTGGTGCCGACCGCGTTGCGCTGCCACAGGAACACGGATGCCAAAGCGACAATCCACATCACAGAGAGAAGGGTTTTGTGCGAGGAGACGAATCCAACATTTGGAATTGAGCGTGTTGCGGTTGAATCTGGCTAGGCCTACGGTTTCCACCATAGCTAGACAAGCAGGAGTTGATTTTGCGCCCAAAACTCGATTCAACTTCACAAGGCGAGCTTGATTCAAAAAGAGAGAGCATCTGCGAATTGGGAGGAGTAATTAAGTAGCTTTAACATGGGAAATCAGTTGTGGACATGACGATGGACGAAGGTGAGGCACTGCGATGGTCTGAGTGAGGCCACCTTACCCTAATCTGAGCCAGCCTCGCCCATGGCCACAATGACCTCAATTGGATCTAGGTGAGGACCTCGCCAGCCACAGTAAAAAGAAAAAAAAAAAACAAAAGGAAGAAAAGGAGAAAACAATGAACAAAGAACAAGATGAAAGGAAAAAAAAAAAAGACAAGAAATGGAAATACCAAGAATACCCCCATCATGCCTTTTATAAGTGACACAGGATATGCACATATTCAATTAGACCCTTATTTGAAATTAAAGGACAACTTCAAATCCTTATTTAAAATAAAACCCACTTAAGACTCCCTTTCGAGAAAATGGACCTAATTCATGCATTTTCTTTTTGGTTGAAAATTTCCCTAATAATTGAGGATATGATGGATATGTTTTTTTTTCTCATTCCCTGTTTAAAGTTAATAAGACTTGAAGATCATAAATGACCATTTATTTCCCCCATTTGCTTTTGTAGCAACGCGGCCACAGCCACAACTAGATTTGTGGCTGGAACTACGCGACCACAACGGTACCAGACAACCAGGACAATCAAATTTTGATGTCATATCTCCATCGACATGGGGTAGATGATGCGGGAGCATCAAATTTTCATTGAAGACAATCAATTCACAAACCCAACTCAAGTCTCGTCAATTAACCAAGCCTAAATTTGATTTTACGCAAGCAAAGGAGATTTCGGCCATAATAAATTGTAAAGGCTTATTTGGCGGGGCCAACGTTGGAGAGTTGTTTCCCAACTCGAATGAATTTCTCGGTTTAAAGTTGATTTCCTACTTTAAGTAATTGTCTTAATTTGAGGTAGTTTTTAAGACTCAATTATATTTTCATAACAACTTTTAAAATTTGATTGCACTTTTTAAAAGTTTAAGATTTATTTGCATTTTTATTATCAATGTTAGGATTTTTAATACACCTATCCCGTGTTTAAAAGGTTGTTGCTAAAGTCAGTTTAGATGTGACAATAGCATCACCGGAAGTCCAACTTGGCCAGTCGAAAGAGTCCAAGTTCCATCTCCATGGCAAATTAATTATGTTTCTCTATCTCAAAAGATCGTATCTCTCTAGAAATCATTGTCTAATATTACTCCGACAATTATCACGAATGTTGCATTATTTTCTAATGTGGCAGCACAGAATTCTCCGCACGTACATAGACTATTCTTGGCATCCATTATAGACCATCCTCTTTTTTTTCCTGAAGTTATCTTTCAACAACAGTCAATAAACATACTTCAAAATCTTCGCACAAGTCTTCACATTTCCAGTGATTGAAAGTGAAATGCATACTTGTCAGTTGCCACTAGGGACCGTTACTCTCGTTGGAGACTTCCGAGCATGAACAGGCTCGTTAACCGAAACCCACTTATAAATGTCGGCCATCTGATTAAAATAAATGAACCGCCCCTTCTTCTTTTTTTTGGTCAGTCCTACTCTATTCCTACTCTACACTCACTCTCAGACTTTTGCCCTGTCTCTTGCAGGGCGTGGGAGTCAAAACTCACTCTTGAAACTTACGCGTCCCCACCCCATCCCCCCTGAGAAGGTGGGGATTTGAACCCCTCACCTCCCCATTCCATGTTGAAAGGGTGGCCACTGGAGCGAATCCCAGTGGTTTAATGAACCGCCCCTCTAGTTGAAACCTACTCTCCACTCTTGTTGGCAACTCATCTTATAATCAAGAATCAAAGGAAACATATCATCTGTCTCCGTGACTCATCCTCTTGATTGTCATAATGGAGACACAGGCGGACATACGAGGGAGATCGCTCCTCGTGCCTTGTGTTCACGACATACTGAAGGCCAACTCGACCACGGTCCCGAAGAGATACATCTGCGACGATCAAGAGCCTCCTGTGATCATGGACGCTTGTTCCAACTTGCCTCAAGTTCTTGTGATCGACTTGGGGAGGTTGGTTTAGGAGGACAGTGCCAAGCTGGAGCTCGAGAAGTTGCACCAGGCCTGCAAGGACTGGGGTTTCTTTCAGTAGCGAAACAACTTATGCATTTCAAATACAAAGCATTCAACGAAGTGTCAGAGAAAAATGGAAATTCACTGATTGAAAGAGACTGAAATCCATGACTCCATTTAGGCTCTCAACGTCTAATTTCCAGAAAATAAATAATTAATCAAATAATTACGGAAAATAATTAATAAATGCCAAGTCCCTTCAATTTGGTCAAACTGAAATTCCGTTCATTTTCTGAATCATTTGAATCAATTTTCCGTAAAAATCTTGAACTCGCCAAAATTTCTTCGAAAAGTGAGTTGCTGTTCCTAAAATGACTCATGACATGACAGAACTTTCAATATGAAATCGAATTCAAATTCACGGTTAATTTCAATCAGATGCAATTTTAGCGTGACCTAATCTACCGAGTAGCTTTTAGAAATTTTTGGTGCAATTAACTAGTAGTCAATTTTTTTCGAGCCACGTGTACCTCTTCGACACATTGGCGACTCTCAGTGGTCGTGAAAATCTCAAGGTTTAAAATACAAACATAGGGTACCCAAAACTACAAAAAATCGGTCTAGTGCCGATCGACAATAAATTTGCAACAAGGTGGAATCACCCACACTTTAATCACACATCTCAGTTGAATCGACCTATCTCTGATCTCTAATCGATTTTTTTTGATTGTGTCGTAATTCACCCTTGCAGACTAGCACGATCGAGTAGTCAATTTCTAGTCGAATTCTCAAGTCTTTGCATTAAAATCTCTTAACGGCTTCACCTGATAGACTAGTTATCTCATGAGTAGCCATATCAGAGAAAAACACTAGAGGCGAGTCGATGAACAGCCCAACTTATCCAATCGAAATCAGAACTACATTTTTAGGATGTCACAACTCTTTCCCTCTTAAAAAAATTTCGTCCTCAAAGGTGGGATATCATCGTCTCATTAGTTTTCACTTTTCCACGTTGCTTCTTCGGTCTCGTGGTGTTTTTAGGCCACTTTGACCAAGGGGCCATCTTGGTACACAAAATTCGCTTTTCTGATTCACAATCTGAACCGGGCTTTCCATGTGCGACACTCTGTCGTCCACGTCTAATTCTTCAAGATTCGGCATGTGGGTCGATTCAGGCTCATATGTCCCCAACCTCGACACATAAAAGACGTCATGCATTCACGCCTACTTCGACAGCAATGCAAGACGATACGTTAGGATCCTGATCCTCTCTCTAGAATCTCAAAGAGACCTACATACCTCGGTTTTGGTTTTCCCTCCTTGCCGAAGCGCAAGGTATCCCTCATTGGTAACACCTTTAGAAAGATGTAATCACCAATTTGGAACTCTAAGGCCTTCAATGCTCAACGATACATGTTTTTTGGCGACTCTGAGCAGTCTTTATTTGTCTCTGATCACGACAACTGCAATTACTAGCTTCTGAACTAACTCTAGCTTGTGATCTTTCTTTCCTTGACTTCATCCAAACACACTGGCGCTCTACACACTCTACAATGCAATGCTTTGGTCTCGTGGTGTTGTTAGGCCACTTTGACCAAGGGGCCCATCTTGGTACACAAAATCCGCTTTTCTGATTCACAATCTGAATCGGGCTTTCCATGTACGACACTCTGTCGTCTACGTCTAATTCTTCAAGATTCGGCACGTGGGTCGGTTCAGGCTCATATGTCTCCAACCTCGACACATGAAAGACGTCATGCATTCACGCCTACTTCGACAGCAATGCAAGACGATACGTTAGGATCTTGATCCTCTCTCTAGAATCTCATAGGGACCTACGTACCTCGGTTTCAG
This sequence comes from Eucalyptus globulus, assembly GCA_014182545.1. Lineage (NCBI taxonomy): Eukaryota > Viridiplantae > Streptophyta > Magnoliopsida > Myrtales > Myrtaceae > Eucalyptus > Eucalyptus globulus. The sequence continues at coordinate 34,515,982 of CM024721.1, read as the reverse complement.
TTTTCCCTCCTTGTCGAAGTGCAAGGTATCCCTCATTGGTGACACCTTCAGAAAGATGTAATCACCAATTTGGAACTCTAAGGCCTTCAATGCTCAACGATACATCTTTTTTGGCGACTCTGAGCGGTCTTTATCTGTCTCTAATCACGACAATTACAATTACTAGCTGCTGAACTAAATCTAGCATGTGATCTTTTTTTCCCTGACTTCATCCCAACACACTAGCGCTCTGCACACTCTACAATGCAATGCTTCAGAAGGAACCATCTGATTGTTCTGCTAAAACTAGGAACCTCGGGTCTAGATCTAATATAAATTCGTCACCGGCACTATATGTAGACGAACTATTTGACACACATACAACTCTGCATGTCTGTCTAAGTCCAGATCCTTTCGTACTACCAAGAAGTGAGCTGACTTCGTTAGTTTGTCGACCACAACCTCAAATGGAATCATTACTCCTCTGACTCCTTGGTAAGCCTGTCACAACGTTTCATCATGATATACTTCAATTCTCACTCGGGACTCTCGAGTGATTGTAAAAACCCTCCTGGCTTGCATTATTGAACTTCTACTTACTTCCATTTTCATGATGCAAGTGCATGCAGTGTTTTGCTCTAGTTTATGTGACAACTACATGTTCCCAATTTTCTAGTGAGATAATTTGACCCCTATAGTTTAATTCGACAGTCATTAACGAAATAGGTGACTATCCCATCCATGTATTGGCCCCCAAACCTACAAGTGCCTACCAATCTAATCATGCTTGGATGATTCCAATATTCCTTATATGGATCTTTTGTCCATAAGGAAACCCTTTAATCAAAACAAAAATTTGAGAAGCAATTAATACAATAATTAATTAAGCGTGCACAAGACACGGCTGTTTTGTAGTTAGACATTATCTCTCTAATTAATTGTCAGACTGATTTTACGCATGATACTACCGCCCGCCCTGGAATCTCCATGCGGTTTTGTCGTTTTTTATTTTCTCAAAAAAAGGTGATACATAGATCACAGATTGACTGTTCAAGGGTAAGAGGCCTCAACTGCCGGTCAAATGTTCTTTAAAATATTCAGTTAAAGAGGGATACTCTGAGCACCTCATCTGTTCAAAGATACTTTATTGTAATGCAATATAATTTTATATGATATGATATGAAGTTTACATATTTCTCCAATAATTCGATAGGAGAAAGAACATTTTCTGATGGGTCCTTATACTCGCTGGATCCTTTCTAGTACGAACGGACTCGTTAACAAAAAAGACTGAGACATCCCTGTAGCTGAAACACAACTGTGTCACCTACTCTCTCTCTTGTTAGCGTACTTAGCTTTCATTCAGAACAACCTATGATCAGTTTCTGAGATTTCTCAACGTCTGGGTTGTTGTCAATGGAGACGCAGTTGAACATACCAGGGAGGTTGCTCCACATGCCATGTGTTCAGGACGCACTGAAGGAGAACCCGACCACGGTCCCGGAGAGATATGTCCGCAGCGATCTAGAGCCTCCCGTGATCATGGACGCTTGTTCTGGCTTGCAGGTCCCCGTGATTGACTTGGGGAGGTTGGTTTCGGAGGACTGCTCGAAGCTAGAGCTCAAGAAGCTGCACCATGCGTGCAACGACTGGGGCTTCTTTCAGGTACGAAACAACTTCTGCATTTGGAACATGAAGGATTTGAGAAAGTATCAGAGAAAAATGGGTTCATTGATTGAAAGAGATTAAAATCCACTTAATTCTCAACTTCTGCGAGGGCCACTAAGGAGACTTAGATGTACAATTCTTAGCCACAATTATGTGTAGCCTATGAGATTTCATCGGAAATTTCCTTGTTTTGCTTCCTGGACTCGCTTTTTGCCTCCTACCAAATCTAAGTTTTCGCTTTTATTTTACACTTAGATGTACTATTCTGTGCCATCATGCCCTGTTTCACCAGAACACTAAATTGGTCGTTCAAGATTTCCAACGGAAAAAGAAAGGTGGGAACTTAGATGAATTTGGAGATTTGAGTTCCTCGATTGTCTCTTTTCTAGAGAATGCTAATAAGACAAATTTATCTATTGAAACTTTCTTGATATATGTTGAAATAAAGGTCTCTTGATTACTCAGCAATCAGGAGATCAGAGCTTTATCTGTCTTGATCTCAAAGGAATGACTGTTTCTGGGAGAATCAAGAGTGATAGCGGTGTGTTAATAATTTTCAGCTGATAAATCATGAAGTGAGCCCTAAGTTGATAGAGGAAGTGAAGAAGGGGACCGAAGAGCTGTTCAACATGCCAATGGAAGAGAAGAAGAAGTTTTGGCAGAGAGACGGCGAATCGGGCGGCTTCGGACAGGCCTTTGTGTTCTCGGAAGACCAAAAGCTTGATTGGGCTGACATCTTCCGCATGTTCACTCTCCCTGCTTCTATGAGGAAGCCTCACTTATTTCCCAAACTCCCCCTTCCCTTCAGGTTCTTTCTCTCGGGCCGAAACATGCATAGACACCATAAAACTTTCATGTGACACTTGTACCATGTAAGCGAACATGCATAAAATACAAAATCGCTTGATTAGAAAAGTGAAACCACATTAGTATGACACATGATATAATTGCTATGTGAATAAATTTTTTTTTTGTTGTTGAGGGTTTAGTTTGTGGCGTGTTCCAAAATATCCCCTTTATCGCCTAAAGAATGAAATTGTCTACATGGTAGAGACGATCTGGACGCCTACTCGAAGGAAACAAAAACCCTAGCAATAAAGCTCCTCTACCTCATGATTAGATCGCTTGATTAGAAAAGTGAAACCACATTAGTATGACACATGATATAATTGCTATGTGAATAAATTTTTTGTTGTTGAGGGTTTAGTTTGTGGCGTGTTCCAAAATATCCCCTTTATCGCCTAAAGAATGAAATTGTCTACATGGTAGAGACGATCTGGACGCCTACTCGAAGGAAACAAAAACCCTAGCAATAAAGCTCCTGTACCTCATGGCGAAGGCCTTAGGAATGGAAGCAAAGGACCTTGAGGGGATGTTCGAAGATGGGGTGCAAGCGATGAGGATGAATTATTACCCGCCGTGTCCGCAACCCGAGCTCGTGATGGGCCTAAACTCTCACTCTGATGGCGACGCGGTTACCATCCTCCTCCAGGTCAACGAAATGGAGGGCCTCCAGATAAGGAAAGATGGGAAGTGGGTTCCTGTGAAACCTCTCCCCGATGCTTTCATCATCAATGTTGGAGACGTTGTTGAGGTAATAGTATTGCAACATCAACTTCCACGTTTGACCATACTGATAATTTATTGTCTCACACTCAAAGCCTTCCCTTCATTGGCCGACAGCAGATTATAACAAATGGGATTTACCAGAGCATCGAGCATCGAGCAACAGTGAATGCAGTGAAGGAGAGGATCTCCATTGCAACGTTCTTCAGTCCTAGAATGGATGCTGAGATCGGTCCTGCGTCGAGCCTCATCACCTTGGAGACCCCAGCAATGTTCAGGAGGATAACAGCGGCAGAACATCTGAAGGGCTATCTATCAAGGGAGCTCAACGGAAAAGCTTATCTCGACGCCATGAGGGTTCAGAACAACGAAACCTAGAAGAGCCGGGTTCTATCCATTGAGTATGGATGTGAAAATGGTGATACGTGGAATGGTGATGCAACCTGATTATATGATATCGGTTTGATATTTAGGGAGGTCCTTTTTGAGAAAGACAATAATGACTTGAAAAAACTTCTTGTGATTCTCATCTATTGCTTGTCTGAACTATCAAGGCATTGATTTTTTGCTCCGCCCTTCTGTCTTTTTTTTGTTTTAGTAGAGCGATGAATGTTCATCCTCCTGATCCCCAACTAGCGCCAAACGGAAATTCATGAGACTATCGCTTGTGCATCTTACCTTATTGGATTTATATGGTGTGCGGGTATTTTTTCAGTTTGGACTAACTTATTTGAGGGGGTTTCCTTGTTATTGAAAGACTAAAGAAGATAGTAATAGACTAGGCCAAATTTAAAACTCAAAACAGCTATGACGAGTGCGACCTGACAAGTGGCGGACTGCAAAGACCTCGTGTGGCAAAACTATTGGATTTCACAATTACCCCCACTTTTTTCTACAAGTAAGCCCTTTGATAAATAAACAATAGATTCATTAAATTAATGAATTACAAGTATCATGCGAAACAGACTCGTATCAGAAAATTGTCCACGTTTAATGGCGTGGAAAACTAAAGTAGTGTCATCGATCAAAAAAAAAAAAAAGAACTAAAGTAATGTCGTGCAAGTTAAAGTATACATTTATTTATTAATCATTAAGGAAACCCACCGGGATCACAATTCTACCTATATGCTCTCCTTTGCCAAATCATTTTTTTTTAAAAGGGCAAGATTTAGCTGCAGCAAGGTTGCAGCGTTAACGTTGCTACCAAACACATGGTGTATGTTCGCATAACCTTTAAATTATCCGCAAGCTGATCGAACCTTAGTAATCGACTCTATCAAAAAATCTGTAATCTTTGTTCTACTCACCCCAGTCACTCTCTTCTCTGCCTACCGTCTGTCGCGGCCGCCGTCCGCCACGCCAGTCTTGGCACCCCTGAGCTCCACTTCATCGCCAAGATCATCTCTGTTGGCGTTGCTGATGAAGGCTCTCCACCGTCTCACGACCCTCTCTCTCGTGCACAAGGGCAGCATCTCACCGTAGGTAGCTTCGTACATGGTGAAGCAACAGCGATTTCACGGTCTTTTGTCGACGAATTTGTGGCTAGGAGATAGGGAGGGTTTCTTGAGAAGGTGTTTGTTGACACTTTTGGTGACTCAATTGGTTATTAACTGCATAAAAAAATTAGGGATCAATCCCGACCCCCAAACAAAAATATTAGTTAAAACTACATATAAATTTTAAAAGCATCGATAGTAATAAGCCCACCTAATTACATTTCCATTGGACCAGCGATGGATTGATTTGAATAGAAGGTTTCGAGCCTAATTGGATTGATTGGACTAAGCTGGTACAAATTGAAAATTTGGCCAAGTTCATTAATCATTTAATATGGCCAAAATTTTGCATATGATATGCAAGGAGGGTGCAGGTCAGCATATATTGAAACCTAGGACCTTAATATCCTTAACTATCACATCTGAATTCTAGAGGGACGTAAAATTTGGTGTATTACACTGGGGAGGGAAAAAAGGTTTCTTCGGTTAGGCTGAGGCATATAGGTATCGACACATTAAAATTATGCTGAAGCGACACGTTAAAATAAGGAACATAATCTTATCAGCTCATCTACTGACATGTGGGGCATGTGGGGCAACCCTTAGTGGAGTTTTCGAGCTCCTACGTTGTGGTGAGGTACGCATTAACCACCAAAGATCCACAACTCAAGAAGAGGCTCAACATACGTGGTTCAAGATTGAGAGCAAAGGGTCTTCACGTTCTCCACACACAGAGAAGCCAGAGGAGAAGAGACAAAAAAGGAGAAAAACAAAAGAAAAGAGAGGGAAAGAGAGACCCACTTCCGGTGCTGCAACATCCACGATCCGCACAGAGAGAACAAGTAACAACGGTGATATTCTTGCAGTTCTCGTACGTGTCTTGCATCTTCACATCCGCACACCTCGTCGCTCCATACGCCGGACCGGCAAGTCTCCGAGCATTCCTTAGCAACGCTGGCGACAAGCCTCAACGCACCAGTGATCGTTGACGCACCTGCACCTACTGGCCACGTCAGTGTCCTGTGTCCTCGCCGGTCACGCCCAGTAGCTGTTCCCTCTCAAGTCCAGTCCATGACCTGCGATACTCAGCCACTACCAACATCCCATCGGTGAGTTTGAGTTCCTTTTGCTGGTTATCCAGCGATGTTCGGGAAGCCTGTCCTCGGCCGATCATTACTAAGGCCACATCGAGTCCGTGAGCCGAGAATAGTCCGCCAGTATTCCACCATGAACCATGCTGTGAACAACCGTGAGCACCACTGCTGGCCGAGCCTCATTCGCAAGCCGTGATCTTCCATTCGATATCGTGCTCTTCAAATTAGGTAACGATCCGAATCCAATTTGTTTGAGTATATTACTGCTTGATTTAAATTGGATTCCTTACTTGATTTGATTGCATGAGATTAAGGCATATCCAATTAAGATTTATTGCTAAAAAGTCAATTAAATTACTAATTTGATCGGAAAGACTTACTTTGATTTTATTTTGAGTATTTTGATGTGGTTTAAAGATTGTGATAATCTTTAATTTAACCTGTGCAACAATGATTTATTTTTTATTATGTAATCTTTTATCTTTGTGGATCTCGTGTGAGGATTGGGTAAGTTTTTTTCCTTAATGAAAATTATTGCCATGTCTTAATAATATCAAAAATCCAAAAAGATTGCATTGCATATCATATGGATTAGGTTTTACTCTCTAGATTAATGCATGATAGGTTAATTTAGATGTTTTCTTATTAGATTGAATGCATGTTTAGATCAAATCTAGGGTAGATAATATCTTTAGAATGAATTGCATGTTGAGATAAGTATCCAAGATAAGATGGGATTTTAATTTGTCACACCCCGACCCTCGAGCGCGCGCTCATCCCGACCCGGTCGATTAAATAGCAATGTCCAAGATGCATCACCGACCCATTCATTTTAATATGCATGCGGAAGAATATAAATAATCCCCAAACAATTAAACAATGGGATAGGAAAGTAAACTCCAAATTTCAAACTTTAAAAACAATCCACACTTATAAACATTACAAATCATAGTGCAAATATATACAAAGTGAAGTACTAAATCAAGTCTTAATTAACAAGTTCAAAAAACAAGTCTGCAGACAAGGGGTGGGGGTCTCAAGGTTCCTCCTCTAGATCCTCCTCTGGGTCCTCCTCCTCAACGATCTCTCCTTCTTCCTCGCTCCAGTTGGAGCCCACGGCTGAGTACACTGAAAAGTCAAAATCGCCCTCGAGCTTGGGATCCTTTGCATTTATCACTAATCCATCCTTAGGATTTATTGTACCATTCCCGAATGCAACCTCAAACGCATATAGAGGTACATCGGATTCCGGTACAGGGCCCACCCTTTGTCCATCACTATAATGGCGATACCACGCCTAGTACTCATGGGGCACCTTTTGGGGTTCACCCACATCAACCTAAACTGTGGACTTTATCAGCACATACTTAAGTCCCTCGGGGTGGTGGTGTATCGGAATGTGATAACCTATTTCTGTGAACTTCTTAGGTTGTTCAAAATATTAAGGAGGGTTTGGAGGGGCTGCCATCTAGGGACCTAAAATGTTATTCCACAACAAGGTGAAACAACGTCTCAGCGAGTTCTACCCCTAAGACCCAATTAGGAAGAAAATACGCCCTAAGAGCTGCCTAAACACAATCACGAGGTATAGGACTTACCTAGGTCTCCACTTCTTCCTGCAAATCAGTTTAATTCATAAACTCGCAATCATAACATCCAATCAATTCGGATCGATTCATCGATCAATCGACTCAGTCGATTACATGTCATCATGACCCTTTCTTGGTCGGCTCATCTCATACTATCTATAAAGTCTGCTCAGATCAGGACTGGTCACTACTAAGCTAGTAAATAGATAGTATAGCTCGCTTCTAAGATGATCGGCTATTCTCTATCTAAGCTGTCATATCGCCCATAGGTTGATATAGTATACCAACATTGCTCAATCTAAGCTAATAAGGTATATTGCTCTATGCTAAGCTGTCATATCACCTGTAGGCTGATATAGTATACCATCTCAATCATACAACCAATTCAACTTTTTTATCATTCCCGATAAAAATAACCGTGTGTGGGTACACGGTCGGCCTTAGCCAAAATATAAGGTTTTCACTTTTGAACTTCCCACTATTTTCAACAGTCCCAAAATAGATTTTTGGCACTGTAGACCGACGCCCGATAATTTTCCATCCAATTACCAAAATTAAATAATTTATGAATAAAATCATAAAATTACAATTATGCAAAATTAACACAAATTAAAAAGCTCAATTAAATAAACAGATTACACCACAATAACCAGCATAAAATTTCGATCACCCACTATCTCGGTCTAATTTTCAAAAATTAATTAATTAATTACAGAAAATATTAAATAAATGGAAATAAATCAACTTAGGCCCGGAAAAGCCTAACTAAACATTGAGACAGACCCGGAAAATTTCCGAGTCAATCTAGATAAATACTAGAGCTCGTCTATGCTCTAATTGCACTAACTATCCACCTAACATGCATCGACAATTAATTAAATTTCACTAATCAAATCTAACTATCCACCCAAACATACTTAACTTAATCTAATTAACCTATAAGCGTAATTAACCTAGTAAGTGAGAATTAGTGACTTAAACTCACTTGTTTTGTGATCCGATCAGCTCAAATCATCGGGGACGCGACGGGGCTCACTTCTCTCCAAAGTGGACCTAACTTCCGGAGCCGAGAACGACCTCAAAATGGGCCCAACAAGCTGTTGGAAACCCACTTTGTTTGCTGCTATTTTGGGCTGAAACAGAGGGCAACAAGCTCGGTTTAAGGCGAGGATGAACCGAGGAAGGTGGAAAGGGCCAAACCGAGTTCAAGAAGGGACTCACGGCAGCTCCTACGGCCACACACGGTGGCTGGACAACCTCCTAGAACGGTGAGTTGAGCGGAGCATCGCCACTGGAGCGGCGTGAGGGCGAGACGGGCGGACGCACGCGTGAGGTGAGGACGGCGCTGCTTGGGCGGTCTGGCGGTCCGGCGGTCTTGGCGGCGTGTAGCGTGGACGGGGGCTTCAGACGGCTTCTCTCCAAGTCTCCTCTGCAAGTTGAAGTCTTCAAAGCACAATAAGGAAGGGGAACAAGCTGGTCGATGGCTAGGTGAAGGGAAAGGGAGAGATGGGGGCTAAAGGGGGCCACTTAGTGTCTTATCCTCATCTTCTTGTCCCCCTTTTGCCCACCAAGCTTGGCTGTCTTCCATGTGTTGGAGAAATCCTCATGAAGAGTTTTGAAGTTGACAAAACGTATCCATCAGTCTAGTCTGAAAGTCTGCGGACTACGTCGGTTAAAGTACGAAGACTTCCGGACAGCGAGACTCAAGACTCAAAGTCTATCCTCATTGATGTCTCTAATCCGTTGAAGAAAGGTTATCCGGAACTGGATGTTTTGTTCAGGATTTAACCTTATCATCCGGAGAAGATCTCGTGGCTGGAGAAGACGTATCAAGAATCCTTTGATTGATCAAGTTTGATTCAATGACTGAAGATTCGATGATTGTCTAAATATTATTGGAAGGTTCTACTTATGGAAACCAAGATCGATTGTATGGGCGAACGGGATTGATGGGCTATCAACACGTTCCTTTAATAGCTCGAACAATCTTCCTAATTGATTCCGTCCAATGGGTAGATTGGAGGAATTCCTTTGGTAAGTGCCAACGGGTATGATGGCATAAAGGAGTATAAAGGAAGTCGTTCTTAGTTGTTTGAGGTGTGCGCGATAGAAGAATTCCAAAGTACGAAGCTCATATTTGTTTAGATAAATCCCTTGAGCGAATACTTGTATACAAAAGAGAGTCTATATTTGTGAGAGACCTTGAGGAGGTGTGGTAGAACATCTACACTGTGGAATCAAGGCAAAGCTGTGCTGTAACTTCTCTTTTGATCATATTGAAATCCAGCCGGTGGGCTGTCGGTGCGGAAGAGTGGACGTAGGCTTGGAATAAGCCGAACCACTATAAATCCCTGTGTTCAATTTTCTCTTCCTTACTCTCTCTACCTCGATCGTATTTCATTTTGTTAATTAAAGAGAGAATTTACTTTCTATCATTTGTTAAGAATCGCTTCCATATATCGATAAATTGTTTAGGCACCTATTCACCCCCCCTCTAGGTACTCATACTAGCAATATCAATTGGTATCAGAGCCTGTGTACTTACTTTATTTGAAGTGTTTTACTTCATAGTAAAAGATCCATGGCTAGTATGCTAGCACCAGGGCTGATGGAAGGGCAAAGCAATACCAGACCACCTTACTTTGATGGAAAGGATTACAACATCTGGAAGAACAAGATGAAAGCTTTCCTACGATCAAAGGATCCTACGGAATGGGACGTTGTAGAAAAAGGAATTACTCCTACCACTTTGCATCGAGTCTCGAAAGAGGAAAAGATCTTGAAGAAACCAGCGGAATGTCTCGGGGAAGAAATAACCAAGAGACAAACACTCGATGCAAAAGCAATTTACTCCTTATATTGTGCTTTATCACCAACTGAGTATAATAGAATATCTTCTTGTGGTACAAGCAAAAGAAGTTTGGGACAGATTGCATATCACCTATGAAGGAACAGTCAGTGAAGGAAACAAGAATCAACATTCTTCTTGGTCAATACGAAGCCTTGAGAATGAAACTAGGAGAATCAATATCGACATATTTAGTCGTTTTACAGATATTGTGAATGGTCTTGAAAATCAAGGTCAACCAACTTTTGATCCCATGAAGGTAAACAAGCTACTGCGTGGACTCTCCAGGGATTGGAATCACATAAAGACTTCGATAAGAGAGACGCAGAGAATTATGCCACTATCTGTTGATGAGCTTATTGGAACTCTTCAGTCCTATAAAGTGGAAAGGATCAATGAAGATGAAGATCCAAAAGGTAAGAAATCCATTGCATTAAAATCAAATGATGATTCGATGATACAGATTTTGAAGATGATATGGATGATGAGGAGCTTGCTCTCATGATAAGAAGATTCAGAAAACTAAATAGAAAAGGAAGAAGGTTCAACTCAAAGAAACAAAGCTTTCAAAAACAGCAGACCAAGTCTGTTGATGATGAGGAACCAAATAAAGATGTAGTCTGCTTTGAATGCAAGAAAAAATGGACACATCGGACCAACTGTCCTCTTCCGAAGAAGAAGAAGAAAAGATGAAAAGCTGAAACCCGGAGTGATGCGAGTGTGAAGAAAGTGATAATGAATATGCCAATCTATGTCGATGGCACAATCGGACTCGGACTGCAGATCGGACTCGGGATCGAGACTCGAACAGTGAATTTGAGGTAAGTAATTTTAAAATTCCTGTCAAAGTTTCTAAATATATTGATGAACTATGCTTTAGTCTTAAGACTTCTCTCAAAAGAATTTCCAAACTGAAAAAAAGAAAACTCAGCTCTAAAACAAAAGGAAAATGTTTTAGTAGAAAGAGTTAAAAGTCTAGACTTGTTGTTTCCAATCTTAAAGAAAATGAAGAAAATCTTTTAAAAGAAAATGCTTTTTTAAAAACAGACTTATCAAATATATCAAAGAAATTTTCTATAGGGTCTGAAAAACTTGAGAAAATTCTTTCAGCACAAAGACCTTACTTCAATAAGTCCTGGTCTAGGTATGACAGAAGAAACGATTCCCTTGATTGATTTTCCTAAAGTAAAAGAAAGAATTAAGAAAAGGCTTTCGAGTGAGGTTTACAAAAATCACTTCAAGAAAGTCTTTGTAAAACTTGTAGGTAGAAATGCTCTCAGATGTTCTAAGTGCAACAGTCAGGATCACTTTGAAAAAGAGTGTCCTATGGTATGGAAACCTATTAAGAAAGTATGGGCTAATCTTTGTTTATCTTACTAACACCAAAGGACCCAAGAAAATTTGGGTACCAAAGAAAGCTTGAGACTTTATGTTAAATGCGAGGTCTCCATCAAGAAACGAGGTAAAGTGGTATCTTGACGGCGGATGCTCAAGACACATGACAGGAGACTCAAATTGCTTTATAAAGCTTGCTCAAGTAAATGGTGGAAAAGTTTCATTTGGAGGAAACAGCAAAGGAAGTATTGTGGGATTTGGAACCGTGAAAATTGGAACTCTCACAATAAGTAATGTTTCCTTAGTGGAAGGACTCAATTACAATCTTCTCAGCATTAGTCAATTGTGTGATACTGGTTTCAAGATCTTCTTTCAAGAAGGAACATGTTACGGAATCGGTAAAGACTCTACTCGATCTTTCTGGGTCGAAGACATGGAAATATCTATCTTCTGGATGTGAAACCAAATGAATCGCAATGTCTTATCTCAATTCAAGACGAAGCAAGCTTATGGCACAAAAAGCTTGGTCATGTCAACATGAAGCAATTAGCCAAAATCTCATCAAAGCAGCTTGTTCGAGGTCTACCCAAATTGCCATACCAAAAGACTGATTCATGCACTCCATGTATTTTGGGAAAGCAGGTAAGAAATTCTTTTAAGCCAATAAATTATGTCTCTACTAATCATGTACTACAGTTGCTGCATATGGATCTCTTCGGACCAACCAGAACTCAGAGTATTGGGGCTAAGAAGTATTGTCTAGTAATTGTTGATGATTACTCCCGTTTTACTTGGGTATATTTCCTTTTCAAGTAAGTCGAAACCTTTTCGTATTTTGAAAAATTTGCTAAAAAGGTTCAAAATGAAAAATGATGTGTTATCTCTAGTATAAAAACAGATCATGGAGGTGAATTTGAAAATCAAGATTTTACAAAATTCTGTGATGAATCTGGCTGTAAGCATGTGTTTTCCTCTCCATATACTCCTCAGCAAAATGGAGTTGTGGAAAGAAAGAACAGATCTTTTCAAGAAATGGCTAGAACTCTTTTAATTGAAAGTAAAATTTATTCTCGATTTTGGGCTGAAGCTGTTTCAACAGCTTGCTATATCATCAATAGAGTCTTCTTAAGATCTATTCTTCAGAAAACCCCTTATGAGTTATTCAAAGAAAAGAAGCCTATTGTTTCATAGTTTCATGTATTTGGTTGCAAATGTTTTATATTGAAAAATGCAAAAGATCGAGTTGGTAAGTTTGAAGAAAGATCAGATGAAGGTATCTTCCTTGGATATTCTACTTCAAGCAAAGCTTACAGAGTCTATAACAAGAAGAGTCAGTCTGTAGAGGAGTCAATGAATGTCAAATTTCAAGACTCAACGCAAGATGAATCAAGTCAGACTCATCAAGAAGAGTCTGAACCTACTCCAGACCCTCCAAAGTCTACAACTCAAGAAGCATCTCAGACTCTGGAAAACCAGCATCAGGTTGTAAGTGAAGATCCAAATAAAGAAAGAGATCATCAACCAGACAAATCAACAAGTAACTGGAAGCATAAGTCCAGTCATCCCAAAGATCTTATAATCGGCGAAATGAATGAAGGAATTCGCACCAGATCCAAAAGGCGAGAAGAGTCTAGTGCTGTGGCACTCGTTTATGAAATTGAACCAAAGAGCATAAAATAAGCTTTATCTTATGAAAGCTGGATTGAAGCTATGCAAGAAGAGCTCAGACAGTTCAGCATAAATGATGTCTGGGAATTGACATCAAAACCAAAAGGTAAAACTGTTATTGGAGCCAAATGGGTGTTCAGGAACAAGATGAACGAGAAAGGGAAAGTCGTACGAAATAAAGCAAGACTCGTGGCCAAGGGATATACGCAAGAAGAAGGAATAGACTATGATGAGACTTACGCTCCAGTGGCAAGGTTAGAAGCTATTCGATTATTACTTGTGTTTGCTTGTTATAAGAATTTCAGGTTATTCCAAATGGACGTCAAAAGCGCCTTCCTAAATGGATTTATCCATGAGGAAGTTTATGTGGAACAACCGCCAGGGTTTGAAGACCCAAAGAAGCCAGACTCAGTCTTCAGACTGAAAAAGGCTTTGTATGGTTTAAAGCAAGCACCTCGGGCTTGGTACGACAGGTTAAGTAAGTTCCTAATACAAAATGGTTTTGTCAAAGGTAAAGTAGATACGACTTTATTTATCAAGAAGGAAAACAAAAAGTTTCTTACTTGTTCAAATATATGTGGATGATATTATTTTTGGATCCTCTAATGAAAGTCTGTGCAAGAAATTTTCAAAGTCTATGCGGGGATGAGTTTGAAATGAGTATGATGGGAGAATTAACATTCTTCCTTGGTCTTCAAGTAAAACAATTGAAGGAAGGAACTTTTATTTATCAAGAAAAATATGTTAATGATCTTGTCAAAAGGTTTGGATAGGAAAAGTGCAAAAAGACCGACATACCAATGTCAAGTTCTTTAAAGATAGACAAAGATGAAGAAGGGAAGAAAGTTGATCAAAAGCTGTACAGGAGCATTATTGGATCACTTCTTTATCTTACTGCTTCTAGACCTGATATTTTGTTGAGTGTTTGCATCTGTGCTAGGTTTCAATCAGATCCTAGAGAATCTCATCTCAGTGCTGCGAAACGCATCATTAAATACGTCGCTTCATCATCAAGCATCGGTCTTTGGTATCCTAAGAAGGGAGACTTTAAACTTACAGGATATTCGGACGCAGATCTGGCCGATTTGCAGAGTTGATAGAAAGAGCACTTCAGGAACTTGCCAGTTGCTTGGAAGCATAACAGTGTCTTGGTTTTCAAGGAAACAAAGTACTGTGTCTCTTTCAACAACAGAAGCAGAGTATGTAGCTCTTGGAAGCTGCTGTTCGCAAATTCTATGGATAAAACAACAGCTAAGAGATTTTGAAATTGAAGACTCATGCACGGAGATTAATTGCGACAACACCCGGTGCTATCAACCTCACCAAAAATCCAATTCTCCACTCAAGAGCAAAGCATATAGAGATTCGACATCACTTTATTAGAGATCATGTTCAAAATGGAGATGTTTCAATTCAATTTGTTGACTCAAAAAATCAACTGGCTGATATACTCACAAAGCCTTTGGAGAAAAATCAATTTGAGTCTATACGGACCAGACTCAACATTTTGAGGTATGAGGATATCAAAGTCTAAAGACTTTCAGACTCGAGCTTACAAGACTTTATCTGATCTTGGCTCGACCTTCAGACTGTAAGTCTTTCTCTCTCCAATCTTATCTTGAAAAGGTATGATCATCAGAATGTGTTTAAATTGTTGCTATATTTAATTATCGTAAATATTGCATCGATTCATTTTCAAAAGGGAAGTTATTTTTGAAATAGCTATTTTTATGGATAAAGACAGTTATTTTGAAAAGGCATATTTTTATTTCCTTTGTGACGATTCGTTTACTCTTCTTTTTAACCGAACGAGCACTGTCGATTTCTCTTCACTTTTCTATTCACTTTTCTCTCAAAAACCCTAGAAAGCATCGATCCTCCATTCCCGTTTGTCTTCTTCGCTCAATCTTCAAAAGTTGTCATCTTTTCGGGGAAAGTCAAGCAAGGAATCTTCCAAACACTGAGAAAGATGTCATCTTCGCGAAAGTCCTCAAGAATCGCAAGCGGGGACCTCGAGAGAATGAGTGAGGGGCCTACGCACTTCGATCTTACTAAAGATGAAGTTACTCCATATCAGCAACAGAGCCCACAACATTCTCAGCAGCGTCATTCTCCACCATCTAGTCTTCAAGGCGTTGTTCATCAGCATCAGGAAGAAATCATCGAGGAAGCAGACCCCGTAAGAGTTCAAAAGCCTGCTTTTATTTACAAGCTATATCGTGCTTTAAAATGAATTCGTACTCCTTTGAACTATGTTGATGATTTTGTTAAAGAAAAAGGATATAGGAACGAATATATCTTTTCGCGAAAAATGGAAAGTTTGGGAATCGCTCGTAAAGGGGTGGCTGAGGAAACCCTTGCGAATATCCCAAGTGATCCTCGTGGAGGGGGCCGAATCCTGTAGATGGGAATGACGATGACAATCTGTTCAGTCTATTTCAACCGAAAATGAGTATTGCGGCTGAAATTCAAGGAAAAAGGGGAGATTTGTTCAGATCAAAAGAACAAAAGGATATGTACTCTAAATTGCTGAAGCGTGGGGTAATAAACCCTAGGAGTGTGGACTTTGATTTTCTGGATCTTTGTGAAAGTGAACTTGAGGGAAAAATTCAGTTATCTTCAACTTGAAAAGTTCTGTTCTGACTCAACTGAGGCTTATGCTGAATTGACTGCATATTTCTATTCAAATCTTAGCTTTTTAGATGCGAATAGATTCTCCTTCAGCGTTAAAGAACAAGACTATGTTGTGGATATGAACATGCTGGCAGATGTGTTAGAAGTTGAGAGAGGCAGATATCAACCAATCAAATTTTCCATTGCTCGGGCCACACTTGAACTGGTGAAGGACAGGAGAACAGAAGAGAAGATCACCTACTCAAGGATGAATGCATTCAACATCTTGCTTCACAAGACTGTGATTAATTGCCTTCGGCCGAAATCAACTTCCAAAACTGATGTTTCAAGCTCTGAGGCAAAGTTGATGTATGCCATCCTCTGTGGAAAGAAGTTTTCTCTCCCTCATACTGTTATGTTTCACATGTATAGAGCAGTGATGAAGGACGAGAGGTCAACTCCCTTACCCAAGCCTTATTTACGAAGTTATTTAGACATCTGAATATTCAGCCTCCGCAAATCTTTTGTGTTCGATCATGCGATCATATGGTGGTAGGACTGAAAATGGTGACCAAAATGCGTCTGAAGGAACTGAGCATGGAATTGGAGAAATTTAAGGAGAAGACTCCTGCCAAGTCTCATCAACTCTCTTTTGCTGCTAAGAGAAAAGGGAAGGAGCCCATGGCTGCTCCATCAAAGAGAAGAAGAGCTCTCCTCGTTGAGGATGAAGATGATGACGAAGACATCACCATCTCTGCAATGGCTTTGAAGAATTTAAGTCGTCTGTTCCACAGAAAGAATCGGAACAAAAGACGAAAGAAGCAGAGGAGAAGGAAGAAGAAGAAAGAGAAGCAGAGGAGAAGGAAGAAGAAGAAAGAGAAACATAGCAAGAAGCAGAGCAAGAAAGACTTGAAGAAGAAAGAAGAGAAGGAGAACCGAGGAAATCTCTTCTCCACTGTAGGCATGGAAACGAGGGGAGATCGGGAGAAAGGAGTGACGTCTTCATATCCTGATGCAAGTGAAGGAGTCGATCGCTCGCTGCAGACCCGGAAGATGTTTATGCATCTCAATTTCCAGAGGAAGGTCATGAAGCTTCATCGCCAAACTGCGAGATTATGTTGATCCACCATCGTCGCTTTTACTCCATCGAGATCGAGCGAAGCAAGTACTCGGGACGATAATGGAGCAGATTTTCGCGAGAATCATGGATATTCTCTTGGAGATGAAAGGTCAGATTTATGCCTTGGGATGCGAAGTTCAAAGCTTGAAGAATGAAAGTCAAGCTTCTTCTTGTTCATTGAATGATAAGATGCAAGCCCTCTCTATTCAGAATCAGGCCAATGCCAAGAGTGAGGAGGTTGTACAGCTGAAGGAAGACTTTAAGAGGCAAGAAGGCATCGTTCAGTCTATGGAAGATATCCAGCTTGTCCGCATTCCCAAGCAATCTTAACTTCATCTCATCCTTTTTAATGATGACAAAAAGGGGGAGAGATGCAAGATTTGATTTTGATTCAAAAACTTTTCATTCATTAAACTTTTTGTTGGACTAATTTGAGGTTTATGGTTTGAACCTGTTTGACTTTGTTTTGTGTCTGGATAAGAACTGCCTAGACTTGGACTTGACTTGACTGCTTCTATTTATCAATATTGATATCTTATGAATGTCTTAATCATATATTGGACTAACCTATTTTCTGTGGTTGCAGATTCTAGTGTTATTCTATTAGCCATTTATTTCTATAAGATATGCATATGTGTTTGAGAAATGTTTTGCGGGTCAAAGTTATCTAAATCTGCGGGGAAGGTTTTGTCACCATCAAAAATGGGGAGATTGTTGGAGAAATCCTCATGAAGAGTTTTGAAGTTGACAAAACGTATCCATCAGTCTAGTCGAAAGTCTGCAGACTACGTCGGTTAAAGTCGAAGACTTACGGACAGCCAACCAGACTCAAGACTCAAAGTCTATCTAATTTACGTCTCTAATCCGTTGAAGAAAGGTTATCCCGGAACTGGATGTTTTGTTCAGGATTTAACCTTATCATCCTGGAGAAGATCTCGTGGCTGGAGAAGACGTATCAGAATCCTTTGATTGATCAAGTTTGATTCAATGACTGAATATTCGATGATTGTCTAAATATTATTGGAAGGTTCTACTTATGGAAACCAAGATCCTGATTGTATGGGCGAACAGGATTGATGGGCTATCAACACGTTCCTTTAATAGCTCGAACAATCTTCCTAATTGATTCCGTCCAACGGGTAGATTGGAGGAATTCCTTTGGTAAGTGCCAACGGGTATGATGGCATAAAGGAGTATAAAAGGAAGTCGTTCTTAGTTGTTCGAGGTGTGCGCGATAGAAGAATTCCAAAGTCTGAAGCTCATATTTGTTTAGATAAATCCCTTGAGCGAATACTTGTATACAAAAGAGAGTCTATATTTGTGAGAGACCTTGAGGAGGTGTGGTAGAACATCTACACTGTGAAATCAAGGCAAAGCTGTGCTGTAACTTCTCTTTTGATCATAGTGAAATCAAGCCGGTGGGCTGTCAGTGCGGAAGGAGTGGACGTAGGCTTGGAATAAGCCGAACCACTATAAATCCTGTGTTCAATTTTCTCTTCCTTACTCTCTCTACCTCGATCGTATTTCATTTTGTTAATTAAAGAGAGAATTTACTTTCTATCATTTGTTAAGAATCGCTTCCATATATCGATAAATTGTTTAGGCACCTATTCACCCCCCTCTAGGTACTCATACTAGCAATATCACCATGGACCAAAATCAGCCACCAAGCTTCTTCAATAAGCTAGGGAAATGGTCCATAAGTCATGGTGGTGGGGGGCCATACGAATTTGCTTGATTTCTTCTTCAATTTGACACTTATTCTCCCTCAATTCAATCCAATCCGGCCTCAATAAATTCAATCGACACGTCATCGATCCAATTGGTATTTGTCATCACCAATTGATCCCACTTGCATCCCAATTGCGCGATAAAAAATGATGCCTAACTTTTCTGAACAAAAACGGCCCTATCTCGACTTTTTCCCAAAAAGTTTCGGTTTGCAAAAAAAATTCTAAGACTGAGTCGACATTCCTAAAATGACTCGTGACATGACAGAACTTTCAAATTCACGATTAATTTCGATTTGGCGCAATTTTAGCGTGACCTAGGCTACCGGGAGTTTTCAGAAATTTTTAGTGCAAATGACCCGTGGTCGATTTTCTTCGAGCCACAATGAACCCACTCGACACATTGGCGACTCTCGATTGTCATGAAAATCTCAAGAATTCAATTATGAACATAGGGTACCAAAACGACAGAAAAATCAATCTAGTGCCAGCCGACAAGAATTTTCCAATTTAGTGGAGTCACCTACATTTAGCCACACATCTCAGTCGAACCGACTTATCTCTGATCCCTAATCGATTTTTAACTGTGCCGTAATGACCTCTAAAGATGAACACATCCGAATAGCCGATTCATGGTCGAATTCTCAAGTCTATTGCGTTAAAAAATTTTAATGGCTTCCCTAGATAGTCTAATTATCTCGAGAGTGATCAACTCTGAAAACAGTCCTATAGGCTCGTCGATGAAATACCTGAGTAATTTAATTGAAAGCATAAGTGAAAAATCCAGGATGTCTCAAAATTAGCCAATTTCCTTACTTAAATTAGATAATATCTCAGTTTAGATGGATTCTCATTTTCATTTATTTTTAATAACGAATTTAATAGGAATTAAAAATATATATATCATGAAGCATGTCATATAGATTAATTGCAATACATCCATGTCATATGCTGGGTCATAAAGTTTAGCTCATGTCATTGATGCATATCATATATGCACATCATCTAATGATTGCATAGTTAAAGCTGTGTAATTGAAGTTGCATGTCATGTTAGAATTGGGTCATGTAGATATAACTTAGGATAAAATTCGCATTTCTTGCTTTGCATACGATTTAATCTTTCATAAATTAAAGATCATGTTATATTGGTCATTGCATGCATTTTTAATAAATAATTTGCAGAGTTGAAAATTAAGATATATGCTTAACTTTTCACTAAGGTATTTATTCCTATACTTATCTTAGCAATTTATTTATTGATTTCTTTATTACGTGTTATGTATAATGTTTATGCACCCATATAAACACCTCACATGCTAGCAGATAGATTAAAATTAATCCAAGCTACTAGAGAAAACATTTTTCTAAAATAAAAGAGAAAATGTATTGGAAAAACGTCATAGTAATTTAGTGTAATCAAGTCCAAGAATTCTCCATCTTTGGTTTGTAGAATAGTAAATTTCCCACACAATTAATTAAGTGGTGACTCCTAAATGAAATTAATTTATAAGTTAATAACTTGAATCTAATTTGCAAAATTGGTATAGTTTTGGGAAAGCACAAGTTAAGTTTAGACTTAGTAATTCATTAGGAAACTCTTAGGTAGTTCACCGGATGATAGGTCACAACAGTGTTGTGAGAGGGGGAGAGGGGAGAAAGAAAAGAAGGATGGAGTGGAGAATTTCAAAGGTACAAATAAGTACTATGCTTTTTTACACCTAGTTCCATTGTAAATCAATTTTACCATTTGTTATGACAATCATATACTTAATTACAACCATACATTGTAATGTTGTATGGTTGGAAGGATTTGGAACTCTGGAGTTGATCGAGAAAAGTGATGGGTAGAGAGATGAGACCACGTTTGACTTGATTGGGACAAGAGAAAAAGGATTCATGGGGCATTGAATGGAATGGAGAGAGGATAAAATATTAGATATCACAATTGTGTCATGTC
Organism: Eucalyptus globulus; assembly: GCA_014182545.1. Lineage (NCBI taxonomy): Eukaryota > Viridiplantae > Streptophyta > Magnoliopsida > Myrtales > Myrtaceae > Eucalyptus > Eucalyptus globulus. The sequence continues at coordinate 34,495,317 of CM024721.1, read as the reverse complement.
ACGAATACATGAGTTCATTCATCATGTCACATGTGTTGCTAATGAGCACACCGTTTATAAAAATTTCAAACATTTGCGGGCATATCTCTCTCCCTCCAATCCACAATCTCTTTCTCTCCACTCCTCACACTCTGCTTTCTCTCCCTCTCAACTCATGCGACAACTCTGCTCGTTCTCACCCTTTCGACTCACGATCAACTTTTACTCTCTCATTCAACTAACCACGCTGCCATCGCCGTCATCAAATTGCTGCTCATCTTTATCTCTCTAAAACCTTCTTGTTGACACCTAAATTTTGGCTAGGTATTTTAAATTAAATTGCATAAGAAAATTAAGGGCCAATTTGGCCCTAACAAAAATGATTTTCACATCAATTAGGTCTTAGCTTTTATTTGCGTCCCTTTCCAATTTTAGTTCCTTCTTTTTTTCGCTTTTTCGGATAATTTATTAAATATAAAAAAAAATAAAAATAACAAATAAAAAAGGGGTCCTTATGGGGCTGGGCGTGAAAGCCTAGCCCCTTATTTTTGTTTTTCTTCCCGTGTGGGGCCCTAAGGCCCAGCCCTTCCCCTCCAACCCAACCTCTTTGCCCTTGTCTTCTTCCTCGGTTGGATATGTAGCATGTGCAAAAGGAGACAAACGCGCATGCAACGTCAGATGGAAAGGCAGATGACGACGCACGTGGAGCAGCTGGAAATGGATGGGACACGCCTTCAAAGCGGAGCAAGTGGGCGACTGATGAGATGCCGATTCGGCCACCCAAGGCCAGTCAGTGTGCGAGGACCGGCGACCGAAGCTCTATCGACCAGACCTCCCCCTCGCCTATAAATAGATTCGTCAGAGGGGAAGGCAAAGGGCATGATGCGAGTGAGATCGAAAGCATGCGAGCTTCGAAAGCCTCCCCCGAGAGACTTCAGGGGAGGCCCGAACACTCACAAGCCGAGATATGAGAGTTGCAAGCAGAAGAGGGTCAGAGCTAGAGGAGAGGGGCTAAGCGGGAGGAATCAAGGCTAAGCGAGAGAGATCTAGGGGTTTGAAAAGAGAGAAGGTTAGTAGAGTGAGCCTCCTCTGTGTTCAGCGCCATATGCTTGGCCTAGCGCCTCCGCTACTCCGCCACTAATGATGCCCACTGCTTGCATCATCGCCCCCATTTTTGGATCCGGTAAGCAGGGCTCCATTTTCACTCCATCTCGCACAGACCACACCAAAACTTGCGGCCGTCCATCTCGGGTGCTCTTCGGCCCGTCTGTTCGTTGTCCGGCTGCCTTCATATTGAGCCTCTTCACTTTTTAGCCAATGAACTCCAAACGTTCGACGATTTGCTCAAGAGAGTTGGTGGTCGCGATCGGAGCCTCAGTGATCGACGACGATGGTTTGCAACAATAGCTGGCTAGACTAAGGCTGGGTCGGTCTGTGTAGGTTAGGGTGGCGTCAGTCGAGTCTTACGACGAGGCAAAGGCTAATGACATAGTCGCGGCCATTGAGCTACAGAAGGGCAGTAGCGGCTGCAAACCGGTTCGGCCAAGTTGGCCATATGACTCGATTGTCCCTAGGGTTTGGGCATAGTGGGCTACATTCGAAACTCGGGCCAAGCATTCATTTTAATTAAAAACGGGCCCAATTTTGTCTTGTGGGCCAAGTGTTTCTCTTTTTTTTTTTAAAGTAAGGCCCGGTCTAGGCCCATGCTTCAGGCCCATTCAAGCCAACCGCTGGTGACCCGGGTCATTTTTTATAATATTATATTATAATAAAAATAATATTTTAATTATAAATAAATAAATCATTTTCAGAAATAAAAAAATCCAAAATATCTTAAAATTTTCCAAAAATCAAAAAAAGCCTAATATATTTTCAAAAAAAAAGATCAAAAATCCAAAAAATGCTTTTTAAGTTTTAGAAAAAGACCAAAAATGTTTTTCTCCACAAATACATGAAAAATCCCTTGAAGAATCCAAAGATTAGGTACCAAAAGGGCATTAGTGATTAACTAGTGTAATCAAGTCCCCAATCCTAATTTTTCTAGTTGGGCATGAGTAAATATTTCTCACAATATTTCACTTAAGTTTCTAATTGACCCACCCCAAATTGATTAGTGGTGACTCTTTTTAAAAATTAACTTATAAGTAAAAAACCAAACCATTAAGTCATGAATTGGTGGGTTTGGGAGAGAGCCCAGGCTAAGCCTAATAAACCTAGCCAAGCCATTAGCCTCCATAGGTGCCCCTACTAATCGAGCGCCGAAAAAAAAGGTCACGACAGCTTGGCGACTCGCCTGAGGACATTTTTAGGACTTAGGCCGTTTTTTTATCTTGTTTAAACACTTCACTAACTTGGGTTTTTTGCTTTTTTTTCTTTTCATGCAAGTTAATAGCTTAGAGATTAATTTTAATTTTGTTAAAATAAAATGTTTTGTGATTATAAATTGTTATGTATGTTTTAATGTTTTAGCACTACATGTGGCACACACAACGTGGCCACCAAGCCTAGGCCACCATAGGATATTTAGGATAGTGTTAACAAAGATATGGTCTTGAACGCGAGACTACAATATAGATGTTACCTTTCTTTTTTCCGAATTTTTTTAGGTAAAGTCAAGGTTAAGAGGGTATGATACCACACGAGATTGCGATGGGCAAACACCCTTTTACTTTCAACAAGCTTTCCTAGTTAGACATCGAGCTGCACATATCATGCGTATGTCTCTATGCTTGCCATTTTCTTTAAAACTAAAGTGATTTCTTTACCTTTTTTTACTCAGTCTTTTTTATTGGCCCATGGCAATTTAGGTCGGTTTTTAGTCATAGTTCATATGCAATGGGAGGAGACAATATCCAGTTTATTCCCACCCCCAAAGCAAAGCACTTCATATGGTGGGATCAATTGGACCAATTTGCCCAAGAGCGCGTGAAAGCTAAAGTCGGTCATCTCTTATCGTTGTTTCAAATTGTTGTTCATCCTAAAGTCTTACAGGCCATAGCACATTTCCGGTGCCCTAGGACATCCACTTTTATGTTTGTGGGTTTGAGCTAACCCCAACTCTAGAAGAATACAACATCATCATTGGAATGCATCTCGAGAGTAAGCTTGTTAGACCACCAATAGATATTGACCCGCTGCGTAGATTTGCATGACTTTTAAGAACTAAAGTTTATGTTATGAGGCAAATTCTTGAAACCAATCATAATACCTGCCCACTAGCGTTTTTGACTACTTGTTTTGAAAATCAACCCATGACCCAAAAAAGTGAGATTTTTATCCTTGCCTTTTTCGGGTTAATCATTTTCCCCCATTAAAAGGATGCCATAAGTCCCTTAATGGCATGGATGGTTGATTAGGTCTTAAGGGGGCAAAATTATGTTAACATGATCTTAGCCGAAACATTCTTGTCCCTTAATCATTTTAAAGAAAACACAGAAAAAATCATGCGGGCCTCCCCGAAAATTTTATAGGTATGATTCTTTTCTCACCTAAGCAAATTTCGATACCTCATGCAATCGTCTGAAATAAATGATTTCGAAAATTCATTATAGAAATTTGTGATCCTAGGACCATACGTTCCCAACCAAAGCTATTTTAATTAGATAAATTTTCTAAGGGACCCCACTCTTGAAGGCATTCCTATGGTGTGCTGGTTGGTTCCATAAAAAGAGAGCTCACTTTGCTTACAAACATTACAATCCAATCCCATTGCTCGGCCTCACCGGAGCCACTCCCTATTACCCATATCGAGTGGCCCGACAATATGGAGCTCTTCAGGAGATCCTGTCGCCCTTCAAGATGAAGATCTCTCCACTCTTGTTCTCCCATCAAAGCCATGACTACGAATTCAAGATTTCCATCATCAAGGAAACATGAAGCAAGTGTCATCACAAAAGGATCGTGGTACTTGAAGGGCTTGAGGAACAAGGAAAAGGCCCATCACTTCTCTAAATCCTACATCCACAACCATCGTATCCCGACAAGACTGCGGCCATCGATCTCTCTCCCAACTAGCGAGATTAGTCAACACGAGCAAGCAAAACATATGCAAAGGGATTTGAGAATAAGTTGGATACACATCTCAAAGATAGTCCAAGGAAGCAAACATCTTCGTAAGAACAAGGCTCCCCATCGCATATAAAATAATAGTCATGTCCCCCTAGTATTACTATTATGAAAATTTTGTCTTAGTTCCATTGTTTAGGGACTTCTGTTTAATACCTAGTATTTTATTCTATCATTTTAATTTCAAGTTTAGATGTCAAAAGTATATTGTATGTGAAATCCTCTTTTGATAAATAAAAAAAAGCTAGACCATTGCCATGGATCAATCCTTATTTATTCTTGTGCTAATTTATTGTTTTTGTGATGGCAGATAATTATGAATCGCCAACCATTAGTTGCCCATGAATGGCCTTAAGCAAGAGAGTTTGATCAGAATAATATACAAAATCACATCGCTAACATTGAAGATGTCATAGGAAAAATGTCCATTATCCTTCAACAACTCTCAAGGCAAATAGAGTCCACTCAAGACAAGTCTAACTCCGTAGCTGCTTTAAACACACTATTGACACCTGCAAAGTTGTCGAAGGATAACAAACAGGATAGACAGTTTGTAAAGATCATGAAGAAGCTAAGCTAGCTGCAAGGACAAGATCCCATGGACCTATCTATTATACCAGTGTTAAGATCCTTGAAGAGCTCAAAATGCCTAAATGCGAGGGGTATGCTAATACCTCTCACCCAGAGGCCTACTTGCAAGCCTACCTAGTCCGAAGGATGATTCAATCATACCAATCAAACCTAACTGGCCCCACCTTGCGTTGGTACATTGTAAGGAGGATTAGTCTCCTTAAGACCCGGGGGGAACTAACTGATGCTTTCCGCCAAGAATATAATGTTGACATCAATGCCTGACATTGCCCTGCCCTACGAAGAGCCGATAGTCGCGAAGTATGAAGAGCCAAAGGTCTTAGAGACAAGGTAATATGTTTTTAAGAACACATGTTGCATTAGGGAGGAGCCCAATCACCCAGTCTAACCTACAACTCACAAAAGAAGATATTGATGTAGCCTTGCACAATAAATGGATGACTAAGCAATATCCTATCATTGAGAAGCTTCCCACTAGGAAAGGTAAGGAGCCCGTTGACGAGGTCAACACCATAAAACCTATTCAGAACCCAAGCACAGCAAAGTAGCTGCCTAGGCTCACCGCAAGAGCTAGGGTCCAAAAATGCCGACCCCCATCAACCTAGGAAGCGAAACTCCACCATCTCACAGTCCCCTTGACAAAATCCAGCTAGCAAAACGAAGGGCTTCACTCAAAAGATCAAGACCAGGAGTCAAGAAAAGAAAGCCTAAACAACTCAAGCCAACGTCTGCCACTAAACATAGGCAAAATCTGACAACCAATGGGCCGCTACACCAAGACTTCAAACATCCCCTAAGGTATCATCTCAAGAATTACCAATATTATACAAATAAAATTAGTCATTCATCAAATGACTGCCTCCCACCCATACACAAGATCCAAAGCCTGTTAGAAGAGGGGACATTCATCCATCATAACTTGTCTCCCAATGAGTTGCTAAATTTGTCACCCGACCAAGAGGATGACGTAAACGCCTCATCCTCAGTTGGAAATTTCGACCCAAAAGAAAGCAATGAAATGATCTTGGTAGAGCCCATCTTTCCTGAAGTAGTAGAATTCATCACTACAATGAATATGCAATGGGAAAACCAGTCATCTAACCAAGACTCGGCGGGTCCGTCTTGCCTCCATAGGATTATGACTCCTATAGAAATAAAGGTACCTCATCTCCATAAGTATAACGGCACAACTTGTCCTATGACCCACTTGCAATATTTCCACGCTGAAATGTGTCGGCATAGCAACCCGACGCCATTCATAACTCAGGCCTTCCAAGAAAGTCTCATAGGTCCTGCATTGCAATGGTTCTTCATGGCAAGGATCTACCTCATGAGGGATTGGAATGAGCTATCTTCCGCATTCCTGCATCAATACCAAAGCAAGATTGGAGTCAAACTGCCCTATGAGGATTTGGTTCCCATCAGAAGAAGACAAATGGAGGATTTTTGAGCATGTGCAAAAAGGTGGGAAGCTATTATAATGCAAACCTACCCTCAACTGGCCGAAGAAAACATGATGAAGTTATTCATAAAAGCTTTACCCCGCAAGCATCGATGTTGGTTGCATGGATTACACTTCCGTAGCTTCAATGAAATGGTCCTCTCATATGAATACTTCGAGTCTACTGAAGGTGAAGAACTCAAAGGCACTTGATTTCAGGACCATCATTATCAAAGTGCTCCTTTTCATAGGAGTTCTCATGGGTTTTGATTGTTTTTATAATCTCATGTTTTCTATCATGTCTAGTGTGTTATTGTTGCATTTTCCATTCCAGTAATCTAATGTACATTACTAATATTTTGTTTTGAGAGCATGAGGCAGTATTATAAACCAGCCCGGTGATGCTATCCAACCATGACAAGAAAATATCATCCAAGAACAATATTGAAGGCTGGGCTTCGTCATGCTTCCTCTCCCCCCAAATATTTTATTACCAAAAACTTTTCTCAAAGCAAGATGTTAAATTTAATCCTATTTATTTTTCTAAATTATTTACTTCGTGTCTCATAATATCATCCCCATCCCCTTTGACTTAGCGTGATAAGGGGCATTTGAAACCGGCACATCATGCGAACTTGTTAGATTCTAAAACACTCTTTTCAAGAAAGCAGGGGCAAATAGAAAACATCATCCCGTTTCAAAAAAGGTAAGTCTTATTCCCTAAACATAATTTTGGAAATAATGTCCTCTCTCTTCTATTTACAAGAGATGAAAGATTGGACATAATAGGCACAAGCATACGATTGAACTCGAAGCATGCATACCATGGTAGCTTAGGGTAGAGTAACCTTTTCCATGCTGCTCTCAACCTTCCCATTTTGTGAGCCATCCTCGGAAATCTATGTCCTCCACTTTGCTCCTACATAACTCTATCTCAAGTCTGAGCAATATCTTCTTTGCGCAATGTGCCCGATCAACTAGATGTTGCGGTTTCATTAATATGATTTCTAGCTTCAACAAACCAAGAAGTATAGGGAAGGAATTTCTTCTCTTCCTTTTAGTTGGCAACTGTCAACAGGGAGAAAACCCAGACAATTGAGGTGATCTCTACCCCCTATTCTAGATGATGACTTTAGAACTCTGGAAACCTCACTTATTGTTCCAAATGAAATGATTGCCATCAAAAAACTGGAGATTTCAATTGTCCATCTCAAATTCCATAGAAGCTTGAGGAAGCATCAGGATTCAAGAACCAAACTCAATGGTTAATTTAGGCAAATCAATATTGGCCAAGCTAGTACATGAAAGCGACCCATAGCGGATTCACCTAACTTTGTGTAAAAAGACGTGTCATCCAAGAACCAGTTTCAAAAAAGAAGCCTCCTACAAACACCATTAGCCCCTCGGCCTAGTGGTATGGGGAGTGAAGTGGTCCAGACGCGACCGGGGCTCGATCCTCGGAAATGGCAACTAGTTGCCATATGTACAAACTAATAAATAATTTTGCTTCTCTTGCCTCTACATAAACGGGAGAGTAGTTGACCTAACGATACAAAGGATGTAGGAATTCATGTCTTTCTCATGCTTTAGGCCTATTCAATCATCTGCAAATGAGTGAAGGGTAATATTGTACCGCTTCTAGTTGTTTGACTCCTGAGAGAGTTCGTGACTAACACGCTCCTTCCAATTTGTTGTAGGATCGCTTGACCGTAAAAAGAATGCGGATAACAAATCAATGAGAGGCATGTCAAACTCTAATCCACTCTCCCAAGCGAAATGTCGCTTCAAATATCGCCAAAGCAAATGACAAGAAATCCTTTAAGCCTCCACTCATGTTTGATTTTGGCCCTATTGATTGATCCATTTTTATCTTCTCTTCTGCAGAGGCAAAAGGAAAGTGCCCATCAAATCAATAATCAGATTCCTAACCTCGGCTGATCATTCTTGTGTCATCTCCCTATTCAATGGAGACATTTCATCGACAACCATTTGTGAATAACTCCTTTGATGTTTAAAATTTAACATATTTGTAAAATAAATACCTCAAAAGCTATTAAGAAAGCATTTTTGAGTAAATTCAATTATTTATTTTAGGAACATAAAATCTCTCATATTTAAAATGCTGCATGCCTTTTCCAAATGGATTTTGCAAGATGTTTTTGTCTGTTTAAATCACTGATTCCACTAAGGATTATCAAAATAGACAATTGAATGAAAAATATAAAATTGATCGAGCATACTAAATGAGGAGCATCAGGATGATGAAAGGCAAGCCACATCCTACACACAGTCCCCTATCTATACACTTGTGAGAAAAATATAGAAAATTCCATATCTATAAGGTAAAGGGTTCTCTCACGAATGGTACGATAACCAAAGTAGTAAGGGGCATTTCATTTCTCTACCCTAAACACTACAGATTATCCATTACTTACTCCCTTTGAGCCCCATACACTTGTGAAGTTCCTTTCATACACTTGTCAAGAACCACCCCATACTGGGGTAGATCGGAGGCGAGGCAGCATCACAAGGTGAGAAATGGGATAGAAATTTTCTTGCTCGCACTTGCATCAATCTTCGGGTGTCTTTATTGCACACTCATGATAATCTAAGTGCCCTAGAATGACGAAGAGCAATTTTGTCTCTATGCACTTGTATTCATTGTACAGCCCAATTAAGTTTGTAATTTCACCCTCACATTGAGGCAAAGCAGAAGTTATTACCATTCAAATAGCATAACCCGGAGCACCGGTGAAAGATGAAGACCCCAAGAGTCAAATAATAGTGTTTTGCTTGAACTTGCCTAGGTTAGTTCCTCAAGCAACAAGAATAAAAACTAGAGGCATGAAAAAGCAATGTATCTAAAAAAAGGTCAATGCGCATAGATGAGTAAATTGGAATTAAAAGAACTAAATGTATGAAAAAGCAGTGTGCCTTGTAAAAGTAAGGCTGATGCCCTTAAACAAAAATAAAGCCATTTGTATTCCCAAGTAAAGCTGCTATTGCGGTTCAAATAATGGAACCTCCATGGAGATAATTTCGGTTGTGAGAAGAAAGACCAGTGACAATGCCAAAACAATCACCAACTCTCACCCTTTTACACGTGAGCCAAACTTACGTTGCATCCCTCTTATAAAAGTCTCTTCAAACTATGGCACTTCAATTAACGTATGATTTCATATGTTTATAAGTATCGCTCGAATAAATACAAGTAAGATTATTCTATCTCTTTTCACAGGGTTCTTGACTTGTAAACCCGGAAATGATTGTGCAGCATTTCTTTCATAAGCCTTGACCTTGATGGTCCCCTTTGATAAACCGTTGACCAAGCTTACATCACAATCCCAACAAAAACCTCTCATAAAGTCGTACCACTTGCGAGAATATTCGGACCCCTACTGACATGATGACGGTGAGATAGTGTGGTCCTTATAAATTTGCATTAATGGTCAAGATAAAACAAACTTTTCCATGAGAGTGAGTGAAAAGTCCTTTCAGACTGAAAGTCTCTCATTTGGCACGTTCAAGACGTCTACATTCTGAATGAAGATTGTCTTTCAAAATTTTCCTCAATGAAACTCAGATGATGCAAAACAGACAAAATTGTCATGCATGAATCACATTTAATTTCATGAATTTACAGCATGTACACTCATGTATGCATATTGGGCAAATGGCAGACATACTTTCAGAGATCAAAGATATCATCAAGTAAGCATATCTCTACCCTTATTTCCAAAAATCTTACCTTTGAGTACCGGCCACTGTTCGGATAGTCTCTATTATCGACACTCGACCTATTCGAGTTGTCTTCTGAGTTTGGGTGCTTGCAAATATCCAAGTATTCCATTGTTTTTTAGTACCTACCACTGTACAGGTACTCTCTCTTCTTGACACTCAACCTATTCGAGTTGTCTTTCGTCTTTAAGGTGGTTCCAACTGTCCAAGTATCTATTTGTCTTTGAGTACCGACCACTGTCTGGGTACTCCCTCTTCTGGACACTCGACCTATTCAAGTTGTCTTTAGAGTTTGGATGCTAATGACTATCCATGTATTCCTTTGTATTTAAGTACCTACCCCTGTCTAGGTACTCTCTTATCGACACTCGACCTATTCGAGTTGTCTTCAGAGTTTGGATACTTGTGACTATCCAAGTATCCCCTTGTCTTCAAGTATCTACCGCTATTCAGGTATCCCTTTGTCCTCAAGTACATACTATTGTTCAGGTACTCTCTTATTGACACTCAATATGTTCAAGTTATCCCCAGAATATGGATACTGATGATTGTCCTAGTATCAAATTATCGTTAAGTACCTACCATTGTCCGAGTACTCTCTCTTATCGACACTCAATCTATTCAAGTTGTCCTCATAGTTAGGATGCTTGCAATTGACTAAGTATCCCATTATATTTGGGTACCTATCACTGTCCAGGTACCCCCCCTCTTATCGACACTCAACCTATCCGAGTTGTCTTCTGAGTTTGGGTGCTTGCAAACTATCCAAGTATCCCTTTGTCTTTAAGTACCTATTGCCACTTGGGTACTCCCTCTTATGGCACTCAACCTATTCAAGTTGTCTTCTTAGTTTGGATGCTTGCAATTGTCCAAGTATCTCATTGTCTTTGAGTACCTACCATTGTCTAGGTACTCTCTTCTTGACACTCGACCTATTCGAGTTGTCTTCATAGTTTGGATATATGCGATTATCCAAGTGTCTCATTGTCTTTGAGTACCTACTACTGTCTAGGTACCCTCTCTTATTAACACTCGACCTATTCAAGTTGTCTTCTTAGTATGGATACTAGTGATTGCAAGTATCACATTGTTTTCAAGTACTTGACATTGTCCAGGTACTCCATCCGTGACGCTCAATCTGTCCGAGTTGTCCTCAAATTATATCATTGAATACTAGTAGCTGTTCAAGTATTCCACTGCTTTGTGTGCCTGGTTACCTAGGTATTTTTTTTTTATCATCATGACATTTGGACCTTGCCGAGTGGATTCATATCGTATTATCAAATACTTGTGATTATCCAAGTATTCACCGCTTTGTGCACTTGTGACTACCCAAGTGTTCCAACCCTTTAAGTGCCTACGGCTGTCCAAGTAAGCCTTGTGTTACATTCAAATTTACGTTACCAGAAGGTGAGAGACCTTCATGAATAGCCGAGGCACGTCCTCGATATTCACCATTTACTAGGAGGTGAGAAACCTTTACGAATAGCCGAGGCGCATCCCGATATTCCAATTACCAGGAAGTGGGAGACCTTCACAAATAGTGAGGCGCATCCCGATATTCCAATTACCAAGAGGTGGAAGACCTTCACGAATAGCCGAGGCACATCCTTGATATTCATCATTTACCAAGAGGTGAGAGACCTTCACAAATAGCCGAAGTGCCTCCTCGATATTCTGATTGCCAGGAGGTGGGAGACTTTCACAAAAAGTCGAGGAAAATCCTTGATATTTCAATTACCAAGAGGTGGGAAACCTTCAGGAATAGCCGAGGCACGTCCTGATATTCACCATTTACTAGGGGGTGAGAGACCTTCACGAATAGACGAGGCGCACCCTTGATATTCCAATTACTAGGAGGTGGGAGATCTTCATGAATACCGAGGCGCATCCTCGATATTCCAATTACCAGGAAGTGGGAGACCTTCAAGAATAGCTGAGGCACGTCCTTGATATTCACTATTTACCAGGAGGTGAGAGACTTTCACAAATAGCCAAGGCACGTCTCGATATTCTAATTATTATGAGGTGAGAGACCTTCATGAATAGCATAGGCACGTCCTTGATATTTCAATTATCAGAAGGTGAGAGACATTCACGAATAGCCAAGGTGCTTCCTCGATATTCCAATTATCAAGAGGTGAGAGATCTTTATGAATAGCCAAAGCGCGTCTCAATATTCCAATTATCGAGAATTGGGAGACCTTCACGAATAGACGAGGCGCGTCCTCGACATTCCAATTACCAAGAGGTGGGAGACTTTCACAAATAGCCGAGGCGCGTCTTCAACATTCCAATTATCAAGAGGTGGGAGACCATTTACGAATATCCAAGGTGCGTCCTCGATATTCCAACTACTAGAGGTAAGAAACCTTCATGAATATCTGAGGCGCGTCCTCGATATTCCAACTACCAAGAGGTGGGAGACCTTCATGAATATCCAAGGCTTATCCTTGATATTCCAACTACCAGGAAGTGGGAGACCTTCACCAATCACCAAGAGGTGGGAGACCTTCACGAATATTCGAGGTACGTCCTCAATATTCCATTTACTAGAAGGTAGGAGACCTTCACAAATGTTTAATGAGATGGAAGACTTTCACAAAGGTATCTCCTTGATATCAAAACTTATTTCCCCCCGGAGGTGAAAGATCTTCACGGATATCATAGGTTCATCCCAAATATTGCCCAAATTCTCTTTACCAAAAGATGAGAGACCTTCCCAAGATTTAGTACTTGTGTTCATCCAAGTACTCCTTCGATACTTGTGAATGTCTAGGTATCTCCAGAGTTCATACTTGTGATCATCCAAGTACTCCTTCAATGCTTACAAAGGTCAAAATATCCTCTAGGTTAGTACTTGTGAATACCCAAATACTCTTTCAATGCCTACGAATGTCCAGGTATCCTCCGAGATAAATGCCCTATAAAAGGTCGGTATCCTCCAAGAAAGGTCAAGTAATCAACCTGGTGTTCTTGACAAAGATCAAGCACCCAACAAACAGATGCCCTAAGAAAGATTGGCACATCCCCCGAGAAATGTCAGATAATCAACTAGTGTCCTTGGCAAAGATCAAGCACCCAACAAACAAATGCCCTAAGAAAGGTCAGCACATCCCCAAAAAAGGTCGGATAATCAACAAGTGTCCTTGACAAAAATCAAGCACCCAACAAATAGATGCCCAAGTCAGCACATCCCCCGAGAAAGGTTGGGTAATCAACCGTGTCCTTGACAAAGATCAAGCACCCAACAAATAGATGCCCTGAGAAAGGTCGACACATCCCCCGAGAAAGGTCGGGTAATCAACCGGTGTCCTTGAAAATATCAGGCGCCTAACAAACAAATGCATTGAGAAAGGTCGGCGCATCCCCCCAAAAAGGTCGAGTAATCAACCAGTGTCCTTGAAAAGATTAGGCACCCAATAAACAGATGCCTTGAGAAGGGTCGGTGCATCCTTCAAGAAAGGTCGGGTAATCAACGGTATCCTTGACAAAGATTAGGCATACAACAAACAAATGCCTTGAGAAAGGTCGACGCATCCCCCGAGAAAGGTCGGGTAAAGAACTTAGTGCTCTAACAGGTGACCGAAGAATGGTTTGGGTCCTAGAAAAGCAATTTCCCGTCAAGGCAACTGAATAAAGGTTCGGGTCCTAAATGAACAATTTATTGCTCTAACGAGCGATCGAAGAATGGTTCGAGTCTTGAAAAAATAATTTCCCATCGAGGTGATCGAAGAAAGGTTCGGGTCTAGCAAAAGCAATTTCCTTACATCATCAGGTAAGATAGTACCCTGATACTTGCCAAACTCAGGGTTTGCACCCTATCTCACTCATTCTCGGTAAGTAACTATAGGTATTTTCTTACCTACCTTAGCATGTATAATGTTATATTACTCTTTTTTCTGCATAAGGACACCTAATCCCAAATAAGATATAATTTACTGCATATGCATGGACAAAATTTAGGTATCAGTTCGTTTTTTAATGCAACATTTGCGAGTTCACCTTCAAAAAGGGGCGGCATAGCTATTGACACATAAATTTTGGTTAGGTATTTTAAATTAAATTGCATAAGAAATTAGGGACCAATTCGGCCCTAACAAAAATGATTTTTCATCAATTAGATCTTAGCTTTTATTTGCGTCCCTTTCCAAATTTAGTTCCTTTTTTTTCGCTTTTTGGATATTTTATTAAATAAAACCAAGGCCGGCGACCAACCAAAAGGAAGAAGAAGAAGAAGAAGAAGAAGAAAAGAAAGAGAAGAAGAAAAAAAAAAGAGAAAAAAAATTGATTCTAAAAATTATTCCCAAGAACAATAAGCTACTTTTTTTTACTTTTTGTTTATGTTCCAAATCTATTTCCGTGAACAAAAAGATAGAGTTTTTTTATTCCCGAAAATAAAAGTTTTACTAAACACATTTCTTTTTTTTTATCCCCAGAACAAAAAAATAAATAATTTTGTTTTGAGGAATAAAAAAAATTTAACAAACAGGGCCTAATAGGCATGCAACCTTGCTAGTAAAAGGCTTGTGGTGAGACTAAAGACTACTAGGTATGGAGTTTGACTTTTGTGAGCATCTATTAATAATAGAAGAGTGAGAAAAAAAAATTACCCTAAGTCTGCTAGGGGTGATCATGGTCCGGGCGGGTGATTTCCGGCCTAGAATCGAGAATCACCCACTAAGTACTAGTTCCAAAAAATTGAAATCAGGAACCGTCCGTTAGTTGTAGTGGATCCACCCAGGAACCGATCTTTAATAGTAAATGGAGCAATAACCACCCAAAGTCGGAATAGGAGCTGGCAAATTTTTTTTTCCCATTTTCCCTTTCGTTTTCCTGGAAAAAAAAATCCTATCCACTTTAGGGTTCTACAAGGGTTTATGCAAAGCTCTGTCGCTACGAAGCCCAGCTTGCTTGTTGCCATGCTTTGCTAATTACATGTTAAAGAGGTTTAGTGATAGTTTGGGGTATTTGAATAGATCTAATGGGATGTTGGCTAAGCTAGAGGAAGAGGGGACTAGACTCCAGACTCTAGAGTGGAGGACATTAGACCCGTGCAGCACGCGGTGCTTCTTGAGTTGGTGAATGTGAAGATGGTGATGGTAAGAAGTGGGGAAGCTATTAGGGATCTTAGGAAGTGTCTAAAAATTTATATAATATTAAAAATTAATATATTATTATAATATAATCAGTCCAATCCGAATGGGCGGATCCACCCATGGAATCAAGAATCGGACTTGTATCAATCATTTTTCATAAATTGGAATCGGAAGACCAAGCTAATTTCCTTAAGAATCACCGATTTCAAGCGGTTCCAATCCGGTTGGGTCCCGGTTCCTTTTTTCGCACCCCTAAAGTCTGCTACTAATTATGGGTAAGAATTTGCGGTCCGTAAATTTTTATTCCAATCAAGCAAATCACCAGGTGACTGTCGTTGCTCGCACGTGATCGGGGCAGACGGTCTATTTGTCTTCTTCCCGCCTGGGCAGCTTTCCATTTAAAAATTCAACCTTCCACTTTCTCTCTCTTTTTTATTCATTTTCCTTGTGGAATATCGATACAAAAAATGAAATTAATGTAAGCCCTATAAAAGAAATAAAAAAAAAAAAAACCCCACCGATTCAAGAACTCCCGTCTCTCTCGTCTCCCAAACCATCCCATCTTCTCCTTCTCTCCGCCGGCCGCGACGTTGGAGCCACCGCAAGCCGAGCTCGCTGGCGGCGACCCACCTGCCCACGCTGTTAACCAAGGCTCGTCGCAGCTCTCCCTTGACGCCTCGGCCACTGCAACCGCTCGTCGTCATGGGTCCGCTCGTGCTTGTCGACTCCTGCTTCGGCGTAACTTCAAGTATCGATCGATTTGTTCTTTTTCTTTTTCTTCAGTTCTTTTGCGGGTTGGAATCTGTTTCGCTGATTTCTAGCTGTTGCTTTGTGGGGTCACGTTTCTTGCTGTCGCTCCTATCTGATGTGCCGAGGTATTCTTGGTTTGCGCATACGTTGCTCTTTAGCATTTCGGCGGTTGCCCATATTTTCGTTGTCCCCATGGAGTCGAGAAGTTTGGAAAATCGTAAAGAGCAAGCTTTAGATTGATACAATCTCTTCAGATTATGAGGGGACAGAACTTGATGCTGCGAAAAACAGAGCGGATTGTGAAAGACAAGTAGAAATGTTAATGTTGTTTTTCACTCAAATGTTGTAACGATGACAATTTTTTATCCTTTATATTTGCTGCGAAAGAAAAAAAAATAGTATAGTAGTGTTCAGAGTCTACCCATTATTCTCACCACTCAATGCGTTGTCGATTTATCAGAAAGTTTGTACTTTGATCTTGAATTTAAAGGAAGCCTGCCAAACGTGCAGGTCTATTTTGGAGTTCTATGATCATGTTTGGCTTTGACTACTACAGCAGGATAATGGAGTTTTTTTTTTTTTTGTGCAACAGGATAATGGAGTTCGAGGACGGGTATTCGGCGCAGAAGCTGTTCCATCAAGGTTACTCCTACACATATGATGACGTCATCTTCCTCCCGGGGTATATAGGATTCCCAGTGGAGCAGGTTGACCTCTCCACCAAGCTCACCCGCAACATCTCCCTCAACATCCCATGCGTCTCCTCACCGATGGACACTGTCACGAATTTTTTTGATTTATTCAAATATATTTTATGCATTTTTATTATATTTTATTTTCTTCTATTTTTCTTCTTTGATTTTCTTTTTTCCTTCCCTCCATTGACCATTGCTAGATCTTGTTGATGGCTGGCAAAGATTGTCAGGAAGGTTATTGTTAGCCTAGGTGTGGACTTCCCTTGCTTGAGGCTAGTGACCTCTGTTGGCTATCAATAAAGGCTTGACAATGGCTAGTGGAGGGAAAAAGAGAAAAAGAAAATAAACAAAAGAATATATGAGAAAGGAAAAAGTAAAGAAGGAAATGAAAAAAAAATATGAACAAATATTTAAATATTATTATAAATTATCATGTCTATGTTGGTTGTGCGCACCTAAGACGGCATCCACGTCGATGATTTTTTGCCAAAATTGGCCAAATAGACTCTGTCGGCGAAACATAAAAATGTGTAGTACTCAATTGGCGCAATTAAAATGATTAGGATTGAATTGACGGGAATGTAATATGTTTTGGACTTTTTGGACAACATTACTATAATTTTGTTTGAGCTATTTATGAAATTTTATTTTATTAAGTTACTACTTTTATCTGCCTCGCAACTTCTTGACACATAAATTTTCACCAAGAGGTTTCATGCCCTTTCAGTCAAATTTCGTGATAAAAATTATCAAGGTTGGTTACCCAACCAAAAATATCTTTTGTATATATCTTTTTTTTTTTTTTTTTGCGTGTTCTAGCAAACCAAGTCCAAACAATGCTAACATGTCATGGTTCTTGCCGACCGCAAGTGACCCTTGCCTAGATCTAGCAAGGGCCTTCATGTCCCTAATAACTCATGTCAACCAAAATGAAGAAAAAATAATAATAAAAAGCAAAGAAATTTTTTTAAAATTTGTAAAAACTTCAAAATATTTTTAAAAAATGTCAATTTAACATCAATCAGGCCACGTAGGATGACTGATGCCTACATTAGCAATTTTTAGCCTAAATTGTTGGATGGATTGAGTTGCTACTAATGTAAAAAGATTTAGGATTAAATTGTTTTAGTTGAAAGGTTTAAGATTGAATTGTTATCAATGTAATATGTTTGGAAATTTTTTGATACTTTTCCCTCAATCTTTGATGCATTACTCCACTATTATTGGCTCAAACTCCATATCCTAGATGTCAAGCCAAAAGGCGTCGTTGTTAGGCAAGTCGAGCATTGGCTAATGCAACGTCATTTATGATGTCTACATGGACTTTTTTAAAATTAAAATATGCCCACTCATATTAAAATTTTAATTGTAAAAGCCACGTAATCAGTTTGGTAGGAATTTATTGTCGAAGGCACTTAAGTAATCATTTTTCTTCGATTTGGCACTTAAGTGAGCCGGTAAAAACTTTCAGCACTAAAGTGAGTACCATACATAACTTTTGACACTTCAAATATACTTTCCCTGAGTTTTCGCAATCAATGCCTTCTGTTGATTGCTTACACAAATTTGATGATGTGGCACACCAGAATATGATGTGGCATTATATATGTATTTTTAGCACATGTATTGCTAACTTACCACTAATATGGCGCCACATTAGAAAAAGTCAAATTTTTCAAAAAGTGAAAGATAAAAAGTTCGAAGAAAAAAAAATCAGCCAAAGCATCGTTGGTCGCTCATTTTTGGGTGTCCAGAACTTTGGCTCGATTAATCTTGATGAGTGCATATTTTGTTCAGATACATTGGTTAATACTCCACTCATAGTGTGGCGGGTGTGACCTCAAAGATCATTGTAAGCAAGAGATGCTATGATTTGATAAATAAATAGGATAAACATCCAAAAAGTCCTAAATCTATTGTATGATGACTAATTTAGTCATAAACCTTTCAATTGTGTTAATTTAGTTGTAAACCTTCTCACGATTTACTAATTTAGTCGTAAACCTTACAATTGTATTATTCTAAATCTTTTGAATTTTTACCAATTTAGTCATAAACCTTTGGTTTAGATTATAAGATAAAATGACTATATTGACAAATCGTTAAAAGGTTTAGCACTATATTAACAAATCTTCAAAAGGTTTAAGACTAAATGGCACAATTGAAAGATTTAGTACTAAACTGACCGTCATACTATAAGTTTAAAACTTTTTGGATAACTTTCTCATAAATCAATAGTTTCACCACTCAAATGAAGTCGTTGGAGATAAGTTGAAGATAGAATGTTCTCTTAGAATCCCTATAGTTTTAAGCTATATAGACCAACACTGGTCTAAGTCAATGATATTTTATGGTACTCAGAGGTGTGCTAATCAGTTGTTGTTCTCTCCCAATAATGTCCAAACTTGAGTCATAAGCTCTATTGACTTATTATGCTGACAAGGTCTTCACTTGCAGCGAGATGTATTGACTTAGAATAGACCCGTCACCTTTTCTTTTGTCTAATCTCAAATATTTAAACCAAGCTCATCTCAAGAAATTACTTCTTTTTAATACTCAATAAATGTTCGACAACCCATGACTTTTAGTTAAGTATTTGCTAAACGGTATTATCATAAGTTTGTGCTTAATCATTCCACGCATGCAGAAGGTGATAGATATCTAATTAGTTTGCGATTTATCATGTGTTTTGGCTTATTTTAAGCAAAAAAAATTACTGAATGACTTTTCTATTGAAATGTAAAAATTAAAATCCATCTTTTGAATTATGAAAAATGTTATAAACAAATCTAGTTGTTGATATTTGTATGTCTTGTTCACGCATTGTTCTTTAGATAAATATCAATTTACGTGAATAACAAGTTGAAAAAAATAAAAGTTAAAAATGAAAGTCGGTTCCACACCTAAAACTTTCGATCATATTGTGCATTTACAGCTCTATCGAGCAGAGAAAGAGTGAGCGACGGTGAACAGTGTGAATGGGGGGAGAGACCCTGCTGTTTGATTTGGGGCTTTTCTTTAATTTTACCGCCTTCTAGCATTTTCGTTGCGTTTTTGTGAGAAATAATGGAAGGCCTGCTACCTTTTTTATCTACTTTTAGCAAGCCTAAGGCCGCCTAAAAAAAATTCCATCTACAAATTTTTATGAAAATATCGTAAAAACATGTCTCTCTTTGAAATAAGCTGTGACTATGTGCCAAGGCCCATGGGATGCGCCCGCACAACAATGGGAGATTACATATAAAGATAAAGAAAATGTCTGAAGAGAAATAAACGATTATCTGATGGAATGGATATAGCGTTAGATGGAAAATTGTTAGACATATGTACAATGGATAGTTATTTTAAAATTGATATTTAGCGAGTAGCAATGTTGATGTTTGAATAACCGAAAGTGAGGCAAACACAACCGTCCCTCTAAGAATATACTTAGAATGAACTAGCGTTAAGATGAATACCTAAGTCAGGTTGGGGTTAAATCCGATCCAATTGAAATTGACCCATTAACCCGTTTACAACCCATTTATTCATAATAATCCAATCCAATGGTCCAACCCAAATTAACTAATTCCTATTTACAATTAATTTATTTGTATTGTAAATTTCTCGAAGAATACCCGACTCAACTCATACCCGACCTAATCCATATTGGTAAAAACTTCCATATTTAATCTCTCTCTCTCTCTCTCTCTCATATCTTCCTTTATAGTCCGAATGAGGATTCTCATTATAAATTACTGGCCCAATTTGCTAATCCGGTACGGAAGCATGGAATCATGTCATCTCAAAAGAAGATGATCATTATGTAAAAAAATAAAAAAAAAAAAAAAAAAATTTGGGATGCTCTCAAAGATGGAACATATTATCTAGGTCATCATATTGCTGAGAAATTGTAAAAGTTGCTCATTCATCAAAAAATGGCTTTTAGACTTGTAAAAAATTTCTCCATATGCTCGATATTTGTCTTATGTGCGTATACATGTGCATCAAATGCCACCTCTCGTACCTACAACGTGTTGTCCATGACTAAAAAGTTCATGGAGTGGATGACTCAACACGATCGCGACTACACAGACGTGGGCGAGAAGGTGAAGTGTCTGATCTTTTCATGGAAAATCTGCACTTCGTTGAGGATTTCGATGGCGCTACGAATCGGACTTACAAGGTTGGATTAAACAAGTTCTCGGATTTAACCAACGATAAATTTGTGGCAACATATACAGGATACGAATTGCCATCATCAACAGGCATTAACTCCTCCCGAGACCATCCTTTTGAGTACTAAGGTTTAAATAACATTTGGGAGATAATCGATTGGGTCAAACAAGGTGCTGTCAGCCCTATAAAGAGCCAAGGCCAATGTGGTGAAAAATTTACTGCTGGATGGACCACGGCTTCGAGGACATCATCAACAACCAACGCATCAGCTCCACAACGAACTAACCGCATGCCGGGGTCGATGGCACCTGCGACGTGCAGGCCTCATCTGTCGCCGAGGCCAGAATATCGGACTTCAGGAACATCCCCCCGACCGAGGACGACATGCTGGAGGCCTTTGGGGACTTGCCTCGAAATTTTCCTATCGTGTTGCATAAGTATCTATCCAAGAGATTATGGCTTCAAGTTCATGTCAATCTCTTTGCTGAGTTTCTTATGCTGAAGTACTTGAGTGTTTAATGATAATGAGAATAGAAAGGATTTGGATATTGTCATTGGATTTGAAGTTTATGTGAATGGGATGTCCTTGATAAGTGTTTGGCGATTTTACTGTTCCGTATTCTAAAAAAAAAAAAATTTTTCTATGCCATAAATTTTTAAAAGAGCCAATAAATGTAAAAACAAATATTGGCAACAAGAAAATCGGCTACAAGATTTTCTTTAACTTTTTGGTAACTTACCGACACTTTTTTTCACCAACTACTTTTGACGGTATGCAAAGTACTAATTTATTTATTTTTATCTTTTAATCAACTTTCATTTGTCTTTCTTACAAATACTTTAGAATCATTGAATTTTACATGATTTTATCAATCTTTATTTGAGTGACTTGTCAATTATTTCTTATCTAATTGAACTACTGACCAATTTTAGGTTGCTAACTCTCGTTTGAAGTACCTTGTCAACGTTTACATGATTCTTTTAAATTTATCAACTTTAGTTATTGACCAATTGTTATTTGTCATTCTGATAACCACCTTAGCTATTTTATCTCTTATACAAATTTACCAATCTTTATTTGTGTCATTTACCAAGTTTTCTCCCACTAGGTTATCAACTTATTTTGATCTACCAAATCTCACTTCAATTGCTTACCAACTTTTAAAATTTTCAATTTTCAAACATCTTTATTGATTTACTTATTCTTATTTGTCGTATTGATCAATATGTAATATTCACCAACTCCTTTTAAAAATTATCGACTCTAGTTTTTTTTTTTTTTTTTTTGGGTCAGGACTCAACCCCAGTTAAAGTAAGGGACAATTACCCTAGCCAATCACCATCGAAAATCATTGACATGACATCTAGTCATTGCTAACATCTTATGTGGACAACTTTTGAATTGCCACATCAATAATTTATAGTGGTAATGATCGAAATGACTATATTGAAATTTCATATATAGGTTTAGGACTACATAAGTAAAATTAAAAAGTTTGAAATTGAATTGATATTCGTTAATAGGTTTAAGATTAAATTGATAATTTTCTTATTAAGGTAAGTATAAATACGAGTGATTATTTTTTGAAAAATGTTTTCTAAATTATTCATTTTTCATGAAACAACGGAATGTTAATTTCATGTGCAGGATCCTTGCTCTATTTGTGGGGCGTGGTCTAAGCAACTTAGGTCGAGTGGGGCCTAACTGCCATGACTAGGTCCGAATCATTCCAAGCAAACCATGCCCAAATGGGCCTGATGCAGCAAGTCAGGACCTAAACAAGCCTGGAGCAACCATCATTAGGGGTGAGTGTGGTTTCGAGTAGAACCGGGAACCGGAACCAGAACCAAACCGGAGGAGGGTCCGGTCCAGTCCGGTTCCCAATTCTGAAGAGATCAGTTCCGGTTCCCGATTCCTTTTTTCTTGGAACCGGAACTGGAACCGGTCAAATTAAAAAAAAAACAAAAACCTTAAACCTCCCCTTCTCCCCTTCCCCACATGATTTCCCCCTAGATTTTCCTCATTCCCCTTTCTTTTTTCTCTCTCTCTCTCTCTCTCTTTCTTTTCTCTTCTTTTTCCTCCTCACGTCACTTCCTGCCCCCTACCCCTACTTTTTCTTTTCTTCTCTCTCTCTCTTCTCTTTCCCCCTCTCTCGACCGAAACCCCCCATTCTTCTCCTCCTCTTCTTCTTCTTCTTCTTCCTTCCTTCCTTCCTCTTGCAAGGGGTGAGCACGGTTCCCGGGTAGAACCGAGAATCGGAGAACCGAACCGGACCCTCCCATTCTCTGCCTCTACCCGTCGCCAACATCGGACGCCGCTAGATGCCAGTCGCCCCACACTCGTCTCACCCTTGCCTCCTGCTCCCTCGACGTCGTCACCCCTCGCTTGCCTCACTACTCAGCCGCTCGCCGTCAACGCCGCCCGGTGGACGCCGCTCTCGTCCCCTCGGTGGAGGCCGCTCACCACTCGTGCAACCGCCTCCAACTCGCTCGCTCGGTCACCCTCGATGCTGCCCCACCCCCCCGACGCCGCTCGGCCAGCCGCCCCCAACACCGCTGGCCCAGTTGGCCCTTGATGCTGCTCACCAGTCGACGACGCTCCTCCCAAGTCTTTGTCTCAATATGCTTGTAAGGATAAGCTAATTTGGATGGTTTAACTTGGAGATTATGATTCATGGGCTTTTGAGTTAGGTTCTTCGGGTTGGCGGTCGCCATTTGCATTTTGCTCTGTGATTTTTGTTTTGTGATGAGGCATAACTTGTCTAGTTCGTGTCAAGTAGATACGATGGGACTTGTAATACTTATGCGATCGATTATACTTGTTTTTTATGAAGCACATCTACGAGGTGAGCTGTTGATCCACCGCCCCTTCCTCAAATCAAAGGATGGGATGTGTTTTTAAGTCATGAGCAAGCAGATTTGCTCGACTTGTACTGAATTTTCATTTTTTAGGGAAGGGGCCCTTGTTGCTTATGTTATATCCTGTAATCGAGCCATAACTACTTAAGAATTGGTAGCTGACTTGATTAACAATCTGTGCACATCTTTTTTTGATTTTTATGCTGTTATTTTTTGTCCTTCACACAATATGTTTGATTGATACCTAGCATGCAGTTTGGTTACACAGAAGCATTTGAGTCACATTATTTACCTAAAAGATTTTGGTACAGTAAATGTATCGAACCCTTGAGAGGATAATAACATGTCTTATGTTCTCTTTTCTCTTATGAAATGTCACTCTAGTTTTTTACTATTCCATCAAGTCCTTGATTGTGAGCTGTTTTAGAGTCGGAGTAGATGATGAAGAAGAGGGATCTTTTGGTTTTTATGGATGTCTCCATTGATGGGGACCCTACTAAAAGAATGGTTTTTGAGGTACTCATTTGTGAATGCGAATCTTAAATTTTTTTAACATCTGTATGCCCTCAGTTATTGCATTTCTTTTGAAATTTGCTGCAAATTCTTCACAATCCTTATCTATTGATTGGCTTTCTTGTGAATCCGGTTCAACAACTTTTTCCTGAAGTTGCTCCAAAGATGGCAAAAAATTTCCGAGCACTCTATACTTGAGAGAAGGGAATTGGCTAGAAGACAGGGAGGCCACTACACTTGAAGGGGTCATTTTTCCATCGGATCATTAGAGGCTCTATGGCTCATGTATGTTTTTTTGTTCATGTAAGAGCTTTGTTCTAGAGAAAGTTTTATGGTTGTGTAAGGCTAAATAGGTTCTTTTGGTTAGTTACCTTTCTTTATGTTGAGGATACAAGGCTGATGCTCATGACTGCTTTTCTTGTGATATAGTTTTAAGGTTGTACTTACCATGTTGTCCACCCTTTGATCTTTTCTTTGGTTAACATTTCACATACATTTCTTTGAATATTATCTTTCTCACCATTGGATTTTTCATTAATTTTTTGTTATTTTATTTTTCTTTGCTTTTTGTAGGGTGGTGATTTTCACAAAAGAGATGGTAAGAATTTTTTTCATGGCTGTCCAATTTGTCTGTTTGTTTGTAATTTCACTCATCTTCCATGGTTGCTTTTGAGGCCTAAACTTTGGATTTGCTTGTTATGTGGCAATTTATTGAGGTTCTTTTTCTTTTTTGTCTTTGGTTTCTGTTATGTGCATCTCGTTGGTCAAGATGGACAACGCTACAAATTGCTACTGGTGAATAGGCCAATGGCCATCATATGTGGTTATGTGCATATACGCGACCTGTTTACTTATTAGTTAGTTTGGATTGTCTAGTACGTGTCACTACACATTCATCACACCAATGCGTTCTTTGAAAGCTATGTTACCTTTGAATCTCAACAAAATGCTGTTCGGTTTTGAATTAATAGTCTAATGTTCTTTTATGGACATAGAAGCTTTGGTTTGTCTCTTTCTTTCTTCGTTATAGTTCAAATCTGAAAATGGAAAAAAAGAACCTGTTGGAACCTGGAACCGACCCTGGAACCTGTGATAAGATAGGTTCCAGATTTTTGGTTTTGACGGATAGGTTCCAGGTTCCAAAAAATGAGGAACCTGTACCCGAAGATTGGTTTCAGGTTCCAAGTGGAACCTGTAAGGAACCGGGAACCTCTCACTCCTAGCCATCATGCTTGATTCTTCTTTAAAAATTGCCGAGATTTCCCCTTGAGCTTTACCAAGATTTGCCAGATTGGCTTTCCGTTCTCCATCTGCAAAACCACACCTAATTTCCTTAAACTCAACGAGATAAAATCAATTTGCTAATTGGTGAGAAAACCCAAGTGGTTAGAGTGATTTAGGGGTTAGTTCATAGATTTTTTTTTTGGGGGGGAAATTCAGATTCAGTTTTGAGAAGGGAATTTAAAGGGTCAAGGCCTGTAATTAGGGAGTCTTAGGGGACTCTACGGGAACGCAAAACGAAGAAACGAAAGAGAACAAAAAGACGGAAAATAAATGTTGCTGAGAAAAAAAAATTGAGAGAATAGTATAGTGAATCAATGTTGTTTGCCATGGGGTTGGTGGTTCTTTACGTTGTCCCAAACTTTCATTCTTGTCTAACCAAGCCTCGAGTGGCTTTCTTCATTCTCGCACAACCTTCTATTTGAGGTAAGTTGTTCGAGTTTCAAAGTTTTCTGTTTGGTTTGCTCTATCCGATTAGGCACTTTTCCACTCAATTTCCGACATACCATTTTCATTTAGGTTTCCATATGTTTTGCTTATTGGTATGTCTTAGTGATTTTACCATTAGAAAAGTAAAAATCACATTGCATCAAAATAGAATAGGATTTTGCATAATAAAAAGAAAATCATGTAGATATTTAGGGGTTTTCATAAATAAATCCTCCGATTCTTATTGATGATCATTTACATTTTTTATTACTATTTTTACGTTTGCACGTCTTTTAGTTTCTTCTTTATCGTTTTTCTTTTGGCCACCTTTCTGTTTCTTCTTTATTGCTTTTTGAAACTTTGTCGATCTTTAGCAAATTTAGAGTACCAATAAAAGCATAGAAGAAAAAGTAAAAATTCATCTCTCTCTCTCTCTCTCTTCATTAGTGATGAGCTTAAAATCATTTAGTTTATTTATTACTATTTTCACATTTAGCTTATTTATTTATCTTATTACTATATTTCACATTAGTCAAGTCTGTATTTGAACTGCATTAAAGAAAAAGGAAATAAAAATCATACGCGTCATTTAGTTTATTTATCTCTATCTTCACGTTTAGGTTATTTATTTATCTCATCACTATATTTCACGTTAGTCAAGTCTGTGTTTGAACTGCATTAGAGAAAAAAGAAATAAAAATCATATGCATGCACATGCTAATATAATTTTTTTTTCAGCCACTCTAGAGTGACGACATATTGTAAGATACAAATTCTTAAAGAAGTAGACCCCACAATAATTTCTAATTATTTGTTATTTGTTTTGTTTTTTCTTAGAATAGGCTATCAATCTCACAATGGATTAAGAACAATCACATAAGCACTGTTTTTTATGAAGCATCTTCATAAAAAATAATAATAATCTTTGGAAATGCAAATAAAATATTTCACGCATATTTTATCATTTAGAATGGATCGTCTTTTACATATGAAATATAAGAAGTGCATCTATTGCATTAGATTTAGGTTTTCCATACACAAAATATTTTTTGGTCACATTTCTTCTTTTTTAAAGAGCATTATTTGCCTTGCACATTGCATATGCATACTTATTATTATTACATCTCCTTTTTACCATTAGTTTATTTTAAGAAAGGCTAATATTACAAAAAATCTCAAACTGGTCAATTTATGATAAATTTACTCAAAACTAATTTTTAGGTCATTAAAAACCTAAAATTGATACACTTGTAACAAATTTACCCCAAACTCATAGGGATATCAATGTGGACTTGGTATGTAAATTAAGCCGTTGCCTTGTATCATCAAGCTCAACAATTTCGTGTTAAAATTTGATGAAAGCTAATGGAGTGTCACGCCCCGAACCCCGAGCGCGCGCACATCCCACTACGGTCGATCAAAAATGTGACATCCCAGGATATGTCGCCGACCCATTCATTTCTTTACGCATGCGGAAGCGAAACAAATCCCCGACAACATTTAACTTGGGATAGAAAAGCGGGCAATCAATCACAATACCAAACACTCATTTACAAACACAAAGGGTTTAAATACAACACCTGGACTTTCTACAAAAATAGTCCGGCTCGACAAAAGGGGACTATCCTACAACCAACTAGCGAGGACACGCTCTCCAACCCTTATGACTTCACCCTCGCAACTCCTCAAGGCCAATCAAAGCTATATGGCCGCTCCGTCCACTGAGGGGACTGAAATGTTAAACCCCAACCGGGATGAGACGATGTCTCGGCAAGTTCAACCCTAAACCCCTATTAGAAGAAAATACGCCGGGTGACATAGCCACATCACACGAGAAGACTTACCTCGCCTCGCCTTTATCGCGGGTTAGCACAATTTATATAAACCAACCACGTGCAATTATGATAACCAAACAACCATGGCACAATCACATTATCAAACAATTCAACCACTTGGATCATCTCGGCGATCAATCGACTCGGCCGATTACATGTCATTCTAGCAAATCAATCATTGCTCACAATCACGGCCCTACTCGGCAAAATTAGAATCAGTGGCATCACCGCCCCACTCGGCGCGACCTTTAACAGGTGGCAATTCACGGCCCCACTGGGCGCGACCTTTATCAGGTGGCATATCACGGCCCCACTAGGCGCGACCTCTATCAGGTGGAATATCACGGCCCCACTGGGCGCGACCTCTAATAGGTGGCATATCACGGCCCCATTGGGCGCGACCTCTAATAGGTGGCATATAACGGCCCCACTGGGCGCGACCTCTAGTAGGTGGCATATCACGGCCCCATTGGGCGCGACCTTTATCAGGTGGCATATAACGGCCCACCAGGCGCGACCTCTAATAGGTGGCATATAACGGCCCCAGGCGCGACCTCTAGTAGGTGGCAATTCACGGCCAATCGCCCATCAAATTTCCACACTTAGAATTTTATAAAGAATCCATATTAATCACAATCAACACTCGATTCGCCACAACCAATCATCAATATCAAATTCTAAATGCACCCGAGCCCGATCGGCACGAAATTACTGAGCAACTAGGGGGTCAAAAATAATTTTTCTGTGTTTTTTTTTTTTTTAAAATAATAATATTTTAATAATTTCGGATTATAATATAATATAATAAATTTCCAGAATTTCGAAGCAATTAAATAATTCAAAATAAAAAAAAAAAACCTATTATGTCACATCAAGGCTTTATATTAAAAATAAACATACTTAACTTTAAACTAAACACACTTTAACTTAATTAAACACCACAATCTAATCATCAACCAAATAAACTAATTTAACCAACTAAGCTTACTTAACTTTGGCTAAGCACACTTAGGGCATCATTAACCGTCTAATCAAGGTATAGTGAGTTAAAACTGACCGGATTAGCGAGCCGAGCGAACCAAAACGACGAGGGACGACGCGAGGATCGACTTTCCTCAAAGCGGGCCGAGCATCTGGGCTCGGGAAGACGGCCAAAACGGGCCAAGACCGAGCTGGAATACCCATTTTTCCAGCCACTGATTTGGACCCGAGAATGGCGGATTCAGCGTCGGAATGGGCGGAGGAGAGGGGCGGCAGCTCGGGCGGAGCTCCGGTAAGGTCGACGGTGGCTGGAGGCGGCCGAACCGTGGCCTATGCTGGCCAAAACGGAGCTGGACAGCAGGTCCGGAACTGGGCGAGAAGGGAAACCGAGATGAGCGGAGCAGCGGTGGAGCGATGGCGTGAAGCACAACGGCGAACAGCGGAGGGCAACGGCGTCGCGCACGGCGCGGGTTGCTTCGGCGCCCATCCCAGATCTGGGATCTCGGGCAGCAAACGGAGATGAAGAGAAGAGAGGGGCTTCGACTACGGCTGAAGAGGGGGAGGGAGACGGTTGCGCGGCCGGCGACGGGCGACGGGCGACGGCGGCGAACGACGTGCGAGCTGCTGGCCGAGCTCCTCCCTGCATCGCACGCCCCTCCCCTTTGCACGGTTCAAACATGGAGGAAGAAGATGAAGATGAAGTGAAAGCCCACCTTTTCAGAGCCAATCTCCACCCTCCATTTGTCGAGATCTCAACCCTTGGTTTTCAACCACCATGACATCATCCTATGTCATCTTCCACTCACTCAAACCCTCCCATAACTTCTCCGATGGTTGCACTTTCATTTTCGCTTGGGGCCCAAATCTTGTACATCCAATTTCTTCAATTCCCATCAATTCTCTTTCAATTGAATTAAATTGAAGTCCATAAAATTAATCCAATGTCACCACGTTTCAATTCACATAATCACTTGACCATAAAACCAACTTAAGTCCCAAAAGTACGACCAAGCGGGCCTACTAATTTCTCGAGCCAAAATTAGCTATTCTCGGATTTAATTTGCCAAAGAACTCTGATTGCATGAAAAATCCTCCAAAGATGAGTTAATACTCATAAAATGATTTGTGACACACCAGACTTCCAATTCCTATATTCGATCTCAATTCCATGTTAATTTCACAAGACGATACTAGCGCGGCCCAACCTACCGGGTAGCCTTTAGAAACTTTCATGCATTTGACTGTGGTTGATCATCTCAAGCCACAATGTACATCTTTGAAACATTGGCGACTTTCGATTGTCGGGATAATCTCAAGGTTTCAAATACGAACACGGGGTACCCAATCGATAGAAAAGTCGGTCCGGTGCCGATTGACAAGAATTGTGTGATCCGGGTGGAATCACCCACACACGATCACATGCCTCGTCGAGTCATCATATCTCCGATCTCTAATCGATCTTTAATTGTGCCGTAATGACCCTTGCAGATTAGCTCACGAAAGATCGCTTCTGGCCAAATTCTCGAGTCGAATGCATTAGAAACTCTAACGGCTTCACCCGATAGACTAGCTTTCACATGAGTGGCCGACTCTAGGAAAAAAACTATATGCGTGCCAACGAAATGCCCGTCTCAATTTATTGAAAATAGAATCGGAAAATCGGGATGTCACAACTCTTCCCCTCTTATAAAAATTTCGTCCTCGAAATTTAAACCTTTACCAATTCTTAAACAAAAAGGTGGAGGTACAATCGTCTCATAAAATTTTCTCTTTCTCAGGTTGCTCCTTTTGCACCAACACTGCAAGATCACTGCTATCTTGCCCAAACCACTTCGGGTTCAAAATGCTAAACACTTGCTCACTTAAAATTCCAAAGGTCTTGACACAAAATTGGCGAAGCTAGCGGTGATTACCGAGTCTCTAAATCTGTCTCGATAATTGCGACAATCACCGATTTCCAAACCAACTCTAGACTGCGATTTTCTAATCTCGATCTCATCTCAATAACTGAAGTTGAACACTGCTCACACCGATCAAAAAGGGACTATCGATTGATCTCTCGAAGCTGAAAACCTGCGGTCAAGATACGATATAACTCGACAGCGATTTGATAAGCTGCGATTCGACTACATCGTGACCACGACTGTGATCTTTCTTTCCCCGACTTCATCTCGCGGTGAAACCCTGCACTCTCTCTGCTATGCACTTTGCTTAAGAAAGAACCATTTGAAAGCTCGCCAACTCGGAACATCGATCTAGATTGAAATACAATTCATCCCAGGCACTCCATGCGAGATGATTTATATGATATACACGCACTTCGGTATACCTATTCCAATCGAGATCTTTTCATGCATTAAGGTGAGTTGGCTCTGATCCTCTGTCGATTACAACCTCATAAGGAATCAACGCTCTTCCTAACTCCTTAATAACCTATCATAACATTCCATCATGCTATACTTCCATTCCCACACAGAACTCTCTCCAGTACTTGAAAAAGCTTTCCTGGCTTACATCGCCAAATTCTCACTTACTTTGGTATCTCCAACACTCACAACTTGATTGGCGATATCTATCTTCATGCAGATCTACCAATCCCAATGATGTAGATTTTGACTCATCTTCTTCTTTGTCACGGACAACACCGGAAGTTGCTATGATGAGCTTCCCATAAGATCTATTCTTTAATCTCAGCATTCTCAATTACATACAATCGTCCTCGAACCTTTGCGTTCTGTCGCCGGAAATCTGAAAATCAACCTCTCTCTCAAGTGCATTCTCTTATAGAATCTTTGAATTTCTGAATCTGTCCCTTTGAGCGCTTTGATTCGTCTGTACTCTCGGCTCATTCCGAGATAGTCATAACACTCAAAAGGTGGCCTACCTTAGATTTGAAAACCGAATTTCGAACTTTCTCAATTAAGATCAAATCCTTGAGTACCAACTATGCAACTAAGGACTCTCAACTCAGTACATCTGCGATTTTGCTCACCTTTCCAGAGTGATACAAAATATCATGGTCATAATCCTTAATGAGTTCCATCCAGTGACGTCATCTCATATTCAACTCCTAAGGCCTCAACTGACAGGACGCATATGCAACAACTCTATCATGCTGCATCAACAAGCAACCAAATCCTTTAAACGACACATCATTACAGACCTCATAACTTTCAGGACCAGATGGAATGGTCAGCACAGGTGCGGTAGTCTGCTTCTACTTAAGCTCTTGAAACTACGCTCGCACCTACATGTCTATACGAACTTTTCTTCCTTTCTCAGTAGTCGAATCAACTACAACGCTGACGCTGAAAACCCTTCCATAAAAAATTTATAATATCCTGTTAATTCCCATAAACTTCCAATCTCTGTCACTGTAGTCAATCTCGGCCAACTATTCACTACTTCAATATTGGACAGGGTCTACAGAGATTTCTTCACCTGAAATCACGTGACCTAGGAAGGCAATACGAGTCATCCAAAACTCACATTTGCTAAACCTATCGTAAAATCCAAAAGTACTCAAAGTCTGAAGTATCATCCCCAAATGTCTCTCGTGCTCCTCAGCACTCTTTAAACACATTAGGATAACTTCAATGAACATGATCACAACTGATTCGAGTACCCTTAAACATTCTGCTCATAAGACCCAAACAAACAACTAAGGTGTTCATCACACCACTCGGTATTACAATGAACTCATAACTGCCGTATCGAGTGCGAGATGCTAACTTCATATGTCTTTCTTCTTGATCCTCAACTGATGATACCCTGACCTCAAGTCGATCTTGAGGAATATCAATACACAACCACAACGAACCACATTTCTCCTTCATGAACAGAACTGGTGCTCCCCAAGGTTATGCACTGGAAAGTATGAATCCCCTATCCAACACTTCATGCATCTACACCTTCAGTCCTTTTAACTCGGGAAACACCATCCGGTAAGGAGCCTTAGGAACTGGCTCTGTTCCGGGTGCTAATTCAATCACGAACCTTATTTCTCTTTCTGATAGCAAACTTGACAATTCTCCAGAGATTACCTTAGAAAACTCACGTACCACGATTATGTTCTCCATATTCGGCTCCTCAACTGGCGCATCTATTACAGCTGCCATGCATATTTGGTAACCAACAACCAGAACCAGGTCATCTTCAGTGACGAACAACAAGGGTTGAAGTTCCTCTTCAACTTTAGGTGATTCAAAACTTTCACACGCTAACTGAACAAACTGAATTATGTCACTGCCACGATTCATAACAGCAGAAAGCTCCTCGAGCCAAACCTTTTCATAAATGACTTCCAAGTCATATATAAGCAAACTCATCAGGCACAACTATAGTCAGAGACTCATCTTCCTATTACTTCATTACAGCAACGAAAACTCCACAACCGTCACTCAAAATCCTGTGGCGCTACTCTGATAAAACATCTCAAAAACATTTTTCCCTTGGTCGATGCTTGGTCGATGCTTGGTCGACCCCTTCATGCTCTTTCAGCCATCCTAGTGGCGTTCTATCTGCAATAACGGTACTTATGCTCTCTTGGACTTACACAAACAATTCCTAACCCGATGGCCATGCTGGCCACATTCAAAACATGTTCCCCTTTTTACTCTGACATTGGGCTGACTCACTCTCTTTTTCCACAAACTCAGCACACAATCGGTGAGTCATCTACTTCCCATCAAGGAACATCATGCACCATTCCTTGCACTGTGGTCTGTTCTAAGTACCCCACTAAATGTCTCGAAGCATGATTCTCATGTTCTGTCTTATCAATGGCAGTGACAGAAACAGCTGTGACTCCATCTTTCTATACGGACCATCTCTGATCAAAAGACCTTACTGGCGACACCTGTAACAAGTCTTTTCTTACAAACACGACACCCATCGAACGAGATGAGCATTGACTTTTCAATTATACTCTTCCAGTTGGGTGAAACAGGGCATCTTTCTTCTGATATCAGCATTTCCTCCAATCGATTTCCATTTCTGCTTAAACTGAACTTTGACTCAGTTACGGAGGCTTGATCCTCGATCATAACTCCAGATTAGGCCTCAACAGGCATGCCAATAACAACGGTCACAACACTAGCAGCGGTAGAAATAGCGGCAACAGCGGCGGCTCGGTCCTGAACTTACTGACCCAACGAGCTTCCAAAGAACACTAGCGCCTTAACGATCCTATTAAACCTAGGATCGCTTCGTGCTGCTACACTCTCAGTACCAGCCTACGGCGATACTCTCACACACGATGGACTAAGCCTGCGCTCTACCTCGGGTACCAACTCTTGTCAGCATCCTACCCCGAGGTACAGGTCCTATCGACCTCTTCCAAGGAGTCCTCCACTCCTGGTCACTCATCCTACAGGCACTTTATCGATGCCTGTTTTCGATTCCAACATCAGGTTAGAATTTGAGTGACCCCACAAACAAGCTACCAAGCAGCTATCAACCACATGCATCAGCATATTAAAAGCCTTTCCTACTGACTATCCCATGACTCATCGCACCTTATTACTCCATACACAGACCATGCTCTGATACCACTTAAACGAGGATGTCACGCCCCGAACCCCGAGCGCGCGCACATCCCACTACAGTCGATCAAAAATGCGACATCCCAGGATATGTCGCCGACCCATTCATTTCTTTACGCATGCGGAAGCGAAACAAATCTCCTGACAACATTTAACTTGGGATAGAAAAGCAGGCAATCAATCACAATACCAAACACTCATTTACAAACACAAAGGGTTTAAATACAACACTTGGACTTTCTACAAAATAGACCAGCTCGACAAAAGGGGACTATCCTACAACCAACTAGCAGACACGCTCTCCAACCCTTATGACTTCACCTCTCGCAACTCCTCAAGGCCAATCAAAGCTATCGGCCGCTCCGTCCACTGAGGGGACCTGAAATGTTAATCCCACAACCGGGATGAGACGATGTCTCGGCAAGTTCAACCCCTAAACCCCTATTAGAAAGAAAATACGCCGGGTGGCATAGCCACATCACACGAGAAGACTTACCTCGCCCCTCGCTTTATCTCGCAGGTTAGCACAATTTATATAAACCAACCACGTGCAATTATGATAACCAAACAACCATGGCACAATCACATTATCAAACAATTCAACCACTTGGATCATCTCAGCGATCAATCGACTCGGCCGATTACATGTCATTCTAGCAAATCAATCATTGCTCACAATCACGGCCCTACTTGGCAAAATTAGAATCAGTGGCATCACGGCCCCACTCGGCGCGACCTTTAAAAGGTGGCAATTCACGGCCCCACTGGGCGCGACCTTTATCAGGTGGCATATCACGGCCCCACTGGGCGCGACCTCTATCAGGTGGCATATCATGGCCCCACTGGCACGACCTCTAATAGGTGGCATATCACGGCCCCATTGGGCGCGACCTCAATAGGTGGCATATAACGCCCCACGAGCGCGACCTCTAGTAGGTGGCATATCACGGCCCCATTGGGCGCGACCTCTAATAGATGGCATATCACGGCCCCATTGGGCGCGACACCTTTATAGGTGGCATATAACGGCCCCACTCGGGCGCGACCTCTAATAGGTGGCATATAACGGCCCCACCAGGCGCGACCTTAAGTAAAGAGTGGCAATTCACGGCCAATCGCCCATCAAATTTCCACACTTAAAATTTTATAAAGAATCCATATTAATCACAATCAACACTCGATTCGCCACAACCAATCATCAATATCAAATTCTAAATGCACAGCAGCGATCGGCACGAAATTCTTAGCAACCGGGGTCAAAAATAATTTTTCTGTGTTTTTTTTTTTTTAAAATAATAATATTTTAATAATTTCGGATTATAATATAATATAATAAATTTCCAGAATTTCGAAGCAATTAAATAATTCAAAATAAAAAAAAACCTATTATGTCACATCAAGGCTTTATATTAAAAATAAACATACTTAACTTTAAACTAAACACACTTTAACTTAATTAAACACCACAATCTAATCATCAACCAAATAAACTAATTTAACCAACTAAGCTTACTTAACTTTGGCTAAGCACACTTAGGGCATCATTAACCGTCTAATCAAGGTTTAGTGAGTTAAACTCACTGGATTAGCGAGCCGAGCGAACCAAAACGACGAGGACGACGCGAGGATCGACTTTCCTCAAAGCGGGCCGAGCATCCGGGCTCGGGAAGACGGCCAAAATGGGCCAAGACCGAGCTGGAATACCCATTTTTCCAGCCACTGATTTGGGCCCGAGAATGGCGGATTCAGCGTCGGAATGGGCGGAGGAGAGGGGCGGCGGCTCGGGCGGAGCTCCGGTAAGGTCGACGGTGGCTGGAGGCGGCCGAACCGTGGCCTATGCTGGCCAAAACGGAGCTGGACAGCAGGTCCGAAATCGGGCGAGAAGGGAAACCGAGATGAGCGGAGCAGCGGTGGAGCGATGGCGTGAAGCACAACGGCGAACGGCGGAGGGCAACGGCGTCACGCACGGCGCGGTTGCTGGGCGCCCATCCCAGATCGGGATCTCGGGCAGCAAACGGAGATGAAGAGAAGAGAGGGCTTCGACTACGGCTGAAGAGGGGGAGGGAGACGGTTGCGCGGCCGGCGAGCAGCTTGGCGGCGGCGGCGACGAGCTCCGGCGACGGGCGATGGGCGACGGCGGCGAACGACGTGCGAGCTGCTGGCCGAGCTCCTCCCTGCATTGCACGCCCCTCCCCTTTGCACGGTTCAAACATGGAGGAAGAAGATGAAGATGAAGTCAAAGCCCACCTTTTCAAGAGCCAATCTCCACCCTCCATTTGTCAAGATCTCAACCCTTGGCTTCAATCACCATGACATCATCCTATGTCATCTTCCACTCACTCAAACCCCCTCCCATAACTTCTCCAATGGTTGCACTTTCATTTTCCGCCGGGGTCCAAATCTTGTACATCTAATTTCTTCAATTCCCATCAATTCTCTTTCAATTGAATTAAATTGAAGTCCATAAAATTAATCCAATGTCACCACGTTTCAATTCACATAATCACTTGACCATAAAACCAACTTAAGTCCCAAAAGTACGACCAAAAGCGGGCCTACTAATTTCTCGAGCCAAATTAGCTATTCTCGGATTTAATTTGCCAAAGAACTCTGATTGCATGAAAAATCCTCCAAAGATGAGTTAATACTCATAAAATGATTTGTGACACACCAGACTTCCAATTCCTATATTCGATCTCAATTCCACAGTTAATTTCACTTTGGCACGATACTAGCGCGGCCCAACCTACCGGGTAGCCTTTAGAAACTTTCATGCATTTGACCTGTGGTTGATCATCTCAAGCCACAATGTACATCTTTGAAACATTGGCGACTTTCGATTGTCGGGGTAATCTCAAGGTTTCAAATACGAACACAGGGTACCCAATCGATAGAAAAGTCGTCCAAAGTGCCGATTGACAAGAATTGTGTGATCTCGGTGGAATCACCCACACACGATCACATGCCTCTGTCGAGTCGTCATATCTCCGATCTCTAATCGATCTTTAATTGTGCCGTAATGACCCTTGCAGATTAGCTCGGTCGAAAGATCGCTTCGGCCAAATTCTCGAGTCGAATGCATTAGAAACTCTTAACAGCTTCACCCGATAGACTAGCTTTCACAAGAGTGGCCGACTCAAGGAAAAGAACTATATGCGTGCCAACGAAATGCCCGTCTCAATTTATTGAAAATAGAATCGGAAAATCGGGATGTCACATGGAGGGTATATAGATTACGCGTGTACTAGGTTGGGATTTTTTATAATTCAAAAATTTGTTTAAAATAAAGTTATCACATGTATATCAATTTAGGTTTTTTGTGGTATTAATCCTTTTAAGAAACTTATTTTGACACTATTCAATTTCGCTTTGTTTGACGAATGGGGGTCTTGACCCGGTGCATTATAAAATGGCCTGGTATAATTTTAACCCGATATGGCTTGGGTTGTTTCTTTTACTTGTGTAAATAATTTATTCAATTATTTTTTATTGTTTTATTTTACCCGATACGGCTTTGGGTGTTATCAATGCATTTATCTATGACCACTTTAAATTTTCATGTTTTGAGATTAAAAAAGTATAAATATTTCATGAAAGAATTTGCATGTCTTATACTCTCGCACCAGCATAGAACTAAGTTATTGGCAGCTCTAGTTTTATTTCAAGTAATGTTTGAGAAACTAGGTCAGCAGGTTTAAAAGAATCCGTGGGAGGTAAGCATCATCTCACAATAGGTAAAGAAAAATCCGATGTGGCCATTATTACGTGACATGGATTATTCAAAACTCTCTCTCTCTCTCTCTCTCTCTCTCTCTCTCTCTCTCTAAGTGGCGACAAAATGTGACAAGCCTTGCATGTGGTGGCCTATGAACAAGATCCTCGTGCGCTCCACGGTTGTCCCTAAGTTTCGCATGTCCCGACATGGACGGATTTGCCGCTCATATCTGCCTATAAAAGAAAATCATCGTTTGTCTTGCACTTTGTATATGCACATTTATCATGACTAAGTCTCTCATAGCATTAGTTCATTTGAAGATACCTATTTTAACACCGTTCAATTTCCTTGTGCTTTGCTCATGGGGTCTTGTCCTGGCGCATTATAAGATTACCTTGCATTAATTTTACCTGATACGGCTCGGGTTGTTTCTTATACTTGTTCAAATAATTTATTTGATTATTCTTCATTCTTTTTACCCGATATGGCTCGGGCAGTCATCAATACAATTATGCATTGACCACTCTTGAAGATAAAACTAAATAGAAATAAAAACATTGCATGGAAGAATTTCCCCATTAGAGAAGAAGCACCGCCAACAAGTATTAGCTAAAACTAGTGAAACAAAGTCCCCAAAGTTGAAATCTCTACTTTGTAAAAGCAAGGTGGACTCTCGCACCTTACGTGACTCCCACTAGCATAGAACCAGGTTAGTGACGGTTCTAGTTTTATTTCAATTAATGATATTCGAGAAATTAGATTGTAGTTGGTAAGGTTTGGGAGAATCTGTTATTTCACTATAGAGTAAAGGAAAATCCGAAGGTTGTATGTAGACATCCATGTCAAATATAATGCTCTCTTTCGCATATCTATGTGAAAAATCAAACCTTTAAGGAATTCGGTGGCGTGCTCTAACAGCACGACACGCTTGGCATCGATTATTCAAAAACTCTCTCTCTCTCTCTCTCTCTCTCTCTGTAAATGACGACAAAATGTGACAACGCGTTGCCTGGGGTGGTGGACTATGAACAAGAATCACTCGTACCCTCCACGGTTGTCCCTACAGTTTCGCATGTCCGGACATGCACGGATTTGTCGCTCATATCTCCGTATAGAACATGGAATTGGGAACCAAATTTTCCACCTTAAAATTCACGCAAGAGAATTTTCGTTTGGCTGATTATGAATCAGCCTATATATATTCATCTCTAGCGCCGCTATTTCATCACATCCACTTCAAAATATTACAGAGAGAAGAAGAAGAAAACACATTCACGCGAGAGAGTGCTCACGCTATGGCTTTTACGCTCAAGAGTGATCTCATCATCTCCCTTGTTCTAATTCTTGGCGCTTGGGCGTGGCATGCGATGTCGGTCCGCCCGTTGCACGATCCCACCATTGCTGAGCAGCATGAGCAATGGATGGCCAATTACGGCCGGACCTACAATGATCTACAGGAGAAGGCGAAGCGCCAGGCGATTTTTGCAAAGAACTTGCAGTTCATTGAAGATTTCAACAAGTCCGGGAATCGGACCTTCCAGTTAGGTCTCAACCAATTCTCAGACTTGACCAACGAGGAGTTTGTCCGCAGCCATACTGGGTACTTGGCACCCAAGCAATCTAAGCCCGCCAAAATAACGTCCTTTAGCCACCAAAATCTGACTGGAGATGTTCCTGATAACATCGATTGGGTAGAGAAAGGTGTCGTAAACGCGATTAAGGACCAAGGCAAATGTGGTAAGTACAAACGTTATGTATGCATCCACCATTTTTTTACCCAATAAACAAGTAGGTATTTCACGGCCTATATGTACTTCTCGAGAATTTAAGCATATGTGCACGAACCTATCTGAAACTTTCTCTAGGCATCTACAATTGGGAAGAGAAGTGCTTCATCTTTTATAATGGGTTCGATAAACTCTTGATAAATGTAATAGTTTATAACAGCTTTTTGGATGTCGTTTCACCCGAATTTGAGGTGCTATAGTTAAAAATATGTGTAGCAACACATTATAGCACAACCACCGTGTAACACAACTAAAACACAGCCACAATTGTACCAAACAAATGCTTACCATATTGTAACGAAAGGTCAGGCACCAATGGCAACAAAATTATGGAAATAATGTAATTTCACATGCTTATAACATGAACAAATATTATGTAGGATCCTGCTGGGCATTCTCAGTTGTTGCAGCAGTAGAAGGGATCGTGGGTATCACCAACGGTACACCGCCGGTACTCTCCGAACAACAGCTAATAGATTGTGATACCACAAACTACGGCTGCAGAGGCGGTTACCCAGACAATTCTTTCAAGTACATTGTCCAAAACCAAGGAATTGCGTCCGAGGATAGCTATCCATATGAAGGAGTGGCCGGGACCTGCGATGCAACAAAAGCAGCAGAACACGCGGCACAGATCAAGGGTTTCACGGATGTCCGTCTGGTGAGGACGAGCTCATGAAGGCAGTTGCGCAGCAGCCGGTCTCAGTCATAATCTCAGCAGGCTGCCAAGAGTTCCAGAGCTATAGTGGAGGCGTGTTCAATAGTGAATGCGGCCAGCAGCTAGACCATGCAGTCGTCGTGGTTGGGTACGGGACAAGCGAGGAAGGAACCGACTTCTGGAAGATCAGGAACTCGTGGGGCGAGCAATGGGGTGAACGCGGTTACATGAGGATTCAAAGAGGCCGTGGTAGTTCTGAAGGAATATGCAGAGTCGCATCGAAAGCTTCTTATCCAACTGCTTGAGAGTACTAATTACAACATACATAAACCCATCACATGGGTCATGCGATTATAAGTTGCTGTTTGTGTTGTTACTTATATTTCATGTGTTTTTAGCAATCGTTGTGTGCTTGTACGAGGCTACTTTCTAGCCACTAAATTATATGGCGGACTACGAATTAATGTCCGTAAAATATTAATCAACTTCTTATTGAATGTTCGATTTCCTTTGTCTCTAGAACTCATACCCCATATATAAAATATTTGCAATTTATTGGCCTTTGGACATGGGCCAACCATAATGGGCTTGACCCAAGCTTAACCCATTTCTATTTGAAAGTTGTCCTATCTGAAACAAGTCAAAGGAAATGAATCGAAAATCCTGAAACTTTTGAAGCGCATATATTTTTGATACAATAACGTTCATGCAATGAATTCTTTAACATTAGAAAGTAAATGACACAGCCATTCCAACGGCATATTATTTGTATTTTATGGAGATTTGTGCAATAATTCATGAATTTTGGAATTTTGCATGACAAACTTTGGATAAGGATAATGATGTAACAGTGCCATCGTCATGTTAGCCATCAAGTCAGTATAAATCATATGCATGTCACGTATGAAAGTCTGACTTGGGTTGCCATGTGTTTGACATCGTACATGGGATAAGTTCGCCACATCATTGAAGTGTGGACCAATGAGACTTTGACACATGGTGGGAGATGCCGTGTCAGCAGTTAACTCGGATAAGCAAGGCCCAAGTGCGGCTTGGGGTGGGCATGGCTAACGTGATCTTTGTCTAACGTCCTTTTGGATCTCGAAAATTTCTATAGACTCGTCTTGGTTTATAACAATTGTTGGACTAGTTATTGCTTAAAAAATTATTAAATTTTGTGTATGTGGTAAAATCAGAAAATCAGTAAAAAAAAAAAAAACATGTAGATTGAATTGTAAATGCTTCGGATTATTTTCCAACACTCAAGGTGCGTTTGTTTCGTAGAAACTAAATTATTTGGAAAATATTTTCTTAAAATTATCTCTTGTATCACTTATAGAAATGAATGAATAAAAAAAAATTTCATCATCTAAAAAAGTATTTAGACATAAATTGTTGACAATGAAAACTTTTTCTACTGACTAATTATTTTAAGTGATTCAAGCAATTGTTTATAGAAAATTACTTTTCAAATAATTCATTATTCATAAAATAAATTAAAATTGTGGCCATGAAATGCGTGAAATGCTCTTTCGTATTTTAGATCAAAATGG
This sequence comes from Eucalyptus globulus, assembly GCA_014182545.1. Lineage (NCBI taxonomy): Eukaryota > Viridiplantae > Streptophyta > Magnoliopsida > Myrtales > Myrtaceae > Eucalyptus > Eucalyptus globulus. The sequence goes on along the minus strand of CM024721.1, from coordinate 34,453,647 downwards.
AGGAAATGCGTGGTCTGTATTTTAGATATTGCCTTCTGAAAAATGCGTGAAATGCTCTTCGTGTATCGGAACATTGTAATTCTTGCTCTGGAGTTTTTCTAACTTTGTATTCCATCATGTTGTGTGGATAAACTACCATGATAAGATGGTAAGATGGTAAGATGGTACAAAGTAAGCTTAAGAAGTGTGCTAATATTTAAACATTAAACCTCACATTTATCTAAAAGCTTAAATTTTTAGAACAATTAGTAATGGCCGCAACAAATTTCACATGGTATTAGATCAAAATGGAGGAAATTATCCAAAAAGTCTTAAACCAATTATATTTTTATCAATTCAGTTTTAAACATTTCAATTTTGCCAATTGAATGCTAAACATTTTCATTTTTCACCAATTAAATCTATTCGACCAATTTTAGCTACAAATCTCTAATGTGGATGCTAGCCGTACCATATAGGACGGTCGCCGCGACGTTGACGATTATAATAATATTTTAATACATCTTTCGATTATTTATTTATTTATTTATTTATTTATTTATTTATATTTTTTCTCTTTTCCTTCTTTATTTTTTTCCTTTTCTCTTTTTTTTTTCCTTTTCTTTTTCCCTTTAGTGATAATGAGTACAAAGTAATTTGCGGATTGCCTTGGATTAAATGTCGTGTGATGGAAGAACAATAAGTATGGTTTTGAACCACGTCGCTCGAGCTAGGAGAGATCAAGATATAAATGTAAGAACCTCATTTTGATAACTATCTCCAAAATTTACAGCAAAAGAATGGAGCGCTTAAAACGGCACTTCATGCCTTTTATGGATTCCAGAAAGGACCTCGCGGAGGTAATTAATGGAGGAGGATGACAATTTGTGAGTTGATTGAGGCAACATGACAACTAGTGCCCTCCACGGTTGTCCCTGGAGTTTCGCATGTCCGGACATGCACGGCTTTGTCACTCGTATCTCCGTATTGAACATGGAACTGGGAACCAAATTTTCCACCTTAAAAATTACGTAAGAAGATTTTTTCGTGGCTTGATTACAAAGTACTGCTATCACAAGCAAGCCCATATAAAGCCAATAAATAAATATATGTGTGTGTGTGTGTGTGTGTGTGTGTGGTCTAGAGTAGGTATTTCATCATTCACTCCTAAGAATCACACTGAGAAATACACCATCTGGCTTACCAATTCTTTTTATCTTATTATCATGTGCTATGATGACCCCAACTCCATCTCGAAGGTCTTAAGCGGCTAGGGTTATTTTCACAATGTCCTAGGCTCGTTGCCGTACCGATTCTTTTTATCTTATTATCATGCACATGCAGAAACGTGAACAAATAACTTCACGGACAAACAACAATTGGAAGACTAGGACATACATCACACTGAACACACTGACTTTTATTATAATAATACTTTTACAAGCCCTTTTCTCTACAGGCCATCTTTTCTTTTTACATCATAGTACAAGTTTTCCACATTGGCCAAGGAAAATCCTATCTCCTCTAGCGTGACTGCAGCTCCTAAAACTAAGGTGAGACTTCCATGCCTACATGACTAAAAGATGATGGGGTGAGTTTTGGGAAAGTCAATAAGTAAAATTCATAATTCTCTACTAAGAAAGCATCTCATTATCAAAACCTAGCAAATACAGCACTCGCAAACAATATCCATGGCAGATCAATAGCAAACTTGTTGTTACCTTCGACTACATGTAGATGTCCATCGCAACATGCTTCAATACATACTTACCTTTGGCTTATCAATAAATATATCAACATATCATGCTTATGCATAACTGGCACCCATGCAAATTTATTTAGCGTCGTCTTAGCTCAACTAGGCTCTTCTGGCTCGACCGGGGCTTCCAACTTCCCGGAAAATGAATCCCATTTTAAAATGCAATTTATATGATGCATGGAGCAAATGCATAATGCAAAAGAAAAAAAAAATGTACCTACAGCTACTTACCAATCAGTGCGCCAAAGTATCTTGAGGTACATAATAAATCCTCATTTACTCCACAAGTATCCAACTTTCACCCAGGTTCCTTGAAGAGTCTAACAGGTAATTGATTAAAACATCTAGACTGAGAAGAACATTCACATCCAAAGTGAAGTGTTCAACGAAAAGAATTAAGACATCCAGATTCAAACTAAGATGTCAAGATTTTTTTACTTGAAATACCTAGATCTAGACTAAGGTATAACAAGAAAGATCGAAAAACATTCACATCCAAAGTGAAATGTACAACAAAAAGAATTAAGACATCTAGATCCAGACTGAGATGTCAAGATTTCGGACTCGAAATACCTAGATCCATACTAAAGTATAACAAGAAAGGTCGAAAAACATTCACATCCAGAGTGAAATGTTCAACGAAAAGGATTAAGACATCTAGATCTAAACTAAGATGTCAAGACTTTTGAAATCCATATACATAGATCCAAACTAAGGTATAACGAGAAAGGTCGAAAAACATTCATATCTAGAGTGAAATGTTTAATGAAAATAATTAAAACATCTAGATACAGACTAAGATGTCAAGATTTTTGTACTCGAAATACCTAGATCCAAACTAAGGTATAACGAGATAGACCGAAAAATATTCACATTCAGAGTGAAATGTTTAACGAAAATAATTAAGACATTTAGATCTAGACTGAAATATCAAAGGAACTTATCTGAAATATCTTACCTTTAAGGAGGGTATAATGATTCAAGATAGTTGGTGTTACATATCTAGGACCCATACCTTTCTACGGTCCCCCAGTATGGCAATGTTTGGTCGTGTCTATGACCCGTACCTTTCTACAATCACCTTGACGAATGAAATTGATTTTTTAAGACCCGTACCTTTCTACAGTCGCCTAAACGGGAATTCACTTTCCATAACCCGTATCTTTCTACAGTCGCTTGAATAAGAAATCACTTTCCAAGATCCATACCTTTCTACGGTCGCCTAAATGGGGAAATCGCTTTTCCAAAACCCATACCATTCTACAGTCGCCTAAGCTGAGGTTTTGCTTGGCTAGGACCCGAACCTTTCTTCGGTTGCCCAACGTTGCAACATAGATCATTTGACCACGACCCGAACCTTTCTTCGGTCGCCTTAATCAAATTGAATATGGAGAAAACTTTTTGGGGGACAGCTCAATTGAGTGTCTATATATTCAAAAGGAAATACCTGTGCAATGACAAGTATTTAAGGTATGGATAGAGATATACTTACCTGGTAACATCTCTGCTCCTAGGGGATATGTCTCCTGTAAGGCCAAATTAATGAGGTAACTCTAGGTTACAAAGCACACCATGTCGATGAAGGCGAACTCATGCCATGTCAATGAAAATGACTCTAGGTTGTGCAAGCACGCCAGGTCGATAAAAGAAATACAGGCTATGAAAGCACGCCAGTTTGATAAAAGGGACTATGGGCTTCAAAAGCACACTAGGTAAGGAACTCTGGGCTACGAAAGCACGTCGGTTCGATAAAATGGACTCTAGGCTACAAAAGCACGCCAGGTTAGGAACTTCGGGCTATGGAAACACGCCGGGTCTATTAAAATGGACATCGAGCTACGAAAGCACGTAGAGTCAATGAAAATGGCTCTAGGTTACAGAAGCATGCCAGGTTCGATAAAGAGGGACTCTAGGTTACCAAATTACGCCGGGTTAATATAAATGGACACCGGGCTACAAAAGCACACCGGTCGATAAAGAAGGACTTTGGGTACGAAAGCACGCCAGGTCAATATAAAGGACATCGGGCTACGGAAGCACGCCGGGTCAATAAAAAGGGCTTTAAGGAGCAACTTGAACATCAAGTATTACTCGGTCTTCAAGGAAATATTACCTGTCATACATGATTAGAGAAAAAATTAATATGCATTTATCAAAGAGGTAGACAATCTGAGCTACTTTAAAATGCACATTTCAAAATTCAGTGAGCCTTTCATCAATTCCATCAAGGTTTATACATAATAACTTTACCATATTTGCATCACCCAAATTTCCACACGAGAGAATTGTCATTCAAGACAATGACATGGATTTCTTAAGAATGCTAAATAAGACTTTCAATTAAAAGGGCTTTCACTCACTCTCATTCCAAAATGGATATTTTGTGAGAATCGCTTAATCTCACCATCATCATATCGACAAGGGTCCGAGTATTCTCGCAAGTAGTACGACCTTACCAATTTAAGAGGTCCTTCATGAGGACCGTAATGTGGGCTTGGTCAATGGCTTAACAAAGGGGACTCTTTGAGTCAAGGCAATTGAAAGAACAATTGTGTAATCATCTCCGGGTTTACAAGTCAAGAACCTTACAAAATGAGAAAGAAATAATCTTGCCCGCACTTCTTCGAGCAATGCTTTAAACATGTAAACCCATATGTTAATTCAAGTGCCATAATCTGAAGAGACTTTGTAAGGGACATAATATAGGCTGAGTTCATGGATTGAGAGACAAAATATTGTTAGGCTCAAAGATGTGTAAAGGGTGAGAGCTGATGATCATCTTGGCATTGCCACCAGATTTCTTTTTCACCATCGAGGATTGCCTTCATGAAGTACCCCATTGATTGTAAAAACTCAGCATTTGAGTTCTTTGAGTATTACTCAATTGGGATTCAATTCTTGCAATTGACCATCACCTATCTTGAGACTCTATTTTTATCCATGGGCATTGGCCTTGCTTTTACCAAGTACACCGCTTTTTCATTTTTTTTCTTCACTTTTTTCATGGGCATTGGCCTTGCTTTTACCAGGCGCACTGCTTTTTCATGCTCCTTAATTCTATTTTGATTTCAATTCTTGCGCATATGCGTCAAGCAATTATACTTTGAATAACACTCGAACTTTCAAGGGTCTTAATCTGCATTTTGCCTTGCCCTAGTGTGGGGGATGATAACCATCTGGGTTTAAAGAAACGAAATTGCAAGCTCAAGTGGGCTATGCAAAGGATATGAGTGTATATGATAGAGAAAGAAATGCTCTTTATCATCCTAAGGCACTTAAATTACCGCATGAATTCAATGTAATAGCATGACTTGAAGATTAATGCAAGTGAGAGCAAGAAATTTCTTTTCATTTTCCTCACCTCATGATATTGTCTTACCTCCAACTTGCCCCAATGTGGGGTGGTTCTTGACAGCGGTAAACAAAATTTCCATAAGTGTATGAGGCTCAAAAGGGTTAAACAATTGATCACTTGTTGTGTTTGGGATAGATAAATGAATTGCCCCTCATCATTTCAATCATTGTACATTTTGTGAGAGAACTCTTTACCTTGCAAATATGGAGCTTCCTACACTCATCTCACAAGTGTATAAGTAGGGGACTGTGTATAGGATAAAGCTCGCATTTCATCATCCCGACACATCTCATTTAACATGCTTAATCCATTCCACATCATTCATTGAATCAGTCCATCTTAATGTTCTTTAATGCAATTGGTGGACTAAACATGTAAGAGTCATCATGCAAAATCCATAGTAATTTTAAGCATGAAAAATTGCAAATTTCATAACAAACAATCTACCACACTCAAAAAATGCTTTCATAAGTATGAAAAACATGATTTTGAGCATTCATTCAAAGAATTTACCCCAAGAGGGGATTGTCTCAGGAATGGGTGTTCTTGGATTGTCCCTGAAAATCCGTTTTTGCCCCTGCACAAGAAAACATGCATGAATAATATAACATGCAACATCAGAGTAAATTCAAATTGCACAACCATTTTGCCTCGGATCAAGATTTTGTCTCATTCATAACACTAGTAGAATCTGTAGTGCCCCAATTCGTCATCTACAAGGAAAAGAACAGAGTGTCAATTCCAAAATTAATTATATTCATGAACACAATGTATCCATTTCATCCAAGACGAATCATCCTCTTTTGACCTATTCCATCATTTTCTCACGGAAATGAGAAACTTCATTTGGCTTTCGTTAATGACTTCTCACACAAATTGTAATGAGATATGTCACACATCACAGTTTGGAATCTAGATGATCTTATTTTGACTTGCCCTCGGTTTCTTATTGATGTGCAAGGAAATCGCTCAAGACAAGTAAGATGATAAGTAGTGCTTAATGTCTTATTCACTCTTAGGAGATGTCATCAAGATCAGCTAGGAAATGATCCCTTGCCTCCACATCTATTTTTCCTTCGGATGTATGTTCCCAAATCAACGGGCCCACTATCACTGAAAATTGATGCGTTATTTTCAAACGCCTCTCGTTATGCTCTAAGACATGAAGTAAATGAGCTAGAAAAACAAACAAGAATAACATAATGCATGCTTTTGGAAATGACTTCAAAAATGATTTTTTTTTTTTTTTTTTTAGGAATATTTTGGATGAGGAAGCATGAAGAAGCCTAGTCCTCAGAATTTCTCCATGGATGATATTTTCTTTTCATTGTTGAATATCATCATCGGGTTGGTTTGGTGTACCCCATCATATCCTCAAAATAAAACTTATAATTTTATTGATTATCATCAATCGAATTACATTTATTGGAATGTGATGTTTAAGCACATAAGAAATTGAAATCAATCTCTAAAAAGCGATAGGAATTCCCACGTAGGGGAAGGTGCATGCCCCTAATTAAATAAGGAAATTGAACTACTTAGAACCATGAATCACGTGTACTTTAATTCTTCACCCTCCTTGATCTTGTGATGCGAAACCCTTCGGGTCAGATATTCTTCCCCCTAGATATGTCACTAGTCTCTTCATGATGGCATCAAATTCGGCTACCTCAGGGAAAATGAGACGATTCAAAAAGTCTTCTTGGCTCTCTCCTTGGAGTCGCAATTTCTCATCAAAAATAGATCGCAACACTTTTTGCTTGACGAGATTAGCTCTTTTTGATCCGTCATTTTAAGCTCTCGATCGTGAACGGATGAGTGAGCGGGATCGCTCCATAATCACCTAATTCAAATGAACGGGAACACGTAAGCATGAGGTGTAAATAGAAAGTTAATCCATGACAATGATCTAATCGACTTTCCCATTTCATTTTATTCATGAAAAGTTCGTACAAGAAGGGCTTATCTTAAAAATGGACTAGGAAAATAAAGATAGACATCCTTACAAGACCAAATTTCCTAGACATGAATTGAAAACAAATTCTCCAAAGTTTTTTGCAAATGATTCATTGCATGGCAATTTCCTCATTTCATTTCTAATTGACAAATAAATTAGATCAAACGACTAACCTAGATTATCATGGATGGACCAAAAGTATGACAAAGTAAGTAAATTGCATAGTATAAGGATAGAAGACTTACTTCATTAAGGAAAAATCAATGGCAATCACATAGACATGCACATGAGATGTGAGGCTCGATTTCTACTCTAGACAGGCTTAGCAAAGTGAAGCCACAAGAATGATCAGACTAGGGTGTGCAAACTAAGTCGAGTCCTCATGACTTCAGCTTGGTTAAAGAACTGACTTGGGTCGTAGACATGCAGACCGAGGTGGGTACTCAAAAGAAACTTCGGGATTGAGATGGGCGACTCGTACCGCGGGCATGCGGTCGAAGTGGTATCCATCTCAATACCATCCTATATGATCCTATGCAGCCCAAGTCCGACGGCAGGTTGCATGCAAAAGTGTAGTGTAAATGCATAAGCATGCACAACAGTTTATATCAAACAACACTTCATATGTGCAAATAAACCACACATTCCTACACCTACCTACAAAACAAAGGTTAGCAAACACTTCCCCTTATACCTCCCATCATGCAAGAACATTTAACACCTTAAATGTTAGGGACGAACCTAGGATCATCGCTGCCAAATAAAAATATATTTCAAAAGAAAAGAAAAATTAGCCTAAGTCCACTAAGAGTTTTAACTCAAGTCCCCAGCGGAATCGCCAATGTGTCTCGACCAAATTTTCGGGTGTGAACCACCTAGGATTTGAATAATGAATTGTTAAACCTCGACTTACCTCGGGCCCATACCAATTCGCGACTTAAATTCAAATTTCTTAACATGCAAATGGATTTTATTTAAGAATCACCACTAATCGGTTTACAATAGGTCGATTAGATACCTAAGTAAAATAATGGGATGATTATTTTACTCCTACGAACTAGAAACTTTGGATACGATGACTTGGTTACACTGGACTTTTCTAATGCCATTTCAGTACCATTTCTTTTTATTTTCAAAAAAAAAAAATTGCAGCCAGTTTGGATTGATTTTAAATCTATTTCTCTAATATATGAAGTGATCATATGGGTGCGCAAACCACCAATTTAACACCCAGATAAAAAGCAATGAATAAATTGCAAAACTAACCTCAGGGCAACATAAGTATCTGCGTTGTTAGATCAGAATTCACATCAACAACCCTAGATATGATTTCTAATTAACACGCAATTTCTTTTTTTTTTTTTTTTTCACGTATTTAATGAGAATCATGCAATGCATGCTACTAATCTAAGATGATATGGCATGGCAAGATGACCTAAGCTATATGATATGAGTAAAGTAATTTCTAAGAAATGCAATAATTAAATGTGCAATCTAAATTAACCTAATGACTTAATTCTAATGACGGGCAATTTCTAATTAAATGAACCTAGCAACAATCACTAAATGACGTGCATTTCATGAACCTAATTCTATATGACATGGGCATGATTTTTCCTAACAAAAACATGCGATCTATCGAGGAGAAATTATCTAAACCTATATTATGCAATCCTAACATGCAATGACGTGCGAAGAATGCCCAAATTCTATATGACATATGCATAATTTTTTATGTTTTTTTTTATAAAATTCGAAATTTAAAATTGCCTTGCATGTGGTGGCCTATGAACAAGATCCTCGTGCGCTCCACGGTTGTTTTTTATGTCCCGACAAATTCGAAATTTAAAATTGCCATGCACATTTATCATGACTAAGTCTTAGCATTAGTTCATTTGAAGATACCTATTTTAACACCGTTCAATTTCCTTATGCTTTGCTCATGGGGGTCTCGTCCTTGCGCATTATAATATTACCTTGCATTAATTTTACCTGATACGGCTCGGGTTGTTTCTTATACTTGTTCAAATAATTTATTTGATTATTATTCTTCTTTTTACCCGGTATGGCTCGGGCAGTCATCAATACAATTATGCATTGACCACTCTAGAAGATAAAAATAAATAGAAATAAAAACATTGCATGGAAGAATTTCCCCATTAGAGAAGAAGCACCGCCAACAAGTATTAGCTAAAACTAGTGAAACAAAGTCCCCAAAGTTGAAATCTCTACTTTGTAAAAGCAAGGTGGACTCTCGCACCTTACGTGACTCCCACTAGCATAGAACCAGGTTAGTGACGGTTCTAGTTTTATTTCAATTAATGATATTCCATAAATTAGATTGTAGTTGGTAAGGTTTGGGAGAATCTGTTATTTCACTATAGAGTAAAGGAAAATCCGAAGGTTGTATGTAGACATCCATGTCAAATATAATGCTCTCTTTCGCATATCTATGTGAAAAATCAAACCTTTATTCGGTGGCGTGCTCTAACGAGCACGACACGCTTGGCATCGATTATTCTCTCTCTCTCTCTCTCTCTCTCTCTCTCTCTCTCTCTCTCTCTCTCTCTCTGTGTAAATAACGACAAAATGTGACAACGCGTTGCCTGGGGTGGTGGACTATGAACAAGAATCACTCGTACCCTCCACGGTTGTCCCTACAGTTTCGCATGTCCGGACATGCACGGATTTGTCGCTCATATCTCCGTATAGAACATGGAATTGGGAACCAAATTTTCCACCTTAAAATTCACGCAAGAGAATTTTCGTTTGGCTGATTATGAATCAGCCTATATATATATATTCATCTCTAGCGCCGCTATTTCATCACATCCACTTCAAAATATTACAGAGAGAAGAAGAAGAAAACACATTCACGCGAGAGAGTGCTCACGCTATGGCTTTTACGCTCAAGAGTGATCTCATCATCTCCCTTGTTCTAATTCTTGGCGCTTGGGCGTGGCATGCGATGTCGGTCCGCCCGTTGCACGATCCCACCATTCCTGAGCAGCATGAGCAATGGATGGCCAATTACGGCCGGACCTACAATGATCTACAGGAGAAGGCGAAGCGCCAGGCGATTTTTGCAAAGAACTTGCAGTTCATTGAAGATTTCAACAAGTCCGGGAATCGGACCTTCCAGTTAGGTCTCAACCAATTCTCAGACTTGACCAACGAGGAGTTTGTCCGCAGCCATACTGGGTACTTGGCACCCAAGCAATCTAAGCCCGCCAAAATAACGTCCTTTAGCCACCAAAATCTGACTGGAGATGTTCCTGATAACATCGATTGGGTAGAGAAAGGTGTCGTAAACGCGATTAAGGACCAAGGCAAATGTGGTAAGTACAAACGTTTTGTATGCATCCACCATTTTTTTATCCAATAAACAAGTAGGTATTTCACGGCCTATATGTACTTCTCGAGAATTTAAGCATATGTGCACGTTGGAACCTATCTGAAACTTTCTCTAGGCATCTACAATTGTGAACAGAAGTGCTTCATCTTTTATAATGGGTTTGATAAACTCTTGATAACTGTAATAGTTTATAACAGTTTTTGGATGTCGTTTCACTCGAATTTGAGGTGCTATAGTTAAAAATATGTGTAGCAACACATTATAGCACAACCACCGTGTAACACAACTAAAACACAGCCACAATTGTACCAAACAAATGCTTACCATATTGTAACGAAAGGTCAGGCACCAATGGCAACAAAATTATGGAAATAATGTAATTTCACATGCTTATAACATGAACAAATATTATGTAGGATCCTGCTGGGCATTCTCAGTTGTTGCAGCAGTAGAAGGGATCGTGGGTATCACCAACGGTACACCGCCGGTACTCTCCGAACAACAGCTAATAGATTGTGATACCACAAACTACGGCTGCAGAGGCGGTTACCCAGACAATTCTTTCAAGTACATTGTCCAAAACCAAGGAATTGCGTCCGAGGATAGCTATCCATATGAAGGAGTGGCCGGGACCTGCGATGCAACAAAAGCAGCAGAACACGCGGCACAGATCAAGGGTTTCACGGATGTCCCGTCTGGTGAGGACGAGCTCATGAAGGCAGTTGCGCAGCAGCCGGTCTCAGTCATAATCTCATCAGGCTGCCAAGAGTTCCAAAGCTATAATGGAGGCGTGTTCAATCAGGAATGCGGCCAGCAGCTGGACCATGCAGTCGTCGTGGTTGGGTACGGGACAAGCGAGGAAGGAACCGACTTCTGGAAGATCAGGAACTCGTGGGGCGAGCGATGGGGTGAACGCGGTTACATGAGGATTCAAAGAGGCCGTGGTAGTTCTGAAGGAATATGCAGAGTCGCATCGAAAGCTTCTTATCCAACTGCTTGAGAGTACTAATTACAACATACATAAACCCATCACATGGGTCATGCGATTATAAGTTGCTGTTTGTGTTGTTACTTATATTTCATGTGTTTTTAGCAATCGTTGTGTGCTTGTACGAGGCTACTTTCTAGCCACTAAATTATATGGCGGACTACGAATTAATGTCCGTAAAATATTAATCAACTTCTTATTGAATGTTCGATTTTCTTTGTCTCTACAACTCATACCCCATGTATAAAATATTTGCAATTTATTGGCCTTTGGACATGGGCCAACCATAATGGGCTTGACCCAAGCTTAACCCTTTTCTATTTGAAAGTTATCCTAGCTGAAACAAGTCAGGGAAATGAATCGAAAATCCTGAAACTTTTGAGATCATACATTTTTCATACAACAACGTTCATGCGATGAATTCTATAATATTAGAAAGTACATGACACAGCCATTCCAACGGCATAGTATTTGTATTTTATGGAGATTTGTGCAATAATTCATGAATTTTGGAATTTTGCAAGACAAACTTTGGATAAGGATAATGATGTAATAGTGCCATCGTCATGTTAGCCATCAAGTCAGTATAAATCATATGCATGTCACGTATGAAAGTCCGACTTGGGTTGCCATGTGTTTGACATCGTACATGGGATAAGTTCGCCACATCATTGAAGTGTGGACCAATGAGACTTTGACACATGGTGGGAGATGCCGTGTCAGCAGTTAACTCGGATATGCAAGGTCCAAGTGCGGCTTGGGGTGGGCGTGCCTCACGTGATCTTTGTCTAACGTCCTTTTGGATCTCGAAAATTTCTATAGACTCGTCTTGGTTTATAACAATTGTTGGACTAGTTATTGCTTAAAAAATTATTAAATTTTGTGTATGTGGTAAAATCAGAAAATCAGTAAAAAAAAAAAAAAAACATGTAGATTGAATTGTAAATGCTTCGGATTATTTTCCAACACTCAAGGTGCGTTATTTTCGTAGAAACTAAATTATTTGGAAAATATTTTCTTAAAATTATCTCTTGTATCACTTATAGAAATGAATGAATAAAAAAAAATCATCATCTAAAAAAGTATTTAGACATAAATTGTTGACAATGAAAACTTTTTCTACTGACAAATTATTTTAAGTGATTCAAGCAATTGTTTATAGAAAATTACTTTTCAAATAATTCATTATTCATAAAATAAATTAAAATTGTGGCCATGAAATGCGTGAAATGCTCTTCGTATTTTAGATCAAAATGGAGGAAATGGGTGGTCTGTATTTTAGATATTGCCTTCTGAAAAATGCGTGAAATGCTCTTCGTGTATCGGAACATTGTAATTCTTGCTTTGGAGTTTTTCTAACTTTGTATTCCATCATGTTGTGTGGATAAACTACCATGATAAGATGGTAAGATGGTAAGATGGTAAGATGGTACAAAGTAAGCTTAAGAAGTGTGCTAATATTTAAACTTTTTTTTTTTTTTTTTTTTTTTGGGTCTCGGAGGAACCGCTACTACGGCCGGCGGCCGTTCACGATCAACCCCAGGCGAAGCGGGGAAACCACCACCCCGACGTCACACTTCAGTCACCAGAAACAAAGACTGCCCCCGCCGCGGGGTTTCAAATGGTCCTCCTTCGTGGAGATCCAAGCCCTATCCAGCCATGCCACCGCGGTCGGTGGTGCTAATATTTAAACATTAAACCTCACATTTATCTAAAAGCTTAAATTTTTAGAACAATTAGTAATGGTCGCAACAAATTTCACATGGTATTAGATCAAAATGAAGGAAATTATCCAAAAAGTCTTAAACCAATTATATTTTTATCAATTCAGTTTTAAACATTTCAATTTTGCCAATTAAATGCTAAACATTTTCACTTTTCACCAATTAAATCTATTCGACCAATTTTAGCTACAAATCTCTAATGTCGATGCTAGCCGTACCATATAGGACGGTCGCCGCTGACGTTGACGATTATAATAATATTTTAATACATCTTTCGATTATTTATTTATTTATTTATTTTTATTTTTTCTCTTTTCCTTCTTTATTTTTTTCCTTTTCTTTTTCCCTTTAGTGATAATGAGTACAAAGTAATTTGTGGATTGCCTTGGATTAAATGTCGTGTGATGGAAGAACAATAAGTATGGTTTTGAACCACGTCGCTCGAGCTAGGAGAGATCAAGATATAAATGTAAGAACCTCATTTTGATAACTATCTCCAAAATTTACAGCAAAAGAATGGAGCGCTTAAAACGGCACTTCATGCCTTTTATGGATTCCAGAAAGGACCTCGCGGAGGTAATTAAGGGAGGAGGATGACAATTTGTGAGTTGATTGAGGCAACATGACAACTAGTGCCCTCCACGGTTGTCCCTGGAGTTTCGCATGTCCGGACATGCACGGTTTTGTCACTCGTATCTCCGTATTGAACATGGAACTGGGAACCAAATTTTCCACCTTAAAAATCACGTAAGAAGATTTTTTCGTGGCTTGATTACAAAGTACAGCTATCACAAGCAAGCCCATATAAAGCCAATAAATATGTGCGTGTGTGTGTGTGTGGTCTAATGTAGGTATTTCATCATTCACTTCTGAGTATCACACTGAGAAATACACCATCCGGCTTACACTAGTGTTGTGACGACCCCAACTCCAACTCCAAGGTCTTAAGCGGCCAGGGTTATTTTCGCAATGTTCTAGGCTCGTTGCCGTGTTGATTCTTTTTATCTTTTTATCATGCACATGCAGAAACGTGAATAAATAACTTCACGGACAAACAACAATTGGAAGACTAGGACATGCATCACACTGAACACACTGACTTTTATTATAATAATACTTTTACAAGCCCTTTTCTCTACGGGCTCTCTTTTCTTTTTACATCACAGTACAAGTTTTCCACATTGGCCAAGGAAAATCCTATCTCCTCTAGCGTGACTGCAACTCCTAAAACTAACGTGAGACTTCTGTGCCTACAAGACTGAAAGATGAGGGGGTGAGTTTTGGGGAAAGTCAATAAGTAAAATTCATAATTCTCTACTAAGAAAGCATCTCATCATTGAAACCTAGCAAGTACAGCACTTGCAAACAATATCCATGGCAGATCAATAGCAAACTTGTTGTTACCTTCGACTACATGTAGATGTCCATCGCAACATGCTTCAATACATACTTACCTTTGGCTTATCAATAAATATATCAACATATCATGCTTATGCATAACTGGCCCTCATGCAAATTTATTTAGCGTCGTCTTGGCTCGACTAGGCCCTTTCGGCTCGACCAGGGCTTCCAACTTCCTTCTGGGCTTCCTGGCTCGACCACAACATCTTGGCTCAATCGAGGCTTTTCGGGGCTAGCTTCTCGTGGCTTCCAAGTTCAAAATCCAAGCATTATGGCTCAACTAGGGCATCCCAGCTCAACCGAGGCATCCCGTTTAACGAACGAGGCATCACCACCAATGTTGCATAACGACGAGTGTTTTTTCCTCTTTAAGTGAATGCACAAATGCATCATACAAACCGGTTCTTATCTTTTTTTTTAGCTAGCAAATATATGGCCCGAAGGCGTGCTCATTCAGTCATGTATGTAATGAATTCTTATACTTCACTAATACATATGTCGGGAACAATCATTGATCCGTAACTTGAATCAATCACTTAGCGCCAATCCCCGTACCGAACAAGGCTCGAAAACGGTACGCCTAAATACCGATCCAAGATCTCGAGGCTTAGGTACACCTCGCTTAAGTGATGATCATGAGCTTGACGAACCTCGGCTCCAACCCAATGTGGATGCACATGTATCGAGAATGACCCTTGTTAACGCCTAAAATTTACTATTAATTAATTAGGTTTTACTTTATTTTACTTTATTTTTTATTTTATCTTTTTCGGATAATAAATAAACAAAAAACAAGAAAACCAGAAAAAAATAAAAATAAAAATAAAAAACAGCCTCGCATGGGCCTTCGGCCCATCTCCGCCTCGGCCCAGCCCGGCCGAGTCTTCTTCCTCCTTGCGCCACTGCAACGCACGCGCGGGCAGGCGCGACGGCGGAGGGAGATGGATGGACGGCAGCGCACGTGAAACAGAGGAGCAGTTGGCGTCGACGGGACGTGACTGGAGGAGGAGATGATGGCGGATGGGACACCGGTTTGGCCGGCAGAGGTCGTTCGGCGCGCGGGAATTGGCGGTCGAAGCTCCGTCGACCGACCGCCCCCTCGCCTATAAATAGGGCTCCCCGGACGACGGCAACGGACAGACGCCGAGAAGGATCGAAGGCTGCAGATCCTCGAAACCTCCCACTGAGAGACTTCAGAAGGGGGGCCGAGGACGAGTAGGCCGAGATCCGAGAACTCGCGGCCGGAGAGGGGGAAGTTCTGCCGGAGAGACACAGAGAGAGAGGCCACCGGAGCTTGGGGTCCCCTGAGAGACTTTCGGGAGCTCGAGTGCAGGCCAGCCGTGGTGTGGTGAGCTCGGAGGGGTCCCCGAGAGACTTCGGGGAGCTTGACGAGCGAACCCGAGGAGAGAGAGAGTGTTCCGGCCGGATTTGACCAGGCGAGGTCTCGCCGTCGCCGTCGTCGCTCGCCGCTTCTCCACGTCGCGAGCCGTCCTCTGCCGTCGCCGTCCCCGTTCAAGAGAAGGTAAAAGGGCGTCGCCGTTACCGTTGCCGTCGCCGTTGTCACCTTTGTCATCACCGCCGTAGTCGCCGTCGCCGACAAGCACCTCGGTTTCCCCCCTCGGCGCCGCGGATTCGCAAACCCTAGGGTTTGCGATTTTCCGGGTCGCCAAGTCGGATCCGGGTCTTAGAGCCTGGTAGGGTTTCGCGAGATTCAGGGGTGGCGGGAGTCGGGTCGGATCCGGGTAGGGTTCGCGGGGAGTGGGTTGCGGAGCTGGGTCGTCAGGCCGGGGCGGGCGTCTCTAAACATTGGAAGAAAGGGCGAGCTTGGTCTGCGTTTTAGGGCTGACCAGGTCGGACCCAACCCGCGGATCCAAACCGGGTCGGCTTTTTATATTATTTTATGTAATATTTTAATTTAAAAAAATAAAAAATAATAATTTATTTTTGAAAAAAAATATTCAAAAATGTTTTAATTTCCGAAAAAAAAAATCAAAAATATTCCATATTTTCCAAAAAATGTCAAAAATCCAAAAAAAAAAAGCCAAAAATTCATGAAAATGCCAAAAATTCAGAAAATGCCAAAAGACTTGTATTTTTCCAAAAAATACCAAAAAATCTCTTTTATGTCCAAAAATGAGAAAAATACTCAAAAATGTTTTTCCTCCCAAAATGCATGGAAAATCTCTCAAAAATCCAAAAAGCCTTAGGGTTTAAACAAGATTAGGTACCGAAAGGGCATTAGTGATTAACTAGTGTAATCAAGTCCCCCGATCCTAATTTCTCTTGGTTGCGCAGAGTGAGTATTTCTCCCGATACTTCACTTGGGTTTCTAATCAACCCACCCCAAATCGATTAGTGGCGACTCCATTTTAAAAATTGATTTACAGATTAAAAACTTAAACTATTAAAATCGTGAATTGGTGGACTTGAGAGAGTCCGGGCTTAACTAATTTCAGCCGAGCCATTAGCCTCCTAAGTTTCGCATGTCCCGACATGGACGGATTTGCCGCTCATATCTGCGTATAAAAAAACAATCATCATTTGCCTTGCACTTTGTATATGCACATTTATCATGACTAAGTCTCCCGTAGCATTAGTTCATTTGAAGATACCTATTTTAACACCGTTCAATTTCCTTGTGCTTTGCTCATGGGGGTCTCGTCCTGGCGCATTATAATATTACCTTGCATTAATTTTACCTGATACGGCTCGGGTTGTTTCTTATACTTGTTCAAATGATTTATTTGATTATTCTTCATTCTTTTTACCCGGTATGGCTCGGGCAGTCATCAATACAATTATGCATTGACTACTCTAGAAGATAAAAATAAATAGAAATAAAAACATTGCATGGAAGAATTTCCCCATTAGAGAAGAAGCACCGCCAACAAGTATTAGCTAAAACTAGTGAAACAAAGTCCCCAAAGTTGAAATCTCTACTTTGTAAAAGCAAGGTGGACTCTCGCACCTTACGTGACTCCCACTAGCATAGAACCAGGTTAGTGACGGTTCTAGTTTTATTTCAATTAATGATATTCGAGAAATTAGATTGTAGTTGGTAAGGTTTGGGAGAATCTGTTATTTCACTATAGAGTAAAGGAAAATCCGAAGGTTGTATGTAGACATCCATGTCAAGTATAATGCTCTCTTTCGCATATCTATGTGAAAAATCAAACCTTTAAGGAATCCGGTGGCGTGCTCTAACCAGCACGACACGCTTGGCATCGATTATTCAAAACTCTCTCTCTCTCTCTCTCTCTCTCTCTCTGTAAATGACGACAAAATGTGACAACGCGTTGCCGGGGTGGTGGACTATGGACAAGAATCACTCGTACCCTCCACGGTTGTCCCTACAGTTTCGCATGTCCGGACATGCACGGATTTGTCGCTCATATCTCCGTATAGAACATGGAATTGGGAACCAAATTTTCCACCTTAAAATTCACGCAAGAGAATTTTCGTTTGGCTGATTATGAATCAGCCTATATATATTCATCTCTAGCGCCGCTATTTCATCACATCCACTTCAAAATATTACAGAGAGAAGAAGAAGAAAACACATTCACGCGAGAGAGTGCTCACGCTATGGCTTTTACGCTCAAGAGTGATCTCATCATCTCCCTTGTTCTAATTCTTGGCGCTTGGGCGTGGCATGCGATGTCGGTCCGCCCGTTGCACGATCCCACCATTGCTGAGCAGCATGAGCAATGGATGGCCAATTACGGCCGGACCTACAATGATCTACAGGAGAAGGCGAAGCGCCAGGCGATTTTTGCAAAGAACTTGCAGTTCATTGAAGATTTCAACAAGTCCGGGAATCGGACCTTCCAGTTAGGTCTCAACCAATTCTCAGACTTGACCAACGAGGAGTTTGTCCGCAGCCATACTGGGTACTTGGCACCCAAGCAATCTAAGCCCGCCAAAATAACGTCCTTTAGCCACCAAAATCTGACTGGAGATGTTCCTGATAACATCGATTGGGTAGAGAAAGGTGTCGTAAACGCGATTAAGGACCAAGGCAAATGTGGTAAGTACAAACGTTTTGTATGCATCCACCATTTTTTTATCCAATAAACAAGTAGGTATTTCACGGCCTATATGTACTTCTCGAGAATTTAAGCATATGTGCACGAACCTATCTGAAACTTTCTCTAGGCATCTACAATTGGGAAGAGAAGTGCTTCATCTTTTATAATGGGTTCGATAAACTCTTGATAACTGTAATAGTTTATAACAGCTTTTTGGATGTCGTTTCACTCGAATTTGAGGTGCTATAGTTAAAAATATGTGTAGCAACACATTATAGCACAACCACCGTGTAACACAACTAAAACACAGCCACAATTGTACCAAACAAATGCTTACCATATTGTAACGAAAGGTCAGGCACCAATGGCAACAAAATTATGGAAATAATGTAATTTCACATGCTTATAACATGAACAAATATTATGTAGGATCCTGCTGGGCATTCTCAGTTGTTGCAGCAGTAGAAGGGATCGTGGGTATCACCAACGGTACACCGCCGGTACTCTCCGAACAACAGCTAATAGATTGTGATACCACAAACTACGGCTGCAGAGGCGGTTACCCAGACAATTCTTTCAAGTACATTGTCCAAAACCAAGGAATTGCGTCCGAGGATAGCTATCCATATGAAGGAGTGGCCGGGACCTGCGATGCAACAAAAGCAGCAGAACACGCGGCACAGATCAAGGGTTTCACGGATGTCGCGTCTGGTGAGGACGAGCTCATGAAGGCAGTTGCGCAGCAGCCGGTCTCAGTCATAATCTCAGCAGGCTGCCAAGAGTTCCAGAGCTATAGTGGAGGCGTGTTCAATAGTGAATGCGGCCAGCAGCTGGACCATGCAGTCGTCGTGGTTGGGTACGGGACAAGCGAGGAAGGAACCGACTTCTGGAAGATCAGGAACTCGTGGGGCGAGCGATGGGGTGAACGCGGTTACATGAGGATTCAAAGAGGCCGTGGTAGTTCTGAAGGAATATGCAGAGTCGCATCGAAAGCTTCTTATCCAACTGCTTGAGAGTACTAATTACAACATACATAAACCCATCACATGGGTCATGCGATTATAAGTTGCTGTTTGTGTTGTTACTTATATTTCATGTGTTTTTAGCAATCGTTGTGAGCTTGTACGAGGCTACTTTCTAGCCACTAAATTATATGGCGGACTACGAATTAATGTCCGTAAAATATTAATCAACTTCTTATTTAATGTTCGATTTACTTTGTCTCTAGAACTCATACCCCATATATAAAATATTTGCAATTTATTGGGCTTTCGACATGGGCCAACCATAATGGGCTTGACCCAAGCTTAACCCATTTCTATTTGACAGTTGTCCTATCTGAAACAAGTCAAAGGAGTGAATCGAAAATTCTGAAACTTTTGAAGCGCATATATTTTTTATACAATAACGTTCGGGCAATGAATTTTTAACATTAGAAAGTACATGACACAGCCATTCCAACGGCATATTATTTGTATTTTATGGAGATTTGTGCAATAATTCATGAATTTTGGAATTTTGCATGACAAACTTTGGATAAGGATAATGATGTAACAGTGCCATCGTCATGTTAGCCATCAAGTCAGTATAAACCATATGCATGTCACGTATGAAAGTCTGACTTGGGTTGCCATGTGTTTGACATCGTACATGGGATAAGTTCGCCACATCATTGAAGTGTGGACCAATGAGACTTTGACACATGGTGGGAGATGCCGTGTCAGCGGCTAACTCGGATATGCAAGGTCCAAGTGCGGCTTGGGGTTGGCATGGCTCACGTGATCTTTGTCTAACGTCCTTTTGGATCTCGAAAATTTCTATAGACTCGTCTTGGTTTATAACAATTGTTGGACTAGTTATTGCTTAAAAATTATTAAATTTTGTGTATGTGGTAAAATCAGAAAATCAGTAAAAAAAAAAAAAAAAAAACATGTAGATTGAATTGTAAATGCTTCGGATTATTTTCCAACACTCAAGGTGCATTTGTTTCGTAGAAACTAAATTATTTGGAAAATATTTTCTTAAAATTATCTCTTGTATCACTTATAGAAATGAATGAATAATTTTTTTTTTCATCATCTAAAAAAGTATTTAGACATAAATTGTTGACAATGAAAACTTTTTCTATTGACTAATCATTTTAAGTGATTCAAGCAATTGTTTATAGAAAATTACTTTTCAAATAATTCATTATTTGTAAAATAAATTAAAATTGTGACCATGAATGGTAAGATGAGATGATAATATTTGATTATTGTAATTCTTCTTTTGCTTGTGGTCTGTATTTTAAATATTGCCTTCTGAAAAATACGTGAAATACTCTTCGTGTATCGGAACATTGTAATTATTGCTTTGGAGTTTTTCTAACTTTGTATTCCATCATGTTATGTGGATGAACTACCATGATAAGATGGTAAGATGGTACAAAGTAAGCGTAAGAAGTGTGCTAACATTTAAACATTAAACCTCACATTTATCTAAAAGCTTAAATTTTTAGAACAATTAGTAATGGTCGCAACAAATTTCACATGGTATTAGAGCAAAATGGAGGAAATTATCCAAAAAGTCTTAAACCAATTATATTTTTATCAATTCAGTTTTAAACATTTCAATTTTGCCAATTGAATGCTAAATATTTTCACTTTTCGCCAATTAAATCTATTCGACCAATTTTAGCTACAAATCTCTAATGTGGATGCTAGCCATACCATATAGGATGGTCGCCGCTAACATTGATGATTATAATAATATTTTAATACATCTTTCGATTATTTATTTATTTATTTATTTATTTTTCCTCTATTCATTCTTTATCCTTTTTTTCCTTTTCTCTTTTTTTTTTCCTTTTCTTTTTCCCTTTAGTGATAATGAGTATAAAGTAATTTGTGGATTGCCTTGGATTAAATGTCGTGTGATGGAAGAACAATAAGTATATAGTGGTTTTGAACCACGTCGCTCGAGCTAGGAGAGATCAAGATATAAATGTAAGAACCTCATTTTGATAACTATCTCCAAAATTTACAGCAAAAGAATGGAGCGCTTAAAACGGCACTTCATGCCTTTTATGGATTCCAGAAAGGACCTCGCGGAGGTAATTAAGGGAGGAGGATGACAAAATTTGTGAGTTGATTGAGGCAACATGACAACTAGTGCCCTCCACGGTTGTCCCTGGAGTTTCGCATGTCCGGACATGCACGGTTTTGTCACTCGTATCTCCGTATTGAACGTGGAACTGGGAACCAAATTTTCCACCTTAAAAATCACGTAAGAAGATTTTTTCGTGGCTTGATTACAAAGTACAGCTATCACAAGCAAGCCCATATAAAGCCAATATATATATATATATATATGTGCGTGTGTGTGTGGTCTAGTGTAGGTATTTCATCATTCACTTCTGAGTATCACACTGAGAATACACCATCCGGCTTACACTAGTGCTGTGACGACCCCAACTCCAACTCCAAGGTCTTAAGCGGCCAGGGTTATTTTCGCGATGTTCTAGGCTCGTTGCCGTGTTGATTCTTTTTATCTTTTTATCTTGCACATGCAGAAACGTGAACAAATAACTTCACGGACAAACAACAATTGGAAGACTAGGACATACATCACACTGAACACACTGACTTTTATTATAATAATACTTTTACAAGCCCTTTTTCTCTATGGGCCTCTTTTCTTTTTACATCACAGTACAAGTTTTCCACATTGGCCAAGGAAAATCCTATCTCCTCTAGCGTGACTGCAACTCCTAAAACTAACGTGAGACTTCTATGTCTACAAGACTGAAAGATGAGGGGGTGAGTTTTGGGGAAAGTCAATAAGTAAAATTCATAATTCTCTACTAAGAAAGCATCTCATCATTGAAACCTAGCAAGTACAGCACTCACAAACAATATCCATGGTAGATCAATAGCAAACTTGTTGTTACCTTCGACTACATGTAGATGTCCATCGCAACATGCTTCAATACATACTTACCTTTGGCTTATCAATAAATATATCAACATATCATGCTTATGCATAACTGGCCCTCATGCAAATTTATTTAGCGTCGTCTTGGCTCGACTAGGCCCTTTCGGCTCGACCAGGGCTTCCAACTTCCTTCTGGGCTTCCTGGCTCAACCACAACATCTTGGCTCAATCGAGGCTTTTCGAGGCTAGCTTCTCGTGGCTTCCAAGTTCAAAATCCAAGCATCATGGCTCAACTAGGGCATCCCAGCTCAACCGAGGCATCCCATTTAACGAACGAGGCATCACCACCAATGTTGTGTAACGACGAGTGCTTTTTCCTCTTTAAGTGCATGCACAAATGCATCATACAAACCGGTTCTTATCTTCTTCTTTTTTAGCTGACAAATATATGGCCCGAAGGCATGCTCATTCAGTCATGTATGTAATGAATTCTTATACTTCACTAATACATATGTCGGGAACAATCATTGATCCGTAACTTGAATCAATCACTTAGCGCCAATCCACGTACCGAACAAGGCTCGAAAACGGTACGCCTCAATACCGATCCAAGATCTCGAGGCTTAGGTACACCTCGCTTAAGTGATGATCATGAGCTTGACGAACCTCGGCTCCAACCCAATGTGGATGCACATGTATCGAGAATGACCCTCGACTCGCAGTTTCATTCAACGCCAAGCGCAAAGTCCCCGCATCCATTTGGACTATGGAAATTGGCATGCTTGGTGCCTTACCAAGACCTCGTGGATTTGGGCGATCCTTGTACCGGTCAAGGCATAAGATTGACACACCTCAATGTCGACTTAGGACCTTGCGACCTCGGGTGATTCCCGCACCAAACGAGGCTTGGACCTGGCATCCTATTTATGCCGAAACCAAGGCTTTATGGCTTGGGGCAACATTGCCTTGCAATGAACTCAACTCGAACGAACCTCGACCTCATTCTGGGCGTGAACAATTCAAGCACACATTTAAGAACAAACATGAGCAAAACCATATAAAAGATCCAACATCCTACCCACAGCTTGATGGTGAGCACCTAACTAAACTCAACAATGGAGATTACCGCCCTAAAGAAGACTTAGGAATCTTACTTACCTTGGCAACCCTGAAGACCAACTTAGATTAGCTTGAGGGATTGAGGATGCAAGGCTGAGAGAAAGGAGAATGAGGAGGAGGAAATGGATGGCAAGGTGAGGAAAAGCTCCTCCTATTTATACTACTCGGTGTAATCATTACCAAGCCAAGTGGTCCATTCCAAATTCTCCAAGTGGCCCGCCTAGAATACTTAGGTGGCAAGCCTAAGTAGCAAGGTGTCATGTCTATTTTAAAAAGTGGCACACCTAATGGCCTAATGTATTTTGAAGCTTATTTATTTCATTCTTATTGGACCATTTATACAATGCCATCATGACTTGGCCTACTTATTCTCTAAGGAAAATCTTATGGTAATGATGATCATATCTTTTATGGACACCTAAGCCAATAACTCACCAAATTTTTCTCCAAGGAAAATCTTGAACCATTATTGCCAAATCTTCGAGGGACACCTAAGCAAGATGACTCATCTTTGCATTTAGTGAGACATTCTAGAATCTTCTATATGTCTTCTCTTGATTGGTCCATTTGCTTTTTATCTTATATCATGCACATGCAGAAACATGAATAAACAACTCCACAAACAAATAACATCTAGAAGACTGGGACATACACCACACAAAACACACTGATTAATATTATAATAAAACTTTTACAAGCCCTTTCTCTACGAGTCCCATTTTCTTTTTATATCACAGTACAAGTTTTCCACGTATGCTAGAGGAAATCTTATCTCCTCTAGCGTGACTACAGCTCTCAAGGTTGACGTGAGATTTCTATATTTACAAGACTGAAAGATGAGGGGTGAGTTTTGGAGAAACACGATAAGTAAAATTCCTAGTTCTCTACTAGGAAAGCATCTCATCGTTAAAGCCTAACATGTACAACACTCGCAAACAACGTCGATGGTAACACATTCAATAAGTTCATTAACCGTATAAATAATTCCTCCCATACTTTTAGGGGCTTCCAATCATGGGCTAGGCATGCGGCCTCAGGCCAAGCATCCCATACTCTCAGGGGCTTCCCATACTTTCAGGGGCAACCTAGCTCAACCAGGGCATCCCGTTCAATAAACGAGACATCGCCGCCAAAGCTATGTTATGACAGGGGTTTTTTCCTCTTTAAGTGTGCACGCATAAGTGCATAACACAAGTCAGTTCTTATATTTTCTCTTAATCAACACATACATGGCCTGAAGGTGTGCTCATTCATTTATGTCTGTCATGAGTTTCTTGTACCTCACTAGCAAACATGTCGGGAATGATCTTTAATCCGTAACTTGAATCAATCACTTAGCGTCAATCCCCGCACCGAACAAGGCTTGGAAACAGTATGCCTCAATACTAATCCAAGATCTCAAGGCTTGGGTACACCTCGCTTAGATGAAGATCCTAAGCTGGATGGACCTTAGCTCCAACCGTGTGTGAATACACATGTATCAAGAATGACCCTTGGCTCGTGGTTTCATTCAACGCCAAGCACAGAGTCCCCGCATCCATTTGAACTATGGAAATCGGCATGCCTTGGTGCCTTACCAAGACCTCATGGATTTGGGTGATCCTCGTACCAATCAAGACGTAGAATCAACACGCCTCAATGTCGACTTAGGACCTTGTGGCCTTGGGCGATTCCTGCACCAAGCGAGACTTGAACCCAGCATCCTATTTATGCCGAAACCAAGGCCTTATGGTTTGGGGCGACCTTGCCTTGAGATAAAGTCAATCCGAACAAACCCCGTCTCCATTCCGAACATGAACAACTCAAGCACATGTTCACACACAAACATGAACAAAACCATAAAAAAGATCCAACATCTTACCACAGCTTGACACGTGAGCATCTAACTAGACTTGACAATGGAGACTACCGCCCTAGATGAGACATAGGAATCTTACTTACCTTGGCAAACCTTGAAGACCAACTTATATAACTTGATGGATTGAGGATGCAAGGCCGAGAGAAAAGAGAAGGAGGAAGGAGGAAATGAGAGGCAAGGTGAAGAAAATGAGGAAGGGCTCCTCCTATTTATAGCCCTTTGGTGCCAACATTACTAAGCTGAGCAGTCCAATCTTAAGTTTCCAAGTGTTCTGTTAGAATACTTAGGTGGCAAGCCTAAGTTGCAAGGTGTCAAGTCTATTTTAAAAGGTGGCACATCTAATGGCCTAATGTAATGATTAGAGGCTTACTTGTTTTATTCCCTTGGATCATTTATATAATGCCATCATGACTTGACCTACTTGTTCTCTAAGGGAAATCTTATGGTAATGATGACCATATCTTTCATGGACACCTAAGCCAATGACTCACCGACTTCTTCTTTAAGAAAAATCTTGAGCCATCATTACCAAATCTTCAAGGGACACCTAAGCGGGATGACTCATCCTTGCATTTAATAAGGCATTCTAGAATCTCATATATGTCTTCTCTTGATTGGTCCATTTGTCCAAGAGTCTCTACTTAATTCCCAAGGCAAATATTTGGTAATCATTACCAAATTTAGGAATATCTATCAAAAGTGGTGAGTCATCCTTCTCATTAAATGAGGGGGTTCTTAAAATTTCTTCTATTTTGTCACTTTCTTCATCAAAAAGGCAGTCTAAAGAATTCTATCATCCAAGTTGGTTTAGGGGCTGGAGAAGGGATCATTAGATATACCTCGAAAAAGTGAATCACATACGCCCGAGGTTCGGCCCTTACGTCCCATATTCACCCAAGTCGTTCCTTTGGGTCAATGGTCCTTTGATTGGTTTGAGACCTATTCTAAGGCTACCCATGACCTAGCAAAAAGCCAAGGCACCCATGGACCTTAGAATTAGCGACGAAATAGCCGGGTCTATCCTTGGGCTCATTCCAGTCGGCGCCCGATCCACCGGTAGGGTTCATGGTTAGTGTGTTACCAATCCATGACCAGACATCACCAATTCAAGAATCATGGTCAATGTGTTACCAATCCATGATCAAACATCACTAATTCAAGAATCATTTCTGATCACTAAGATTAAATAGGGAATGATGCATTTTTTATCGGAAGACAATCACATTTGATTGTGTTGGATCGGTCGTGAATCGGTGCATAACCGGGTGGAATCACCCGCGGCTGGGCACTATGACCGGTCATGACCATCCGCCGATCCAAAATCATCCCACAACCAATTCTCACGATCGAAAAGTCATCTTATGAGTTGGTGATCCTATCCCATCGGTATGGTCGATAGAAATTTACAGCCAACACCTCGACCAATTCATGACCGATCAGTTCGATTGGTTGATTAGTCGATTATGATTGATCCGTGATTCCTTGCCAATCGAACCGATTAATCCATGGCCAATGGCTCATGATCAATTCTCTTAGGACCTTATGGCCAATCCTTACAAGGTCAGAATCTAGGATGTTACAATCCAAGTTGATTTTCGGGGCCAGGAAATGGATTATTAGGTACACCTTGAAAAATTGAATCACGTACACCCGAGGTTCAGCCATCACACCCCATATTCACCCAAACCGTTCATTTGGACTGTTGGTTGGCCAATAGGGCCGGTTGTCTTTTGATCGGTTTGAGAAAAATCCTAAGGCTACCTATGGCCTAGCACTAAGCCAATGCACTCATGGATCTTAGAATCAATGACAGAATAGCCGGGTCTATCCCTAGGCTCAGTCCGATTGGCACCCGATCCACCGGTAGGATTCATGGCCAGTGCGTTACCGATTCATGATCGAACATCACCAATTTGAGATTCCGTTCCGATCACTAAGAATTAAATAGGGAATGTTGCATTTTTGGTTGGAAGACGGTTACATTTAATAAATTCGGATCATACGTGTATCGGTGCATAGCCGGCGGAATCACCAACGGTTGGAAACTGCGATCGGTCAAATCAACCCATGACCATCCACCAATCTAAAATCATCCTATGACCAATTCTCATGATCAAAAAGTCATATTATGAGCTGGTGATCCTATCCCATTGGTATGGTCAGTAGAAAATTCAGGGCCAACACCTCAACCGATTTGTGACTAGTCGGTCGGTTGGTTGAACCATGACCGATCCATGATTCTTTGCCAATCGAACCGATCGATCCATGGCCAATGGCCCATGATCAATCATTCTAGAACCTTATGGCCAATCCTCAAGGGGTCAGAATCAAGGATGTTATAGGGGCGGTGGCAGCGAGGGTTGTGGAGGCCCTCGGTGATTTTTCTATTTTTTTAGTTTTTATATAATTTAGCCTTTTTAATTTCATTTAATTAATAATTTTATTAAAAATCAAATTTGGGGGTAAAACGATGTTATTTTGGGATAAGGATTGCTGAGTGTACATTATGGCAAGCCACATATATGATTTTATTAATAAAATAGCACCACGTCGGATTTCCAACAAGTGTTTCCCCAATTTTCAAAAAAAAAAAAATGGCATTTAATTGTACCTTTTAAAAGTTTTCGCAATTATATGTTCACATGTGCCAAGTTTTGATACTTGGGTGTACTTCTTCCCTACATTATCTCTTGCGACCCCAACACTTGATTTAAAATTATTTCTCACCTTTTTTTCTTCTTAGTTTTTTTAATTTTGCTAAAGGAAAAACTTAGCAACATCCCTTATGAAGAACTTTTTTCATCCTAATCACTTTTTCCACATCCATTTACATGTTAATGTATCATTCATGTTTGTTATGAACTTATTCTCCATTGAGCACTACTCATATATCGAAGTAAAGAAAGGTTAGTTTTATGTGGAAATTGTTTAATTTATTTTCATAGATTATCGTCATGATCGTGAATTTTCGATTTTGATTCTTGGTACAAATTTACAAAAATTTAATATTGTGGTTAATGTATGCATTATACGTAATTTACTCAAAGATTATCCTCTTACTTGTGCTTAAGTTATTTTTTTGAATAATAGTTTCCTAGTACCAAAAAAAAAAAATACAACTTATTAATATAATAATTAGTTAGCTATCTATCTAGGGTGCTTTTAATCTCAATTGTAGTTGCTTGGTTCTTCAACTTTTTGGACATTGAGGACTCCAATACACTACATTTGTCACTCCGAGTGTTAACCATCACTATAGGAATGCTATCATTCAAAGCGACGGTGCGTTGATTGTGGCGAGGGGTGGCATCTATGTTGATGCATTCCAAAGGCTGAACCATGGAACACACTTAAAGGATAGCTTTCCTTCTCTCAGAAATTTTATCGAACACCTAATCTGCATTCTTGGCTTTGCATATTGTGGACATTGCGTCAACAATGTTCTTAGCCCAAGGTGGATCCCAACACCAAATCGAGGATTTTTACCAAGGAGGGGAGAAGAAGAAGATGGAGGTTCACCCAAATCGATTCCCAACCTTCAAACGTGCAATTCTCCACTTAACCGATCTCAACTTTCATGGGAAAACCGTTAGACTTGATTTCAAGTATTCTACACGAGCAGGTATTCCATCCATTTGGTGAGTACAAGCTGATCAATTATTAACATGACACTATCACTCATTATTCACCCAGAAACAAGCACTCCTTTTAGATAAAGACATAGAAAGCTATGACCTCTTGAGTGATTAGTAATCAGGAGATCTCAATTCCAACATAATTCAAGAAAGTTGCAATAGATAAACTCGTCTTATCAGCAACATTCTTCAAAACAGAGACAATTGAAGAACTCGCATCTACAAATTCATCTAAAGTTCCCACCCTTCTTCGTCCGTTGGAATTTTTAATGCCCTATTTGAAGTATTCTAGTGAAACACAGCAAGATGGCACAGAAATATCACACTTTCTTGACCCAATGAAAAGAAGTTCTACTGAAATTGAAAGAAACTAAAAGGGAATTAAGCAAGGCAAAGAGGTCACAACTGAAGACGATGAATTTTGGAAGATTTTATGTATTCTATCTTCAATAATTTCTAATGACAGTGTTCTGTAGATATCGTACAAGATGTACAAAACAAATGGAAATAAAGAATTCTATGAATCAATCTAAATCTCAATCTAATCCTTAATTGATTTGTACACAATCATGATCCGATCGAATCCCTTGTCAAATATCACGAGCTATCACAAGCATATCTTCCAACACTCCCCCTCAAGCTGATGGCTTGTAGATGTCCAAGACGCCTAGCTTGCTCAATATATATGCGTGCTATCTTTGACACAAAGGTTTGGTGAAGATGTCAGCAGGATGTTATGTCGTCCCAATTCCTCTTGTCTCAATTACTCCTTCTTGAATTTTTTCTCGTGTTAAATGACAATCCACTTCTATATGTTTGGTTCTCTCGTGCGCTATAAGATTTGCTACAATTTTGAGAGCTGCATCATTGTCACGAAATAGCTTTGTTGCCTCTTGCACTTGTACTCCAAGATCTTTAAGTAGGCCTCATTGACAAGTGGTTTTTGCCATAGCTCAATACTCTGCTTTAGCTAAAGATAAAGACACAATTGATTGTTTCTTGGTCTTCCATGAAAGTAGTGACTCTCCCAATTTAATACAATATCTGGTGATCAATCTTCGACTCATGGGACAAGTTGCATAATCTGCAACACAATATGCGGCCATCTCCATGTTGCATTTCCTAGACAGGAGTATCCCAAATCCTGGGCACTTCTTTAAATATTTGACGACTTTCAAGGCAGCATTCAAATGAGATTACTTTGGATTGTGCATGAACTAGCTAATTGTTTGTATTACATAAAAGATATCGGGCCTAGTCATAGTCAGATATATAAGCTTTCCAATGAGCTTCTGATAACTTGATGGATCTCTGAGTGTAGGATCATCATTTTGAGACATCCCCTCATCATAATATGCCGTAGTCAACTTAGTGTTATGCTCAATGGGAATAATAGCTGGCTTGCACCCTAATAGACCTACTTCTGATATAATTTTCAATATAAACTTCCGCTGACTTAGAGAAATCCCTTGCTCATATTGGGCAATTTCAATTCCAAGGAAATATTTAGGTACTCCTAGGTCCTTAACGTGGTAAGTGGCACGCAAATATTCCTTGACGCTTTCTATGGTAGCTTTATCATTTCCCATAATGAGAATGTCATCAACATATATCATCAAATAAATAGATGACGTACCTTTAATCCATGTGAATATAGCATAGTCATGTTTGGACTGTTTGAAGCCTGCTGTTGGGAGAGCATTCGCAAATTTGGCGTACCACTGCCTGGAGGCTTGTTTCAAACCATAAATAGATTTACGGAGACAACCCACTCTATTCTCCCCCTATCTCTGTAAACCTTAGGGAATATCCGTATAGATTTCTTCATCTAAATCACAGTGAAAAAATGCATTGTGCATGTCCATTTGATGTAGCGGCTAGTCATGAATAGCTGCAACAGTCAATAAAGAAGGAACTATGACGTCTTTGGCTATAGGAGAGAACATCTCGTGATAATTGAAACCTTCTCGTCAGGTGAAGCCCTTAGCCACCAATCATGCCTTGTATCATTCAATGGAGCCATCAACACGATATTTGATTTTGTAGACCCATTTGCAGCCAATTGGTTTCCGATTAGAAGGCAGCGAGACGAGATCTCAGGTTTGATTATCAATTAATGCCTATAATTATGCTTTCATAGCCTTTTGCCATCGTGGATCAGTGGATGTTTCATCATAGCTACATGGTTCATTGTCTTCTGATATGCAACTAATGCAACATCTATATTCCGGTGAGAGTTTATGAAAGGAAACATAAGACGAGATTGGGTATTGAATACTTGGTGAATTGAAAGTGGCATAAACATAATCCTTTGTCCAGGTTAGGGGTTGTGTAGTCCGCTCGGAACGTCGTGGAAGATCGGCCTTTGGAGGAGAAGGCATTATCTCACTAGAGGGCAATAACGAGATATCCTGAACTTCTTCATCAGCAAAAGGATCTTCTAACAAGTTTCCCATAATATTCTCTGAGCTCGAGTTCCCATCCAAAATAGGCATTGTTGCTGGAATAGTCGTAGGGACAGAAGGAATATTCGTCAGTGGTGCTAGTGGTAAGTAATTAGGATCTCGAGATAATTCTTCTTTAGATAAGAAATTACAAGGGCTGATCAACATTCCCGAATCTTCATATGGAGATGTCTTTTCACTAAGTGGAAAGATGTTCTCATGAAAGACAACATCCCTACTTACCAAGAATTCCATTCTAGACAGCTCAAGAACCCGATACCCTTTTTATAGGTTGGGATATCCCATGAATATGCACCGTTGAGCACGGGGACTCATCTTGTCCCAAGGACCCACTGTTGTGGATAACATAAACACTCGAAAACCTTTAGATGATTCGGCTCCGGTTTCTTCCCAAATAGTAGTTCAAAAGGAGTTCCCCCATTAAGTATCTAAGTGGACATGCTATTGATTAGATAAGCTACTGTGATAACACATTCTCCCCAATAATTTTCTGGAACCGATGCTTGGAATTTCAGCACACGTGCCGAAAGTTGGCGATTTTGCGCTTGACTACCCCCATTATGTTGTGGCATATAAATGCATGAGCTTTCATGCTAGATGCCATGAGATGAAAAGAGTGAGGAGTAATCATGGTTGAAGAACTCTCTCCCATTATCAGTACGAATCCGTTGAATGGATTTTCCAAATTGATTCTTGGATAGTGCAATAAATGTTTTTAAATGGGAGAAAACTTGACTTTTAGACTGCATTAAAAAAAATAATGTTGCACGAGAATAATCATCTACAATTGTAAGGAAGTAATGAGACCCATCATGATTTGTCGTATGGTAAGGTCCCTAGACATCCACATGGATTAACGAAAGATATCACTAGCATGAGTACTACCAAATGTAAAGGGGTACGTGACTATTTTGCAAGAGGACATATGGGACATTGAGGATAAGGAAATGAGGCACTATGACCCATTCTCAAATGCATAATAAAATTCCTATCATTGGTAGTCAAGTTACACAACGATGGCTTATTTAAGGAAATGCAGGATAAGTCGAAATTACTTGGAAAAATTGTCCAAAAAAATAATCCTTCAGAAAGACTACCCAAGCCCATCAGTTTGCTAATCAAAAGGGCCTGTAAGAAACAAGTGTCAGCATCAAAGAATAACCGACATGATTTTTCTTGCAAACTCTCGATACATAAATGAGATTAAATTGGAACTCTGGGACATAATCTGTGGACTGAGATTAACTGCTCTTAGGGGTGAGCGGGTCCAAGGTGGGTAGGGTCTAGACCTGGACCCTGTTCCCTACCCTATTATAACCGGTTCTCCTTTTTTGGACCCTGTTCCCTACCCTGTTTTCATTGGACCCTGTTCCCGGCCCACCCTGTTTTTCCGGTCCGGGAACAAGGTTAACCCTGTTTATATTGGAACCTGTTTTGCATAAAAATTAACCTTAGAAAAGCAAGTCTAGATGAGTTATCTGCCGAAACAAAAAGGCTGGACCAAGCACATCTTTCGACCAAACTCATTGGAAACATGTATAAAATTTGGACTCCCCTCGAAGAAAACAACCAAGTATATAATTCGACCATCTTGCATCCCCATATCCCACAAGATACATCAAGTTTCTCATATTCCAGTAATATACAAGCTAACAATTTAGCCAATTAACTAGTTGTAATACAATTTTTGGCTGATCACATATCAACCTTGTCGTCTAAAGGTTATGAACAGATAAAACACTGCATCAAAACCTTACCTTCATTTTCATGACAAGCAAGCTAAACAAATAGTTAAATGAACAATGTTCCTGGTCTAGAACAAGTACATATCACAAAGAAAAGTCATCTCCGGAGGAGATATTTAAGAGCTATCCAATGCCAAATGGAAGTAAGACTCGGCTGCAACAAAGACAATAAAAACACCCACCACTAAAATGGAAACCCATCAAACCCAAGGTTTTTTCTTAAAGTTTCCATCCGCATATTTTTACCCATTATAACATGCACTACATCATACAGTCATGACTTCTCACTAGAGCATCTGACAGCCTTAATGAGTTTGCCTTATATTAAACAACAAAGATTCCCTCACACTAAAGCAATATCTAGTCAATGAACCACTAAATGAGTGAGGTTGCCACAGTCACGTACAGCTAGGAACAAACAAGGTCAATTCAATACACTTTACAATCACTTCTTCACTCCCATCAAGTAGTTATAGCCTACCAAAGTATCTCGCCTTCTAAGATCCGTCACCGGAATACCGAAGGAGTAACAAAGACATTCCGCCAATATCATAACTTGGCTTCGGTACAAAAAAAGGAATAGAACATTAATGTAAGTACATATAATATTAATGGCAACGCACGAGCGAAGAGAAAATTGAATCCACAAATCAATACCAGTTTTATGTTCTATATTCTAGAGCAATCGGACGGAACAAAAGATAAGCTGATCGACAGTTACTCTCAATAGCGAAACCCAACGGCAACGAGCCGCTGAAATGCGCGACATTGACCACCGATCACAAGCCCCGATCCCTCGAAATCTTTGATCCAAACGATGGAGTCGAGAAATAGAAACTCGAGATGCGGCGTTTTCGCCAAACCAAAAAAAAAAAAAAAAGAAAAGAAAGAAAGAAAGAAAGCGAGGGGGTGGTCGGGAGCTCACCGGGATACGAGCGGCGAGGGAGTGAGAAGGGCCACGGGAGGAGAGGGAGTTGAGGGCGACCTCGGCGGCAGAGTGCTCGGCCTAGCGGAGCGGAAGAGTGCTCGGCCTGGCAGAGCTGGGCAGTCGGCGATAGGGGCGTCGCTCGAGAGTAGGCTCGGAGTTGATCTGTTAGGCGTCGGAGCAAATCATCGGGCGTCGAGAGAGAAGGACCTAACACGCAGGGAGGTGGTGGTGCGGGGGCTCGGACGGACGGGCCGAGGACGGAATCGCGGCAGAACGGCGGCTTTTGGTGTCCGGTCACGCGGCGGTGGCGCCCGAGAGGTGGTGAGCGAATCGCAGACATCGGCAACGGGGCTCGGGCGGAGCAACGAGCGCGGCAGCTTCGCGAAAGGGCGGCGGTAGATCGCAGCGGGGAGCTTGAGAAACAGCGCCTTGAGTGAGATCTGCGGGTGGGGCGTCGACGAGGCAACAGCAGCAAGTGGAACGGCGAGATTGAACGGAGGCAGCGTCGACGCTTGGGTGCGAGCTTGGCTGGGGTCAGTAGCTTCGCAATTTCAAGAAGCGAGTGCAATCCGGTAGCTTCGCGAATGAGACCGTTGACTCCTCATCGGGCGGGAGGAGGTCCCACCACGGGCGAAGGCAACGGAGAGCCCAAACGCGCCGGACGGCGAGAAGACGACGTGCGGGACGCCGCGGTCGCGGGCGAGCGGTGGGTCCACCCAAGGAAGAAGTCGGAGAGACGACCGCACAGGCGGGAGGGGTGGGACTCGAACCACCGGGAGAGGAGCAGAGGTGGAGGTTGCGAGAGCGTAGACTTTGGCGACAAGCGCACCGCGGCGGTGTGGCGCGGCGGGGGCTCTAGGGAAGGCAATACGAGAGGCTGGAGCAAGGAGGAGGAGGCGAGGAAGGGGTCGAGCGGAGGTGGAGGTTGTCGGGGGTGACAACGACGGTGACGGTGACGGCGGGGGGGCGGGGGGGGAGGAGGAGGAACTTGGCGGTGGTGGTGCGAGTGCGAGGGGAACGATGGCGTCGGCCGCGATTTCGGGAGAGGAGCTCGGGGAAGTATGGTTCTCTCGCGCGCTCGCATGGGTAAAGATAGAAATAAAATTAGGGTTTTGCTGGCGTAAAAACCGGTTCTCCAACCAGTTCCCAAACCGGTTCTCCAACCGGTTCCCAAACCGGTCTAGTCGAACCGGTTCCCGGGTGGGTAATCCATCGGAACCGGTTCCGGACCGGTTTAAACAGGGTCTGAGTTTTGGGAACCGGTTCCCTCGCCCGGTTTTAACCGGAACCGATTCCCGACCCTTTTCGGGTGGGCCGGACCGGGAACCGGTTAAACCCGGTCCGATTGCACACCCCTAATTGTTCTTGTGAGTGATATTTCCATTGGGTAATTGCACGGAAACAGAAAAATTCAAGCCTTTATTTATACTTGAAAAAAATCCTTTGTCACAGATAATATGGTTGCTTGCTCTCGAGTCAATTATCCATGCCTTTCTTGAAATGGAATTAATCAAGCAATGTGTGGTACCTGAAAAGCTTCCTCCTTTGTTGGAAGTATCCAATTTTTGCAATGTCTACATCAACTGTTGGTATTGTCCATATGTAACGGGTTGGTCAGCACTTTGGCCAGTGGGTCCAATGAATTGGTAAGCTGCCGAAAATTCTTTCTTTTCCCTTTTTCTCTAGGTTTTCCATGTAATTTTCAATAGTTGTCAATTGTATGATTAGGTCATTTGCAATATTCGCAAAATAATTTACCATTTCCTTTTAAATTCTACCCAAAATTTCTTGATAACGTGGCAAAAATCTGACTGTCCATCCCCTTAATCGTGGATTCTTGTCCACCATCCGATCCATTCATAAAATCGGACCCCTATAAGCCATCCCATCCACGCACGCGAAGTGGGCCTCTCATTCCTTCTCTTTTTAAGGGCCCACGCATCTCCTCCGTTGAACCCTAGCGTGCCTCTCCTTTCCCTTTCTCAATTTAGGGTTTTGTCGACTCCCTCTCGCCATTCACCACGAGCTGTAAGAGCAATGCTTTTGCCGCTCTTCGTGTGTTCCAATGACACGAGCCACTGGCATTCTTCCTGAACGGCCAGTTGAAAGATCCGGCCGATTGGCGATACTGGGTCCATGGCCACAATCTGTGAACGAAATGTAAGGTAAGAATCGCTCAAAATCAAATGGAAACATGTGGCTTTCTCCCTTTCTTTGATAGATTTGTATTGCTTAAGCGTTGATTTTGGTCCGTCGAGTTTTTCTTCGGCCTCTTCAAGGTTGTTCCACAATGACGATAGCTTGTTGAAGCAAGCTGTGACTGTCATGTTCCCCTGCTTGAGCTCGCTAAGTTCCTGCATGAAGGAAAAAATCTTTGCTCGGTCCAATTTACTGTACATTTTTTTGATATTTTCCTACATGTTTTATGCGTTCTCTGTCGGTGGAAGTCTAGCTACGACTTCAGAAGATATGCAATTCTCGATCCAGGTACGGACGACTTGATTGCACTTCCTTCAGTGTCAGGCTAGGAGTTCGTCAAGGGGAATCAGCACGATTTCGTCGAGAAACCCGTCTTTATCCTTCGTCACAAAAGCTTGCTGGAACTCTTGTGACCACCTAGAGTAGTTCTCTAGCCTGGTCAATTATTGGTTGATTAGCTGCATTTGGTCCATCGGCGGTAGACATGAACAAGGGGTTGCCAAGTTCTAGTCGACCAATGACAACCGCGACTGGATACGGCAGAAACTAGAGCGAAAATCCTGGGTAGGGATTCATTCTGAGGCCCGGATTGTTCAACCCCATTGAAAAAAGCCAGGTATGGATTCGTTCCAATACCCCATTCGTCCAATCTAGTTGTCTGCCCCACATTTACTGGATCCGACCCGATGGTTATGCTTACCCCGTTTACAGTTGGTGGGCTGCCATTGGGTTGGACAAAAACTCGTTGGCCCTGAATCCTCGGCGATGATGCACTTGGGCTCAGCCCAAACAACCATGGATTGGCGTGCATCTGAAATGGCAGCCACTAGCAAGGATGGCCTACCATGGGCTGGTCCGCAATGAGCTGGCTTGGAATAGGTTGCCCCAGATTTGTCTGAGCCATAAGGGTTTGAATATCTTGGGCTTGAGTAATTTGTTCTTGGGATCTGGTGACATCAACAGTAGAAGGTGAATCCTGGTTTGTTGCATTCACTTCTTGTGGATGCTCGCGAGAAACTAAAGGTAAATTTTAGGTCATGGTGGTGATGAAAAAAAAAAACTTCAAAACTTGATTCCATTACTGAAAAGTTGACTCTACTTTGCAGGATTGAAGATCCTTAGTAGCAATAAAAACAAAACAAAAAACAAAAAACAAAAGGAACGGAAGCGAAATCAGGAGCTTCAACGCTCTGATACCATGAAAGAAACCAAAATGGAATTGAGCAAGGCAAAGAGATCGTGATTGAAGACGATGAATTTTGGAAGATTTATGTATTCTATCTTCAATAATTTCTTATGTACAGTGTTCTGAAGATATAGTACATGATGTACATAAAAATGGAAATAAAGAATTCTATGAATCAATCTAAATCTCAATCTAATCCTTAATTGATTTGTACACAATTGTGATCTGATCAAATCCTTTGTCAAATATCACAAGCTATCATGAACATATCTTCCAACAGAAATCTCATAGACTACATTAAATGGTGGCCATAAATTCTACACCAAATGCATCTGAATTACTCGTCATCAACATGTGTCACGACGTTGAGAGCCTACATTTAGTCAAATCACTAAGGACACTACGTGGATGTTAATCTCTTTCAATCAATGAACCACCTCTTTTCTCGATACTTTCTTGAACGCTTCGTATTTGAAATGCAGCCGTTATTATATACCTGAAAGAAGTCTCAGTCCTTGCATGCATGGTGCAGCTTCTCGAGCTCTGGTTTCGCGCAGTCCTCCGAAACCAACCTCCCCAAGTCGATCACGGGACTGGAGGCAAGCCGGAACAAGCGTCCGCGATCACCATGGGAGGCTCTTAATCGTCGCGGATGTATCTCTTCAGGACTGGTCGGATTCTCCTTCAGTACGTCCTGAACACATGGAACGAGGAGCGAACTCCCTGTTATGTTAACCTGTGTCTTCATTGATAACAATCTGGAGGATGAAAAATCACTGAGACTGACGATGTGTTTGCTCCAAATGATGAGCAAAGTTTGCTAACGAGGGAGGAGAGTAAGGTTACCCAGTTGTGTTTCGGCTAGAGAGATGTGCCATTCCTTTAGCTGGGAGGCCTATGTATAGATGAATTTTGTGGACGAGTCTGTTCATGCTAGAATTGTCCAACGAGTGCAATGTTCCTTTAGAAATGTTCTTTCACCTAACGAATTATTGGTAAATAAATATGTAACTTCCCAGATTTGACACATACTTTTTATATATTGTATTTTACTATCATTCATTTTTTATTTCAAAATTGGCTGCGAAAGGTCTCTCACTTTTTCAAAGCACATTTTTTTTTCAAAGCACATTTGACCACCACAATGTTGAACATTATGTGTAAGTTCAACATCTCCTACTTTCTTAGCAACCTAGAATGGGGCCCAATTTATTGGAGCATCAGGGATTTCTAGCTCAAGAATTGAAAATCGTTCATGTGAATTTCTTTAATTATGTGCAAATTGCTTTAGATCAAGACAGATAATTACGGGTGTTCATCGTATTTTAAAAATTAGTGGAACAGTGACTTGCATTCATTTGATTTCTTCTGTAGGTGACAAGAGTTAATTGAGAACGATAGGCTTCGATAAAATAATAAAGGATAAGAGAATCAAAGACTTTTTTGTTTTTAATATAGGGGTGGATATCAAACTCAAAAGTTCACCTTACAGTCAAAATTAGATGGCGATTATTTGAAACACAGAAATTGTGGTGATCAATATAATTCATACGTTAAAGTGAACTTTGTCCTTCGGAAACATTGCTCTAGGTTATAGGTAGGGAGGTAGGGGTGAGCATTGTCCGAATTGGGCCGATCCAGCACCTAACCCAAAGACTAACTCGCATAATGTTAATCCTCAATTTTTGGGACCAAGAACCGACCCTGTTAAGCCTAGGACCTAGGACACTGACCCTATGGGTCCAGTTCAATTCCAGGGTCAACTTGGGACCAACCATTTATTTTTTTAGTTTCCTTTTTTATATTCCTTAAAAGGACAAACATAGTATTTCAAATTATATATTCATCAATAATGTGACATTGAGCAACCAAATTGTGAATCCCAATATATATTAAACATAAATATAAAATAAGGTAATAACAAAAATTTACACTTGCTAAAAGCAACAAACCATAAAAACGAACATTCGAGGCAAGAGAATAGAGGTGAGTGAAGAGAGGCCAATGACAAGGCAAGTGAGGCAAGCAAAGAAAGGTGAGTCGTGAGCAAGGCGAGCGAGGCCAAGGTGGGCAAGCGAGGCCGAGACGAGTGAAGAGGGTTTCTATTTTTTTTTGGTCAAATTCGGTTTAGGTTTCTACTTTCTAATTTACATAACAAATTGAATTGTAAAGAGAATAGAGGAGAAGGTGCTAGAATTTAAAGTAAACAAAAGCATAAATAAATATATATATATTGTGTGCAAGGTTAATCCGGGTTGGACTAACTCTAAATTTTCAGGATTGAGAATCAACCCGCACGGTGTAGGATCCAAGCGTCCTAGGACTAAGGACCGACCTACTTCCCTTGGAGACCAGATTAGGACTGACAAGGTTGGGGCGGTTTAGGGGCGTCTGACTATCTTCGTTGGCATCCATTATAGACTATCTAGCAAACAGACAATTGCTCGGCTGTTAAAAAGCATTCCTCTTTTTTTTTTTTTGGTTTTTATAAAGTTATGTTTAAAAGAAAGTCAACAAAAAATAAATTAACATTTAGGAAGGTTACCCTCCCACCCTTTGTAATTATTCAAGAAAAAAATTTGGTCGGCTGGTCGGTTGGTTAAAAGTGACTTCTAAATAGAGCATACACTAGAGTTTTTTTTTTTTTTGTCAGAGCATACATTAAAGGTTAGATAGCCATATCCTTACGGAATGTGAAATGATGGCAATCTCTAAAGAGATTTTATGGCTGAACATAGACCGTTGACCCAATTTTCTTTGATGAGCTAACCTATTCATGTCTATACGTGGTTTTTAACACTTTCTAATTTCAATTGATTCTCCCAAGAAAGTTTATTTCTATGAATTCAATTCTGGCCTTTGTTTCTATTGCCTAACTCTCTTAAAAAGTATCAACTTTAGCTCTCTTTTTTCTCATTAAATGCTCCAATTTAAACTCGAGTCGCTTATATAACCTAAACTTGTTTTTCGCTCATGAAGAGCACTAACTTTGGGTTGGTATTAAAATTTGGCTTCCACTCAGTTTGTCCAATGATCCCATGACACGTCAAGAGTTTAACGGTATCATTAGGCAAAACTTGACGAATGATAAATCTAGGTGCTGACTGAAAGTTGATACTTCTTTATAATACAAAAAATGTTCAGGTCAGAATTTGGACTAAAACTAAAGTTTATTAAGAGAATTGAGCTTGTTTTATACAAAATTTATAGTAAAAAGATTTGATTATTAATTAGGTAAATAACAACTACCCTCCTCATTTTTCAATTCGTTACCAATTTTTTTTTCTTTGGTCTGGAATTCATTACCACTTTCCCTCCTCCCTTATTCAGAATTCCATTCCCCATTCTAAGACAAGCTCGATGATTAAAAGTGACAAATTACCCTCCTTTGGAATATATAAATATATATATGTATGTATGTACACACCAAGCAAATCCGTACTCTGAAATTGCAACGAACCCTAGCCCCCAAATGCAAAACCCCTAAAGCCCCTGGCATCAACAAACTTTAACCCATCCACCTACCATCACAAGCTGTTGTGGGAGGCCGCCACCTTGCCATTGCCGTCACAAGCACCGGTTGTTGTGACGCGTGCACAACCTCGATCCAAAGTTACCAGGCTCGCGCAACCTTTTGTCGAGGTTGTACAAGCCATGGACAGTCCAACGTAGATTGAAAACTGAGAGATACATGAAATAGACATACAACTAGCTATGTAACATGAAAACTGAGAATGCAAATTTGCATTTTAAGAAATAGAGGATTCCAAGTGATCTTAGTATAAATAGTGAGGAGCATAATTGATATTTTCCTTATAAATATATTGACCTAATTCCCTTAAAAAGTACTGACTTTTGGTTGGATCCATAATTTTGGCTCGAACTTTTTTTTACATCTCACAAAGTACCAATGTTAGATTGAGTTTCAATTCTAGCCTGAATTTTGTTGTCTCTGTAAAAGACACTCACTCTAGGCCAAATCCAAATGCTAACTCGAACTTTTTTGTCTCATTAAAAATAAAAAATAAAAAATAAAAAATAAAAAAATAAAAACCTATATTCAATTGGCAGAC
Source organism: Eucalyptus globulus (assembly GCA_014182545.1). Lineage (NCBI taxonomy): Eukaryota > Viridiplantae > Streptophyta > Magnoliopsida > Myrtales > Myrtaceae > Eucalyptus > Eucalyptus globulus. The sequence continues at coordinate 34,411,981 of CM024721.1, read as the reverse complement.
AAACTTGTCTCGCGGTCAAATTTCCGACCAATGATTACCTTAAAGTCCAACATGTCATTCCACGTACGCATAGCTCTCTAACGGTATCATTGGACTGGAACTTAGTCTTCAGCTAATCGCGCATTCATGCATTAAATCCACCTTGTACAAAACCCTCACCAATAATAGAGATCTTTGGGACGAGAAAGTTTCGCCAAAAGATTGACCGCCTTTCCAAAATTCCCTTGTTCGAAATTGATGGAATCGGGCCCGAGAACTTCCACTTAGGGGTGAGCGGGTCCAGGTGGGTAAGCCTGCACCAAGACCACTGTTCCCTACCCTGTTATAACCGGATTCTCGCTTTTTGACCTTGTTCTACCCCGTTTTCATTGGACCACATTCCTCGCCCACCCCCTGTTTTCGGTCCGGGAACGGGGGTTGACCCTATTTATATTGGAACCTATTTTGCATAAAAATTAACCTTAGAAAAGCAAGTCTAGATGAGTTATCTGCCGAAACAAAAAGGCTGGACCAAGCACATCCTTCGACCAAACTCATTGGAAACATGTATAAAATTTGGACTCCCCTCAAAGAAAACAACCAAGTATATAATTCGACCATCTCGCATCCTCATATCCCACAAGATACATCAAGTTTCTCATATTCCAGTAATATACAAGCTAGCAATTTAGCCAATTAACTAGTTGTAATACAATTTTTGGCTGATCACATATCAACCTTGTCGTCTAAAGGTTATGAACAGATAAAACACTGCATCAAAACCTTACCTTCATTTTCATGACAAGCAAGCTAAACAAATAGTTAAATGAACAATGTTCCTGGTCTAGAACAGTACATATCACAAAGAAAAGTCATCTCCGGAGGAGATATTTAAGAGCTATCCAATGCCAAATGGAAGTAAGACTCGGCTGCAACAAAGACAATAAAAACACCCACCACTAAAATGGAAACCCATCAAACCCAAGGTTTTTTTCTTAAAGTTTCCATCCGCATATTTTTACCCATTATAACATGCACTACATCATACAGTCATGACTTCTCACTAGAGCATCTGACATCCTTAATGAGTTTGCCTTATATTAAACAACAAAGATTCCCTCACACTAAAGCAATATCTAGTCAATGAACCACTAAATGAGTGAGGTTGCCACAGTCACGTATAGCTAGGAACAGACAAGGTCAATTCAATACACTTTACAATCACTCCTTCACTCCCATCAAGTAGTTATAGCCTACCAAAGTATCTGCCTTCTAAGATCCGTCACTAGAATACTGAAGGAGTAACAAAGACATTCTGCCAATATCATAACTTGGCTTCAGGTACAAAAAAAAGGAACAGAACATTAATGTAAGTACATATAATATTAATGGCAACGCACGAGCGAAGAGAAAATTGAATCCACAAATCAATACCAGTTTTATGTTCTATATTCTAGAGCAATCGGACGGAACAAAAGATAAGTCGATCGACGTTACTCTCAATAGCGAAACCCAACGGCAATGAGCCGCTGAAATGCGCGACATTGACCACCGATCACAAGCCCCGATCCCTCGAAATCTTTGATCCAAACGATGGAGTCGAGAAATAGAAACTCGAGCTGCGGCGTTTTCGCCAAACCAAAAAAAAAAAAAAGAGAAAAGAAAGAAAGAAAGAAGCAGGGGTGGTCGGGGGAGCTCACCAGGATACGAGCGGCGAGGGAGTGAGAAGGGCCACGGGAGGAGAGGGAGTTGAGGGCGACCTCGGCGGCAGAGTGCTCGACCTAGCGGAGCTGGGCTGTCGGCTGTAGGGGCGTCACTCGGGAGTAGGCTCGGAGTAGATATGTTGGGCGTCGGAGCAAATCTATCGAGCGTCGAGCAGAGAAGGACCCAACAGCAGGGAGGTGGTGGTGCAGGGGGCTCGGACGAACGGGCTAAGGACGGAATCGCGGCAGGAACGGCGGCTTTTGGTTTCTGGTCGCAGTGGCGATGGCGCCCAGAGGTGGTGAGCGAACCAGCAGACGTCAGCAACGGGGCTCGAGCGAAGCAGCGAGGCAGCAGCAACTTCGCGAAGGGGGGGGCGGCGGTAGATCGGCAGCGGGAGCTTGAGAAACAAAGCATGCGGTGAGATCTCGCGGGTCGAGGGCGGCGGTAGATCGTCCGGGTAGGGGAGCTTGAGAAACAGGCGTGCGGTGAGATCTGCGGGTCGGGGGCGTCGGCAAGGTAACAAGCAGCAAGTGGAACGGCGAGATTGAACGAAGGCAGCGTCGGCGCTCGGGTGCAAGCTTGGCAGGGGTCAGCAGCTTCGCGATTTTGGGAAGCGAGGGCAGTCCGGCAGCTTCGCGAATGAGACTGTCGACTCCTCGTCGGGCCGGAGGAGGTCCCGCCACAAGGCGAAGGCGACGGAGAGCCCGAACGCGCCGGACGGCGAGAAGACGACGCGTGGGACGCCGCGGTCGCGGGCGAAGCGGTGGGTCCACCCGAGGAAGAAGTCGGAGACGACCACGCAAGGCGGGGAGGGGTGGGACTCGAACCACCGGGAGAGGAGCGGGAGGTGGAGGTCGCGGAGGGCACGTACTTTGGCGACGAAGCGCACTCGCGGCGGTGTGGCGCAGCGGGGGGCTGGGAAGGCAAGACGAGAGGCTAGAGCGAGGAGGAGGAGGCGAGGAAGGGGTCGAGCGAGGTGGAGGTTGGCGGGGGTGACGACGACGGTGACGGTGACGGTGACGGTGGGGGCGGCGGGGTGGGGAGGAGGAGGAGCTTGGCGGCGGTGGTGCGAGTGCGAGGGGAACGATGGCGTCGGCTTCACGATTTCGGGAGAAGAGCTCAGGGAAGTCCGGTTTCTCGCGTCCGCGCCTCTACGAGTAAAGATAGTATTAAAATTAGGGTTTTGCTGGCGTAAAACCGATTCTCCAACCGATTCCCAAACCCAGTCCGGTCGAACCGGTTCCCGAGTGGGTAATCCATCGGAACCGGTTCCCGGACCGGTTTAAACAGGGTCTGAGTTTTGGGAACCGGTTCCCGGCCCGGTTTTAACCGGAACCGGTTCCCGACCCTATTTTCGGGGTGGACCAGACCGGGAACCGAGTAAGCCCGGTCCGGTTGCACACCCCTACTTCCACTGTTATTTTCCCTAAGTCAAATGCATAGAAGAAATCGAATCTAAAAATGACTAGAAATCAATGAATTTTTATTTTTGGAGCGAACATCCAAGTCTTCGGTTTGACAAAAAAGTCAACATTTGATCTTTTTTTCTGAAAATTTGAAATCTAAAAAACTATTTCTACATGTAGATATCAAATTGACATTTATTTGCATTTTTACATATTTTGATATAAAAAAATTATTTAGGGGTGAATTGATCCAAAAGTCAACATAAAAGTTAACTCTTGATTTATTGAGAAATCGACACCTAATCACAAACAATGCAAGCACCTCATTTCTAGTTGAAATTGAGACCCTATGGAAAATTATTCGATTGTTTTTGTTCAGGAAACAAGTTTTATCACCATCGGGGATATCGAATCTCGAGTTTTCTTAAGTTTGACCTGTTGGAAAAATTCAAATGTTAATAAGGTCTTCTTTTTTTCTTGATTAAGAGTAAGAATATACTGAGCTTTGACCAACGAATACACAAGATCCGATGTCACAAAACTTGCACTCAACAAGACAACAAGTCAAAGTGAGTGGAAGGGAGCCGAATGCAAAAGAAGTCCACAAAGAGCGGAGCAACAAGCAGAGAACAACCTAAAACAACAAGCAAAAGGAGATCTAACAAGAGGCAGGAGAAGGCCAAGCAAGGCCGAAAAGACCCCCAAAACCTCAAACTGTATCCACCAGCGACAAAAGTGAAGAATCTCCAAGGAGCGAGCCATGTGCAGGGATAGCAACAAGGCAACACCCAAGTACAAGCTAAGGCCCTATAGGATCAGAAGAGTCCCCGGCAGAGAAGATAATTGGATAAATGCCCCAGCTACGCTTCAGCCTCCTATTTCTAAACATATCATCCACACTCCTGAAAGTGATGACCTTGTCTCTAACAACTTTGAAGAGTTGATTCTTCACCGCTGAATGGCCAAGATCTCTCCTCTAAAGAGGATGCTATTCCTATGCCTCCAAATAAAATAGCAAAGAGCATCAAAGGAGAACCGGGCAATGCACTTATAGAAGTCTTTGCCGGCAAGGAAGGAAACGGCCCAATTGAGATTCTCAACCCACAATCTATTCCACCTCGAGAGGTTGCATCTCGCGGCCCAAAAGAAGGCGATGCCAACAATGATGCGACATCAAAAAAAAAAGGTCTTTTCTCAAATGCCTGTTTCAATATTTTCATAGAACCAACATTAGAAAATGACTTCCATATTATTTGTAAAATATTAAAGGAAAATGAAATCCTTGAAAATAAGTTTCTGGAAAAATATTTTTAGCAAAATTCATTTCGATGAAAGAAACGGCGCTCAATGGAGAAATGATATGTATCATGCCCATGCTTATGATTTTCCTTATGGCAAATTTGGCACCGAGTACCCCTCGGGCCCGCTTCTGCCCAGAGAGCTGAGGACGTATTTGGATTTAACGTAACAGGTCACCCAAATATGATAAGTCGTTTACAAAGTACACTAAAAGTTATAAATCAAAATTGATAACTTTGAAATCATTAAGAAACAAAATTGATTGATTATAATCAAACACATCTCTTCACAGCCTAATTCCTATTTTTGGGACTATTGCATGTTATTTATGATGGTTCGACGGTTTTACAATGGTACCATTAAGCAGCTGATTGTCTAATTTGCAATCTAAGAATTTTGTATAAATATTGTGGAAGCGGAGGTGGTTAATTTTGTAATTAGTGTGAGATATCACATGTACTTGTAAGTACGAAGGTGAGTTTCATGTAGATTATGGATGCCCGACTTGTGATTTATATTTTCAAAAAGATCATGAGAAAATGGTACAATCTGTTTAACTATTAGAGATTCTTAATGTACATATGACTCTAGGAGGAGGAGATGTTACAATTCGATTCTCATGGACATGATCTCGCTCACCTCCGTTAAAACTCTCGAATAGAAAAAGGAGGTGTGGTGGTTGGGTCGATGCCACTGGTGGTGGTGGTGGTCACCTTGACACGACCTCAAATTTGATTGTGCCGGTGGTCCAGTACGATTGAGGTCATGCTGTTGCGATCGGAAATCTGATTGTGATGGTGATCATAAAGTGAGAAATAAAAGGTCTTTCGCATCCTAAGTACAATGAAAAACTATTTCGTTTAAAAAAAAAAAAGCAGGCAATCCTCAAACATCTTAGCTGTGCAATACTGTAGGTGAGCTAATTTCGTGGACTCTCAAAGTAATGTGAATCCATATGCACACGAGATCATCAATCACTCAAAAGGATATTTAAGGGGGGCATATGCAACACATAAGTGTATAATTACAGACTAGTTATGTTCCATCCATGACCATCACCTGACTTTATAAGAAGTTAATTGGTTTAGTTTATCACCATATGGAGGGAACACCGAAGAGTCCGCATAGATTATTGCACTTGTTATCAGGCCAATCTATGGTCACTAACATTTCCGTTTAGATTATAACAGGAAAAAGGGTACCATAAATGTCATAACATTTATATAAAACTCACTTCAATTTCAAAATATTTTTAGGGATCATTTGAGTGCCACTTTTATTTTTATTTTTTAAATGATCACTTTGATGTCATTGATGATTGGTGTGGCGGAAAAATTTGACGTGGCAATGTTCTAATATAAACCATCTGGTGTAGCTCGCCATCAAAGTGGATTAGCATTATTAAACCCGAACCCCATTGTTTGGACATCTTATTTGTCCCAAATTAACAAATTGGGGTAAAATCCAAAATGAACCCTAACCATCATTCCTCAAACTGGGGCAATTCACCTTATGAATTTTTACGACGATCCACAGATCAAGATTGGAAAACAATGGTTTCGCTCTTGATTTCTTCTTTTCCTCTTCTATTTTCCGCTCATTTCTTTTAAAAGAACGAATTATAATGTTGTTGCAATTGGGCTCCTACAATGTCGCATTAGACGACATAACTATAAATTTTGAGTACAAATTAGGTTCAGCCAATGTATGTGAGCTCAGCTCACGTGCACTAATGATCAAGTAAGTTTCATCTGAGGTTCATTTTATCCAACGGCTCACACGCACCTATGACGACTTACAAGTAAGGGCACCATGGATGCACCAATTTTCTTCATAGTGATGTATCTTTCAGAGTCTTCAAATTGGGATAAGAAGAAGCTGGAAAATATGAAACCTTTTGAACGCGTGTGCTTTACGCCTAGAATGTAGATGGAAAGCTTTACACCTATGAAAAGAGGGATATGGTAGAATTGACCTAACAAAATACCTTATTATAAGTAAATATTTATATCCTTATACAAAGTTGAATTCCAATAAAGAGTGGAATGACGGTCGATAACATCCCCGAAGTAACCAACAAGCATGCGGCCTTGATGGTAAAGGAATTACGAGTGAGGCAGAAGATTATCAGGTCTGGAATTCGATTGAGCACTGTGTACACATATGTATGTAAAAGAGAGGAGTGAGACCAAAAAAAAAAAGGTCTCACCGCTGATAAATGGGCAAGGTTTTGCGGTCTGTAAATTTTTACTCCAATCAAGCAAATGCCAGAGATGAGAACCTCTATGCTCATCTGATCTTGGGTGACACCCTACGCATGTCAATCTTAATAATGATTTGTTTCGAATTTATGATTCAGATACGAATGAAAACTTCTATAAAGACGCGTGATTACAATAAAAAGATCTTCTTGAGCTGCTTTCGAAATTTAAGTGCAGGGACAAAGCTTCGAGATCTTTTCAGTGCGACCGATAATGTGGAGAGGTTTGATTGACGCGGATCAATTTAACATAATTTTTTAATCTGGCTTTCTCAAACTCGAACTCAGCTTAATTGACACTTTCAAGTTTGAAATCGACTCTTTAAAAAAAAAAAAAAAAAGAGCATTGCAAATTATATTTCCCAAATAAATAAATAAAATTATATTTTTGCATCAGGATTTATATAATATAATTACTCGGTAAGACTTACTAGCTATTTAATGTTAAAACAAAATTGATTTCATCTCTACATAGAATTAGTTTTTGATATAACTCATCGGCTACTGAATACAAACTCGTGTTGGCGATGCCATGATTAAGTACAGGGACCACCCACCTAGCAAAGAGTGAGGTCTCTCACTTTAAGCTACTTTACGCTCTGTTTTTTCTTAGGAAAATAAAGATTTAGAAAATATTATCGATAAAGTAATTATTTATATTGCTTAAAATCATTCATCATTGAAATCGGTTTCGGTATCAATAATAATAATATATATATCTGAACATATTTTTATAGACAATAAAAATAAATTTATTTAATTCATTTTTGTAAGGGATATGAATAATTACTTTTACGGAAATATTTTCTAAATTATTCACTTTTCGCGAAACAAACACAACTTTTATGGGTTGCCGGTGTTTTGCTATTTGGTTTCCGAACCGGGAGCCGCCTAGACCCAATAAGATCGGCCGGTTTGGTTCGGTTCCCAATTCCATAAAAATGGAACTAGTGATTTTCGATTCGGTTCGAACCGACTTTTTTAAAAAAATGTATATATTTTTTAATTTCTTAAAAATAGCAATAAATCTTAAAATAATAATTACTATAGTATTTTTGAAATATTTTTTTTGCTAAGTGGCCAGTTTATTGGACCAGACCGGACCGCTTGGTTCAATCCCTAATCCCAAAAAATGGGAAACGATCCTCCAGATCCGGTTCCCGGTTCCTAGGTGGAACCGGACCAAACCGGGAATGGAACCGGAGTGAACTAAGAACCGGTCACCCCTCCTTGGCGGCTCAAATTGGCATGTGACCGTCGTTGGTCGCACGTGATCGGGGCATCCGCGAAAAGGCAGAGGTGGGGTCGGGGCGGGAAAGCTGGTGACGGTATATTATTGTCTTCTTCCCGCCTCGGGGCAGGCCTTCCGTTTAAAAAATTCAACCCTCCGGTTTCTCTCTTTTTCTATTTATTTACTTTTCTCGTGAAATATCGACGCAAAAAATGAAATTAATGTAAACCCTATAAAGAAAAAAAAAAAAAAACCCCACCGTTTCAAGAACTCCCGTCTCTTCCCGTCTCCCAAATCATCCCATCTCTTCCCTCTCTCCTCCGGTCGTTCCACCGGCCGCGGCGCCGGAGCCTCCGCAAGCCGAGCTCGCCGGCGGCGACCCACCTGCCTACGCCGTTAACCCCAAGGCTCGTCGCGGCCCTCCCTTGACGCCTCGGCCGCCGCCACCGCTCGTGCTTGTCGACTCATACTCCGGCGTTGCATCAAGTATCAGTCGGTTTTTTCCCTTTCTTTTCCTTCAGTTCTTTTTGTGGGTCGAAATCTTTTTTTTTTTTTCTCTTTTGCTGATTTCTAGCTTTTGTTTCATGGGTCACGTTTCTTGCTGTCGCTCCTATCTGATGTGCCAAGGTTTTCTTGGTTTGCGCGTACGCTGTTCTTTAGCATTTCGGCGGTTGCCCATATTCTCGTTGTCCCAGTAGTGGTCGAGAAGTTTGGATGATCGTAAAGAGCAGGCTTTAGATTGGTGTAATCTGTTCAGATTATGAGGGGACAGAACTTGATGCTGTGAAAAACAGAGCGGATTGTGAAAGACAAGTAGAAATGTTAATGTTGTTTTTCACTCAAATGTTGTAACGATGACAAATTTTTTCCTTTATATTTGGTGCGAAAGAGAAAAAAGAGTATAATAGTGTTCAGAGTCTACCCATTATTCTCACCACTCAATGCGTTGTGCATTTATCGTAAAGTTTGTACTTTGATCTTGAATTTTAAGGAAGCCTGCCAAACGCGCAGGTCGATTTTGGAGTTCTATGATCATGTTTGGTTTTGACTACTACTGCAGGATAATGGAGTTCGAGGACGGGTATTCGGCGCAGAAGCTGTTCCATCAAGGTTACTCCTACACATATGATGACGTCATCTTCCTCCCGGGGTATATTGGATTCCCAGTGGAACAGGTTGACCTCTCCACCAAGCTCACCCGCAACATTTCCCTCAACATCCCATGCGTCTCCTCACCAATGGACACTGTCACAGAATCCTCCATGGCCCGAGCCATGGCGGCTCTTGGCGGCATTGGCATCATTCATGCCAATATCCCTCCCTCTGACCAAGCCTCCCTGGTCAAAGCGGCCAAATCCTCCCGCTTCCCAGTCCTTTCCAATCCTGTCTTTCGATCCCCCTCTGATTCCATCATCTCCCTTGAGAATTTTGCTGACGCTCCTTGCATCCTGGTCACAGACTCTGGTGATTGCCGTGGAAAGTTGGTGGGCTATGTGACCAAGTCTGGTTGGATGAACCTCACAGACAAGGAAACACGGTTGGCTAATTACATGGTCAAGTCCTCTGATTTGGCCCCTTGGGATTGTGATTTGGCAAAGATGATTTGCTACTTTGAGGAGAAGGCAGGGAATGAATTTACGCCGATAGTGAAGGGAGGAGAGATAGTAGATGTCGCAGGGAGAGAGGATGTGGAGAGGTTGAGAGGGTACCCCAGATTGGTGGGAGGGGGTTCAGTGGATGCAAATGGAGAGTGGATGGTGGGAGCAGCAATTGGGACAAGAGAGGCCGATAAGGAGAGGCTGCAACACCTCATCAAGGCTGGTGTCAATGTGGTGGTGCTCGACAGTTCTCAGGGAAATTCCCTTTATCAGATTGACATGATCAAGTACGTGAAGAAAACGTGCCCTGAGTTGGATGTCATTGGTGGCAACGTTGTCACAATGTACCAGGCAGATAATTTGATCAAGGCTGGGGTTGATGGTTTGAGGGTTGGCATGGGGTCTGGTTCTATTTGTACCACCCAGGAGGTCTGCGCCGTTGGACGTGGACAGGTATAACTTCTTATAGACTATTTCTTTGTTTTCCATTTACTGTTGTGCTGAGATGATGGCATGAGTACGTGTCCTTGAAGTAATATCGTTAATGTTCATTTAGATTGTTTCCCTTAAGCACTCATTCTGATTAAGATTTCTTTAATTACCTCATTCGTGTAAACTTTTCAGGCTACTGCTGTCTACAAGGTTTCATCCCTTGCTTCTCAATATGGTGTGCCAGTCATTGCTGACGGTGGCATTTCAAACTCAGGGCACATCGTCAAAGCTTTGTCCCTCGGGGCATCCACTGTGATGATGGGAAGCTTCCTAGCTGGAAGTGCTGAGGCTCCTGGTGCTTACGTGGTTCAGGTAATTTGTAGTTAGTACTGTTTAAGTGTAATTTTCTGCTCTCAAGAAGATGCCACATGTGTCTCATTGGTGAAAAATGATCTCTCTTTCCTTTATATCTCTTTTGGTATTGACATGTGGTGTGGTCAGATGAAGAACTTTGAATATCTTGCTGGAGCGTTTTGTGAGTCTTATGTCTTTGTATTCTGCACCATGTTACATCTTACTATTGAGAATGAAACTTTATGTCTTGTTTGCAAGTGGTTATGAATTACTTTTGGTCAATTGAACATTCCTTTTCACGTGATCTCTAGTTAAAAATTTTTTATAACTTTTCTATGCATAGATACTCTGTTGGTTGGAGTTTCAAAATGAAGCTTTCACTTGTTCTGTCTTTTGTATCCTCTAGCATTTGAAGAAATAAATGCAAGAATTGAGATCATAAACCTTTATTAAAACCAAACTTTTGGCTTAGGGAATTATACACGTTATTTCTTTAGCAGTAATTTGATTAAAATCTTTCAGAAGCACTTAAAAGGAAAGCTGAGAATTCTATTAGTTTCTGTCCAAGAACAGATCCAAACAAATATTTGATATGTCATTTGACGTTCCTGTAAGGGTTAACATGGCAGGGCATGCTATCCTTTTTTTGGAACATGTCAGCTTGTCCTGTCATGTGACCCAATGGATGCAGGGTTAACATTTTGCTTTTATCTAGCTTCGCAGCAGAATTAACTACCGTGTGCATCACGTAATTGATACAAATGCATAAAATTGATTTAGTCTAAGTGTTGATTTGGCTGTCACATGAAAAGTTGGTTATAGGCTTGGTCTTTTTTTTAAATTGTGTCAGCAGAAACCTTTTGGCAATTGAACAGATAAGTTTGCATTTATGATCTTTGTATGAACTCTTTTGGTTCCTATGGATGATTTCTTCTGTCCTATTTTAGTGAAGTGTCTTTTGGCTTATTCAGGATGGCCGTCGATTGAAAAAGTACCGAGGCATGGGTTCACTTGAGGCGATGACTAAAGGGAGTGATGCAAGATACTTGGGTGACACATCCAAACTAAAGATTGCCCAGGGGGTGGTTGGGGCAGTTGCAGATAAAGGATCTGTCTTGAAGTTTGTCCCTTATACCATGCAAGCTGTTAAGCAAGGTTTCCAAGATCTTGGAGCTCAGTCTTTAAAAGATGCTCATGACATGACAAAAACAACACTGAGGCTAGAGGTATGGTCATTCTATAGTGTTACAATTTCTAAAGAGGTTTGTTTTGGTTTTTACTTTTCTCAAAAGTTTTAATAAGTTGTCTGAATTTTGGTTGGTGCTTGAAGTTTAATTGTCTGAAAAGATCACAGGACATTTTCTCTTTATTTATCGGAATCTGTCGAATGGTGCCGTTAGGGTACTTGTTAAGTAATTAATTAAGGGAGCATTACAGTTTATGATGCTTTAAAATATTATATAGTAGGCTCAAGGAGTGCCCAACAGGATCCTTTATCCGAGAGCATTCCCTTTCTCTTTGAAACATTGTTTGTTGAAGGAGAACTGAGAGATTATTGTTTTCCTCATGAATAATGTTGTTTGAAATCTTTTGATGAAACTGAGGAAAATGGCACTATCATACGGGTATTTTACATTAACAATAACAGTACCCATTCATCATTTATTGTGTAAGTGAACGCTTGTTATAAAATTTCCCATTGCAAAGAGCCTTATGGGGTATAATCATCGTGAAGAATCCTTGACCGGTAATGATTGATAGAATAATTTTAACATGATTGTTGGAAATTTGTTGCAATAGAAGACACTTCCAAATATAACTGAACACTGAGAGAAATGTGGCCCTCTATGTCCTTTCTTTCATATAGACTACAAAAGGCCGATGGATCTGATTGATAATTTAGCTGAACTTCACTGTTTAGCATTCGTGTACCTCTTGCCTGATTTACCATTCGAAAGCCAAACCTCGTACCATATGGAAATTAGATCATAACAGCCCATTGTTTGTGGTGGAAGCTTTAGTGAAACGAGTAATTGTTTGGTCTGTTTGTAACCTCTCGCCTGTGCTTATGAGGCTTATAATTGTGCGGTTCTCTTATGATCTTGTTTTGTTACAGGTAAGAACCGGAGCTGCACAAGTTGAAGGCGGAGTCCACGGGCTGGTTTCCTTTGAAAAGAAATCGTTCTGAGATTCCTCTTCCCGTTGGAAGTTGATCTTGCCAGGTAAAGCAATATCAAATTGAAGGAGCTGGCAATTGAATGAGCCATCCATTGTGTTATTGGCATTGAATGAGAAAGAACTGTTAGGGAGTAGCTCATGGTCGCCAGAGCTGTCTTTGCTTTCGTTGGAACTTATCTCAGAGCTTTTTTCTTTTTTTCTGGCCCTCACTTATCTTAAGGTAACATGGCAAATTATATCAAAGCTATTTGTCTGTGATTCTTACATGAGGATAGGCAGGGGTCGAAGCGGGGCAGAGCCGGGGTGGGTTTTTATTATTTAGTAGTTCCGCTATTAACTTGATCAAGATCTGTACCATTCACATTGTATTTTATCGCATTTTTCAGTTTTCATTTTCACAGACAATGGAAATGAAAATATTTTTAACTTCATTTTCTGTTTTCTTGAAAATGCATTTGACCTTATATTTTTTTATCACTGCAGAATCACATGTGATTACCCTGGAATGAATTGAAATATATATACTGAACAGAGAGTTTTGATGAAATGTATCTCACGTGATCATAATTTCTCACATACCAAAGAGGGCCTTAAGGTCTGGTCCATCAATTTGTCTTTCAGCCTTGTTGGATTCCCTTTACTCGGCGGTTCATGCTCTTTGCACGCAGTTCTACTTCTTCCTTGGTCAACTTACCTAATCTTTTTCCCAGTTTCCGTTTCTTTTCTCTAGTTGCGTGCCTGTTGTTCAGTCAATGTGACTGTTTTTGTCTTCGTTTTGTCGATTAACAGTAATAAACAACAATCAAGCTTTTATCCCATTAAGTGGGATCGGCCATATGAATCCTGTCACGTCATTGCGCTTGATTCTTTATTAGATGTTCCGATTCTTTCTTCTCATCTCCTACATTCTTCCAGCCCCATCCCTGCTCCTTTCAACGAATGGATCCAATCCTTGATCACGTCTACTCGCCAGGGCGTTGAAGGCCTTTTGTTCAAACTGGCCAAATCGTCCTCCTATATGCACAGAACGAATATATATATCCGCACATGAAAGGCGCAACAACGTTGATCGCATCTAATAAAATGTAAATTGCAAGAGCTTCTGTTGATTCGCATGCGATGCTTTAACCAAATTTCATGCAGACGGTTTCGTTACAATGCAGACAGTTCATAGGGTCGGCTTGAACTTAAACAGATGAGGCTGCGTGAGGACACGTATCAAACAATCTGAAGAGAAGAAACTTAAAACAATGTTTTGCTGAAGTGGAAGGAAATTTGCAGCTTTGAAACATGTCTTCTTAAACCTACTCTAGTCCCAAATCCTTCTTCAGAGCTTTGGACCTTGTCTTGTCTTCTCTTCTTGAGACTCTCCCACCCTATTCGAAGGGGGCCATTTTGTGAAAGTCCCATCTTCTTCTCAAAAGCATTTTGAGGTCATATCATCATATGTTCCAAACCGGTTCCTACGACAAAACCGGACTCCAATGATTGATTCACTTCCCAAGATTCTTTAACTTGTGAATAACAAGCTTTAGTTCGTAAAGCAAACGTCATAACCGCACTAATCAACAAAAATGTACATAAAAACCTGCTTCACTGTTGCGTCCAAATATCACAGCTCCATACCATACAAAACAATGACACTGCTTAGAGAGACCCAATTAATGAAACCTCACTAACCTTCATGTTCAAATTGTCCTTATATATCGTATACCTAATCCACCAAATCACGCCAAATCTTACCCAATTGTCATACTTTTTATCACTTACTAACTAAAAACAAGAAGAAAATGATGACGCGAAAGTTTTTTAACGTGAATATGGGTGCAAATGAAAATGCGAAATCCTGAAATTTCTTGGCCCGAGTGGCCCTTATTTGGTTTTTGGGCTTTACACTGACATTCTATATTTTTGAGCCGAGCCTTTTCAGGTTGCGTTTTTCAAGAGATTTAGTATTTGCCAATAATGGGTTTTGAAAATTCAAAGCTACTTAGGGAAATACAATTGTGTTTGGTAAATTGTTTTTTGCAAATGAATTTTGAGTTGAATGTGTGTTTGGTAAAAAAAACTTTCGTAATGGGCTTTGATGGATATAATATATATATATATTGGAAAATTGAACTAAACCCTTCCCGGTCCGGCGAAGGGCTACGGCTGCCGGTGAGCCAAATCTAGTGTTAGCGGCCTTCGGCGAGGGTCGCGTGACCTAGCCGGTGGGGCGCGACCTAAGGTCGCCCGAGGTCGCCTGGGCAACCTCGCCCGTCGATGGCCGCGACGCCAAATCCGCTCACTAGTGGCCGTAGCCCTTCACCGTTGGACCGGCGAAGGGCTGCCTCCTTTTTCAATTAAAAAATAAATAAACAAGGGCAAAATCGGAAATATGAAAAATTAGTGAGGGTAATTTTGGAAGAAAAAAAATAATTTCAGTATTTGGCGGAATGCTAAAAGCCCAAAGCTAGTCCCTACTAGTTTTGGGTTTTTAGCATTTTGAAGACAAATTGAAAGTTGAAAACTAACAAAAAAATTAAACCAAACGATCCAAAGATTTTCTAAAGGGCTTTCAAGACCGAAAGCCCTTTAGAAATGCCAAAACCAAACGCACTCTTAGATTAATGTATCGAGCTCGAAATGGCTCAACTTGAAATATCTTACCTTTCCTATGTTTTTAATTATGAAAATTTTGAAAATTCAAGGTAGATGATTAAAAACTGTAACAAATTTAAAGTTTAAAGTTGTTGAGCATCGAGGTAAATGCATGCGCCTCCAAAGTAAACAGTATAAGGGAGAAGATTTTTCATGTGATGGTTCTACCAAGCGACAATGTCACGCGGGGTAACAAGTTAATCAAGAGTCAATATTCTAAAATTTAAAGATCTATTTTGCTATTTCACTTACAAATAGTTTTTTCTAATTATGCTCCTAGACAAGTTTCGAGCATTTGAGAGAGTTTGATAATTGTACAAAATTTCTATTTTGGGAATAAAAATATGTTTGATACGATCATTAAATTTTTTGTGAATTATAATTTCTTTTTTATTTTTTAAAATAATTTTTAATAGTTTTATGAGATTTCTCTTATGTTTCTTTCTTTTTTTTTTTTTTTCTTCTTCTTCTCTCTGGTCACTAACCTCAGCCATAGGTAGCGACCGGCCAAACAAGAGTTAGTGACCTTGCCAACCTCAGCGAGATTCGTTCCCTTGCTAGATCTATGTGACCTTTGCTAGATCTATGTGAGGCCGAGCCTCGTCTAGCTAAGGTAAGGCCAAGCTGCTGCCCCACCTTGCCAAGGGCCAGTGACCGACTAGAGGAGGAGGAAGAAGAAAATAATGAAAAGAAAAGAAAATTGCTAGAAAATTGCTTGATTCTTAAATTATTTTCAGGAACAAATAAATAACTTTAATTTATTTCTTAATTTTACTTCAAACCTATTTTTAGGAATAAAAAAAATTAATCAATGCTACTAAACAAAATTCTATTCTTGTTTTTTTTTATTCTAAAAAACAAAAGAATAAAATCAGTCAAGAATTGATCGGTTACTAAACAACATCTAAGCGTTAAGATCAGATGAAGATGACGCCGATTCTGTAATTGGTTAATTTATCGCATCAGTCGCGTGTGATAAAACACCAAAAATACATTCGAGGGAAAACCAAGCCGACGCCATCGTTACGTGGGAAACATCGGATGCTTTTGGAGAGGAGCGGAGGGAAAGGGTTTTGAAAATTCACACGCGCACACGACAAGCTTCAGCAAGCGCCACTCCGCCGGTCTCGTCTCGTCTCCCACCTGCCTTTCCACCTACTGTCTCTTTATAAAACCTTCCTTCATTGTATTCACGAAAACTTCTCCGTTTTCTTCGCACACAGACGTACAGACATTCACAGAGAAAGAGAGAGAGAGAGTAGGCTGCGAGATTTGAGGGAGTGCCCATCATGGCTTCTGCTGCTAAGAGGAGGAAAGCCGCCAGGAAGAAGAAGAAGGAGCTGGAGAGCCACGTCGCCAGCAACTCTCACGGTGATCTCTCGCTCTTTCTATCATCAATTGCATCGTTCACCTCTCGCCTTCTCTTTTTCTGTGAATTTCGTTTGGTGGGTACTCGCCGATGTCGTTTGGTTTTGCTAGATGTTTATGCATTTGTCTCTGCGTGTGGCTGATCTGATTGGCTTATCTTTC
Source organism: Eucalyptus globulus (assembly GCA_014182545.1). NCBI lineage: Eukaryota > Viridiplantae > Streptophyta > Magnoliopsida > Myrtales > Myrtaceae > Eucalyptus > Eucalyptus globulus. The sequence continues at coordinate 34,395,367 of CM024721.1, read as the reverse complement.
GAAAATTTTCAAATCTTGATTTAGCTCGTGACCCTTTAAACCTGTGATGCTGAGGTTTTTTGGGTTTTTGTTTTGGTTGTGGGGTTGGATATTCGGTGATTTCTTTCGTTAATTCGTTTCCTTATCTTGGGGTACTTTTTGGGATTAGAAAATGGTGATCTGATGAGTGATGGCTTATCTGATGGCTTATCTTTCAAAAAATTTCAAATCTTGATTTAGCTCGTGACCCTTTAAACCTGTGATGCTGAGTTTTTTTTGGGTTTTTGTTTTGGTTGTGGGGTTGGATATTCGGTGATTTCTTTCATTAATTCGTTTCCTTATATTTGGGTACTTTTTGGGATTAGAAAATGGTGATCTGATGAGTGAGAACGGGAAGGATAGTGATGGCGGCGTCCAGAGTAATTCCCCAACATCTGAGGACCACCCTCACTCGTTCGATGAGGGCATGGAGGGTTTGAAGAATGGAGAATCGCCGACTCTTCCGCGTGCATCTACGGACAAGCCTCTAGAGCCAAATGCGGCTGTTCAGATTGGTGACGAAATGGAAGCCGGAGATGATTTACGGATCGAGCGGAGGGATGTTGAGGAAGCTGTCGGCAAAGAAAACGATGGCCTAGGAAGTGAGTTAAAGTCTAATGGTATTCTTACAGTTGAGATTGTTGAGAAAGAGGAAACCGAGGAAGAGTCGGAGGGCACAAGAGTCTCCATCGAGAGGCTTGAGGTTGCAAAGGAATTGTGCAATGGAGAGAGCGAGACTTTGCCCATGGCAAATTCGGCAGAGAAGCTGGTACTTTGCTTGTTTTGGATCAAGTGTAGCCCCCAATTTCATGACCCATTTTGAATTTTATGCATTGGAAATGGAAGTCACTTAATAAATTGTTGCATTTTGCTCTGCAGCCTGAGGTACCGATGATTCCGACGGTGGTGCGGAGGACTTCATGGCTGAATTTCTGTGGATTGCTCGATCTCATAACTGGATCCAGGACATAATTTTCAGGTTTTCATTTTCCCGTATGCTGGAAAATTGGTATGATGGTTCCATGGCAAAGAAGAGCTATCCATTGCATTCTATAGCTGTAGAAGCAAGGCATTGTAGTATAGCAGTATTCACATGCTTATCGAGGAGTGTCTCAACTCTTTGAGGCCTCAATTGTATCCTTTGAGGCTAGGCTAGTGCCGAAGAACTTGACCATACTCATGTTGCATTCCCTCTTTCTATAAATTTACCTGTTACTTCCGGATACTTACATCTTTCCTATCTAAATAACTGGGTACTTAGCTCGGTCATTGTGAAATTACTCAAGGTCTGTTGTATGCGGGCTGAACTGAGGAGTTCCTCCCAGTTCCCTTTTCTTGCTTTAAGACTGCGAGTCACAGCAAACGACGTTAAAGTACTTGAACCGAGAAGTTAGCAACAGCAGTTTGCTACAGCTCAGGAGCAGTCTATATACTCTGTTACTCTAGATTATTTGTTCATGCAGAATGAACTTTCACCTATTCATGTTTTGATTGGTTTGGATTACCTTGTTCGCCATTCCTTGCAACAACCGTGTATATGTTGGCCAAAGGGAATGACAGACTTCATTGAAACATACAAATGGCTTTCCTTCTGTTGATTCTGATCAACAGATCTGTCGGAGCTTCCTCTGAACACGAGCTCTCAAGCTTGATTCCTTACATTTGTCATTTGGGATGCAGAGAGAACTGGAATCGGTTCCGTTGAAAGACAGTGAGCTCAACAAAGAGCCATTGTTTGTTAGTTTGATGATTTCGATCCCTTACACCCAACAGAGAACCGACAGTTTGTTAGTTTGATGGTTTCGATCCCTTACACTGCTAAGTGTCCGGGGAATAGGGTTGCAGGTAGTCCAGGAAATTAGAGGATGGTGTGATCTTTTCGCGCGATTTGGATGTTATAATGGTCAGTCCTCGTGCACGCTAAGTGCTTTTCGTTCCATTTTGTTCTATATGGTGTTTCAAAGGTTGTGATGTTTTCCCCTGAAAAAGAACTCGGTGTATGTGAAGTACTGGTGTGCTGTATACTGGAAGTTCCAGTGCTTGAATTGCCACTGTGATTTTCTGCTGAACGATTTCACTTTTGACCATTTTACGAATTTTTTCTATCATCAACTTCGACAATTTCACCCAATTTTAACTATTTTTTTGTAGCTTGATTGCCTGAGAAAACATAGAAGAATTCATATATTTTATAGGGAAGAAGTAATTGATAGGGGAAGTGAAGGATAAAAATAACTACCTTGTTAGTGAAAGATTATTCAAGAATGTGTCTGTAGCCTCCATTTCATGCGGAACACCTCAATTTTCATAACCAATTTTAAGAAAAGTAATTAAATACATTCAGAAAAAGGAGAAAATACAATATAAAGTTTTTAAATTATACTTACAATGACATCAATATCTCAAACTTGCTTTATATCACAAAAACCCCCCAAATTTATATTATGGAGTTTGCCAATTGTGATATCAATACTCCAATTTTTCTGTTGTCTCTTATCATTAAAACTCCAAACTTGTACCAGTCATTATAGAAATAGATTATGAATTTGCAGTGTTGGTTCTACAATAGGCATAGTTTGTGGTTTTGGATGATATTAATCCTAGTAACCAATGGTGGAGTGTATTTACCTCATAAATTCTACCACAACTTGGTTGAAATCCTTACATAATTAAACATCGAGCAAATGAAAAATATGCAAAGAATAAGATAATTGCCTAAAAGATATTACTTAAATGATTTCTAAACTTTGGTCCGATGGACAATGTTGTTTTTGAACTTTTAGTAAATATTCAATCTAATTCTTAGGCTATGTGAAAATATTAAATATTATTCTTTCATTAATTTAAGTTAACGTAATTTGCTGATTTGGCTTTTAATTGGGTTGGTTGAATGGCAGATAAAAAAAACAAAGGTTATATGTGGATTATCCGCATAAGATATTTAATATTATCATTCCATTAATTTAAGTTAACATAATTTGTTTATTTGGCTTTTAATCAGGTCAATTGAATGGCGTATAAAATAATAAGGTGATACATGGATTATCCATGTGAGATATTCAACTTAATTCAAGATATAATAATCCACGTTAGCAATTGACATTGATAATGCAAATTGAACAAATTAAAAGGACTATTATATTTTAATAAGAGTATAATATCTTATGTATATAATCCACATGTAACAATTTTTTTCTTTTGTTTCGACATATCAAATTCATGTACTAAAAGTTCATGGATTGTATTAAACAAATTAAAAATCAGTCAAACTTCTAATTTCAAAATTCGATTTACTTTTTTTGAATTAATGAAAAGACAACATTAAATTTTTTTATATAGTTTAGGGAGTAAATTGAACATGTACTAAAAGTTCATGGATTGTATTAAACAAATTAAAAATCCAAAGATGATATTGCATATTAGGTCAAACTTCTAATTTCAAAATTTTCAAATTGCGAATCAAGCCAGTTTGTCTACTTTTTCATTTAGTGTCCGAACATCGGAAAAAAAATAAAATTTTGATGATAAAAACATAGACGACACATCATTTTATCATATAAAAATATTATTTTTCATTAAGATAATCACAATTCAACTCTCGTTGGGTACACAGTTTTGTCCCTAGAACCTAGAACATTGACTTGGGCCTAATACCCTGATAAACCTTCAACTTTAACATTTATCCCCATTTTACCTTTTATCTTATAAAATAACTTCAATTTTAGGTTTAATCCCAATTCTACCACAAATATTTTTTGGTCTTATGAAAAACCCCTAACTTTAGGTCTTGTCCCAAATGTTACCCAAAAATATTTATGGTCTTATAGAAATTCACAAAACTTTTATTTGAGTCATAAATCTACCTATATCAATCATCCATCCAAAATTTCTCATTGACAATTGATAAATGAAAACTTCAAAGTACAAGCTTTGTCAATGTCCCAAGCGTGAGAGATGGAACATTTGATGACTACAAGATCACCAAGGGTGATTTGGATGGAGGGTTAATGGAGAGTAGATTGGAGATTCAAGTAAAAGTTGGCGATATTTTATGAGAAAAAAATTAAAGTGAAATTGAAACTAGATCTAAATTTGATATTTTTTATGAGCTAAAAAAAATTAGCGTGGAATTAAATTGGACCTAAAGTTGATGGTTTTTTATGATACAGAAAAAAGTTTAGAGTATAAATAGGATTGAACCTAAAGTTGAGAGTATTTTATGAGACAAAAATAGTTAGGGTAGAAAGTTGGACATGATTGAAAATTGGAAGTTTTTTATGAGACAAAAGGTGGAATTGGGATAAGAACTAAAATTAAAGGTTCTTAGGTATTAAGCCTATCAACTTAAAGTAATCGGTTTCTTACCAAAATTTTTTTCAAAGTAATCGGTTTTGATTAGGGGTGTCCACAAACCCAATCCAACCCGACTCGAACACAATCCAAACACCAACTGAACATAAAATAAGTTGAGTACGTATCTTGGGTCGTAATATTGTTTGGATAACGATTATAAAACAAGCAAATAAACATATTTTCGGTCGGGTTAAGATTGAAACATTGTTTGGCCGTGAATACGTTATTTACTTTGAACAATGAAACAAACATGTTCTCATCTCAACCAAACACAAAAAAACTCCACACCCAAAGCCGAACACATCAGACCCCGACGACTCTGCCTTCTCGCCGTCTCCTCTCGTTGACTCCACCGCCGTCGGCGATCGTGCCTTCTCCGCTCATCGACTCCGCCGCTGCCGCTGCCGTCGACTCCGCCGCCGCCCTCTTCTTGGCTCTCGCATTCTAGGGTTTCGCTTCGCAGTAAGATCTTCGCCCATCGCTCCTCTTTCGAGCCATCTTCGTCCCCAATTTGCAGCCAGGGAATCAAGCTCTGGCGGTACATCGTCTCGCCTTACAATCGTTATTACAGGCACCGCCCTCTCTTCCCTTTTTTTTTTTTTTTCCCTTCTTCTGGGTTTTCGTTTTCTCGTCGCCCTTCGTCCTAATTTTCGGGCTTTCGTTGGAAAGCTCGGAGCTTGCTCTGTTTTTCTGTCCAATGTTTGTGACGAGAGAGCGACATTGAATCTCACGGTGCTTTGCTTGGAACTCCGTGTGTTCTTCACGGGTGATCATTCTGTGTTTGCTTTTTATGTGGTTTCTGGGAGAATAGCTGTTAGGCCATCTCTCCTTTCCTCTCTCTTTCTCCGTTCTGTTCACTAATCTTGCTTTCCTCTGCGAAAAAACCAATCAGAACAGGGGTCTTGATTTGGTCAGAGAAGTCGTACATTCCACAATGGGGTCTTTTGGAAAGAGGAGAACTTATGATACTGTCTGAACTTTGTTGAAAGTGCATGCATTTGCTGTCAATGTTGTTGTACGCTTTTAAAAAAGTGTGATCCTGATGCTTCAGAAGGGTTATTCTATCCCAACTTTGAATAGGCAACATTTGCAGATAATGGAAATAGAATGATAAAATTGTGGGACTAGTGCCAAATGTCAATTGTGGAACGAAGGGCTCATGGCAAGAAAAGCTTTGGATCTTGTTTGCTGTATATGTACTTCTAATTTGAAAGAATGTTCGAAAACATCATGGAAGCAGAGCTGAATTTCAAGCTCAAAAGTTACCCAGTGATCACTTTCACAGTTGAATTTGAATCTCATCTTGTTTGACCTCTCGGTCTCATTTTACTATGGAAGTGTGTCAGTAAATAAGCTTAACATTTTCCAGATGGAGCTGAATAAGGGATGATTTCACAGTGTTAGAAAGGAAATTTGGAATGATTCTTCTATTTTTTGTTTTTTTAATAAATTGTTGACAGTATGTGCTTATAGATAATTAACAAATAAATCTAGTTCCTAGGCATGCTATGTAGTATTGTGATGCTTCAAAATTTGGTTGAGTTGATCTCTTAAAACTAGCAGAGGAACCCAATGGGAAATTTGTTCGACGATAAAGACAAGGCGAGAAGGGGAAAAAGAAAATAGAAAAAAAGCGTAAACCTGAAACCCGAACCAACCTGACCCCAATTATTGCTTTGGATATTATGCTTTTCGGGTCGGGTCGATTCAGGTTGGAACACATTGCCTTATGATTCGGGTCGGGTTGGATAACGTCAAAACCCGACCCCACCTGACCCATTGACAGCCCTAGTCTGATCGCCACATAAAGTTGGCCATGCAGAATATCGAGAAAATTGCATTGCCTTTGAAGGAGCAGACCTGAAAGGTTGACGTCGAAAGTAAAAGTTTTCTTTTTGACAGTGCGACTCTCCTCTGTGCCGTGCCATTACTCTGCTTCACAGAATCGAGCGCTGCAAGTAGCGTCTTCCTTCTCTCTTTTGTCGCTAGCGGTCCTTGATGAGTTGGATCTCCTTCATCGTTCTTTGTCATTCTGATCTTGGTGAGCCCATAAATGTTAAGCTTCTTAGGCCCTTTATATGATAGTCTTTCCTGTGATTTAGCTGCCACTTTTTTTCTAAACAATGGATCGATAGAGAAATTTACCCTGATTCTGGGATTTTGATTTTCGGATGTTGGGGGCGTTTCGATTTGTTTTTGTGGGATTAGTTCTATGGGAGATGGCTAAAATTGGAAGGGTATGTGTAATTGTAGAGGTTGCTATGATTAGCATGCCAAGTGCTCGTTAAAATTTCCCAGAGAAAATTGTGTTGAACATCTCACTGGATAAGCATCTTTTGCGAATATATGCTAGTGATGACAGCAGTATATTAGATATGATGTAGAAAGGACCTTTTTTTTGGGTAAATTTGTCGTTCTTCTTGTTGTTTGTCATTCTGATCTTGGGGATCCCATAAATTGTCTAAGCTTCTCAGGCCCTTTTACATAATGATCATTCCCTGCGCTTAGCTGCCGCTCTTTTTTTTTCCCAAACTACAGACTGACAGAGAAATTTACTCTGATTCTGGGATTTTGATTTTAGGATGTTAAGGGCATTTCGATTTGTTTTGTGGGATTGGTTCAATGGGAGATGGCTAGATCTTGGAGGGTATGTGTAATCATAGTGGTTGCTACAATCAGCCCGCCAGGTGCTCGTTAAAATTGCCCAGAGAAAAGTGCATCGAATATCTCACTGGATAAGCATCTTTTGCGAATGTATACTACAGATGACAACAGTGAATTAGAGATGATGTAGAGAGGACCTTAAACAAGCACAGAATTATAGATTATGTACCTGCAATTGTCCTGCTTTATTCCTGCTTTGGACTCAGTTAGTGAGAGGGCTTGTCAGGCTGTGGACCTCTGAGTCCATGATCGAATTTTGCATTGGCGTGCGTTGATGTACTGCTAGGTTGGTGCATCAACTGAGACTCTATATCAGGCTGCGAATCACATGGAAACACGATTTTCCCATTTGAGCAGTTTATGCTAGTTTTATCTGGAGAATTCTGTGGCCTCCTAGTGAACGAGCATGCTCACTTGAGTGCGTATAGTCCAAAAAATCCATTTTTTACCTGGCCATCTGTTAAAACACTTGGGTACGGATAGTGCTCCATGTTTTTTTGGAAAATGACTTCCACCTTTAAATTTAGGAATTCGTTTTCCTTATTTTTAAACTTGGTATTTTCTGGTCAACTGAAGTCATTTTTCTTTGACTAGCTTATTTTCCGACACCAAACACTAAAAATGGAAAAAGAAGTTTTTTGGTAACTTCAAACAAATAGAGCCATAGTCAAAATCGAGTTTTGTCTTTCCAAAGTGCCCTTTCATCATAGTAGAAACATAATTGTTCATTAAGGACCACATATTTCATAAATAATTACTCATTTGCATGTATGCATAACCACCTAAATTATGCGCGCGTGCATCCCCTTGAACCTTTTTTTTTCTTTTTTCACTAATTCCCCTTAACCATGGTTAACTATATAATTACTCATTTCTGAAATTCTTTCTTCTATATATTTATTTTCTTTGTTTTTAATTCTTTCTCTCCACCTTCTTTCTTTGATAAGTTCTAAGCTCCTTCCTTTCCTTCACCATAGGCAAACTTTGAACTCCATCAACGCCACTTTCAATATCACGATTGCTTGCCTTTCATCCGACTCTAGTGAGCTTTGATGAGTGGAAGATTGCCACCTGCCAAAGGAGTCGACGGAATAGAAGAAGTTCTTCCTAGAACAGCCTAGCAAACTGAAGGTGACGGAGACCGGTGAGTGGAGGCAACGGACCACTGCCACCAACTGAAGCCATGGAAACTGATAACATAGCTTCAAGTGAACGATTCTCTCCTGAGATCCTGGGTTTTATGCAGCTTGCTATAGATCAGGTAACTGCCTGGCACAGCTGAATTGTATTGAGTTGATGTAATACTTGAGCTGAAGTTTGAGTCCGATTCGTTTGGTGCTATAATTCCATGGGAACTTGAAGAATGTATAGTTGAATTTGGACAAGAGATGTTGAAGAAGTGTTTCTGGATGCTTGGTAGGGCATCCATTGGCATCAACATTACATGCTGCAAAATCAGCGACAATCCCTAGAAGTATAGGTTTTCTTTCTTTCTTTTCATAGGTGGCAATTTATTGAAAGAAGTAGGTGAAAGTCTAGGTTTAAAGGAAAAACAAGCAAGGCAGATCCAGGTGCTGTAGGTTGGGAGGGAGGGATGGATGGGTTTAGGTGCTTTTGAGGCGTCTTGTGAATGTGTAGTATGTGCCTATCATAAAGATATGCAGTGGGTGATCGGTTTGCCAGGACAGTTGAATTGTTGGAGGCTTTGACCATTGGGATAGGACTCTGTGTTAGGTTTCATGAGGCACTTGAAGAGGCAAAACCAGAGAGGAATGAAGGAGCTGACCAGGAAGTGTTGCTTGACATTTAGTCCTTTTACCACCATTTGACTTTAGCACCTTGGGAGAATTTAAAACCAATTTTACTTGGAGCGCGAGAATAATGTGAACATCAGTTGTGCCCATGGATAATTGGTTAGGTGGTTATTTTCTTTGGCCCAGTGGTGTGGATATGGAAAAAGAAAAAATCACGAGAAACACAGAGTTTACATAAGTAATTCGGTGGAATAGAGACAAAATCACAAGAAGCTGATTGTCAATTCTGATTCACGAGGGCTTCACAACAGTTTTAGGGATCTCTCTTTATCCATATATGCCATTACATTTGTAATGGAAAATGACCCAGAAGCTAAAACTCCAGGAAGCGTGTTTGAGTGAAACCTCATTGATGAAAGAAAAGCCTCCAAGGTACCCATGATAGGACACACTGGAATGAGCAACATGTAGTTTCTCAAATTGGTTCTTATTTTTGCTGTGCTGTTGTTAGAGCCATATCAGTTTAACTGTTAGGTGGGATTTGCATCTGTATTACAGGATGACCATGTGGTGATGATCATCGCTTGGAAGTTAGTGACCATTATATTACACAGGACCTGCAAGATCTGGATCATATAACTATTAGACATGCATTTGTTACATTGGTAGTTGCATAATGATACTGAAATATTTTTACTGCTGGCAATGTGATGCAGATTTCCTCTTGAATTTGCCTTTTGCATGCATGCATGCATGAGAGAATTTTGACTCTTATTCTCATATTTTTTTTCTCCTAACAAGTAACAAGATCTATTTCTTTTCTTATATAAGGCAAAGCTTGCATTGGACAGCCTTGAAGTTCCAATTGGGTAAGATACTAATTTTTAGTAACCAGGTGCATTTCATATATGTTACTTTATTTTCTAATTAAGATGATTAGTGTTTCAGTCTTAATTAGTGAATGATTTCAGATTGGACTCTTTGATTAAACAGCTGTGTGATTGTTGAGGATGGGAACGTTATTGCGGCAGGAAGAAACCGGACTAATGAGACACGGAATGTATGTTTATCAATGCTTCTCTACCCTCTTATATAGATTTTGGCCAACAGCACTTTGTTATTGTTCCAAACTGATACACTTGAATTATCCACTTGTAGTTTATTGTCAATCATTTTATGTTTCTCCCTTAATATGTATTTATATATCTGGTCAAATCTGTTAATAAGTTGAATTTTCCATGCATAATTTGGCTGTAAGGGCTTTTGTTCCCATTACTCTTCATAAAATATGGCTGCGGCTAACAATAACAATAATCTTGCTTTATTATGCACAATGTTTTATGTTTTTGTTTGCCATTGTGCTGTGTCTGTAACCATATAACGGTCTTTATCTGATTTTGTGAAGTTCCTAACATTTGTTCTCTAAGGCCATATGTAGCTAGACTTTTGTTATATTTATGTGGTCTAAAAATGCATTGTGACCATTTTATTGCCTTTTAAGAAATAAATTCTTCTCCTTGGGCAGAGTTGTTCATACAATGGCTGTTTACACAACTAGTTTAAGCCTGGTTTCTGGTAGAGATCATCTCTTATCTAATAGTATATTTCTTTAATCATATATGGTCATGAGGTGACAATACATTACTTAGTTGATTTTGTGGATAGTTGATGTGAAAAATTTATGACCCTGTTAGTATCTTGTGGAGCTTAATAAAAAGACAAAGGCACCTTGCTAGAGGGGTATATTTAAAAATACTGTTAGAAGTGGTGGAGGTGGCTGATCCAATAAGAAGCCTCTTTTTCTGTGTGAGATTCTCAGCAACTTCAAGTGAGCAAAACTTGTTGACTTAGTGTATGCCTTGATCAATCTTATATATATTCTTAATCAGTTAACTTGATGGAGAAAACACATTTCTCATGAAATGCATTTCCAAAATTTATGTTGAAACTACACTATGAGCAACTGTCTCTCGGACAAAGCTCCTAAGTTTGATATGCTTGCTTTGTTTTTCTCCTTGCGCTTTCATAGGCAACAAGACATGCAGAGATGGAAGCTCTTGATGTTCTTATTATACAGTGGCAGAGGGCTGGATTTACAGCTGCAGAAGTTGCAGAGAAGTTTTCAGCATGCTTCCTTTATGTGACATGTGAACCATGCATAATGTGTGCAGCAGCATTATCGATCATTGGTATATCTATTGATCATATTGAAATAAAATTGAACTCTGCTAAAATTTGTTTATTTATAAATGATTGGATGACTGTTACCCTTTTTAGGTATAAAGGAAGTATACTATGGTTGTGCAAATGATAAATTTGGAGGCTGTGGCTCAATACTGTCGTTGCATTCAAGTAGCTCTGAGGCATGCATTAGGTCAGTTTCTGAACTTGTTTTTGTTGTTGGTGTTGTATCTACATAGCTTTACTTTGAAATTGTGACATATGACAATTGACAACTAAAGCTTATTGGAGGTGTCTGATTCCTTATGTTGATAACTGATGGATGTGGGTTCATAGTGATTCTGTAAGTTGTTGCGCATCGAGTATTGTAACACATAACCATTAAAATAAATGGAGGTTTATGGAACTAATTTTTCGTATTTTCTATCCTTTCCTTCGTCTAAATGGAAAAAAGTGGTGCTTCTGGAAGCACTAAGGAGTCAAGTTTATTTTTATTCTTTCTTTTTCCGCTTTGTTCCCTTTTTCTTAAATTCTTTGTGACTTCTTAGACATTTTCGTATTCTTTATTTGCCCTTAAAAAGTTTACAGTTCTGGGGAGTGCTGCAAGTTAAGCTAACATTAGTTTCTTTTTTCCATTTCCCTCTCCCCCTTGTTTCTTCATTTCTTCTTCCTGATTTTTTTCACTACAGATTCTTTGATGTATTTTAATGCTATCATGTTTAAATCGAGAAGTATAGTATCTTGAAGGAAGTATGTATTCTAACTATGAGAAAATTTATGCTTTCTGATATGCCATGGGCAACGTACTTGATTAAGAAATCTCTTTTCTCGTCTAATAGTTGCAATTGTCTCTTCTTGCACACATGAGAGCATGTGCCTGCTAAATTGTGGGGTATAATTTGTGTTTCCTGCATGATTTTTCATCTGTCTGACGCTGTAATGAGCTAACATTTCACGTTTCCTAAGCTTGTTCTGAGCTCATCAATTTTTTACTCCGACTTTGTTGACATAAAAGTTAAAATGTAGTGAAGACAGGATCTGTTTCATTGTGATTTGAGCAGTACATGCAGTTGCTAATCTAGATTATGGACATTTTTTTCTTTCAAAGTGTTAGTTTTGAAAGAGCAAGCTCAAGTACTTCGGGAAGAAGCAAGAGATGTACCAAGGATGCATGTAAACAAGAAGTTAAGGGAGGGAAAAAAAAACACAAATTATTATAATTTTAGAGCTTGAAATTTATGGTTATGTTTTGTTTAATAGAGTCAAAAGCATTCTGTGATGCATCTGCCTGATTTGTGAATGTTTTCCAACTTTTTTCTTTTGCAGCATTGGGAATTGTGGATCAAAGGGTTTCAAATGTTGTGGAGGAATAATGGCATCAGAAGCTGTTTCTCTTCTGCGAGATTTTTATGAACGAGGAAACCCTAATGGTAATTTGCGATCTACCATTTTAACCAGTTGAAAGTTCTGTTTGAAAAAATGTTATTATTGCAAGTATTTCAAGAGACTGATTGGACCATAACTTTTTTTATGCCTCTGCAATAATTAGCGCACTTTGGAAACTCATTACATACAGAAAATATGGTTAAATAATTTTTCTTTGCAATGATAAAATCTAGTTGGTTCATTTTTTTTCTTTGTTTTGTTGAACCTTGTTACATGAAGTATCATTTCTCTTCTCATTTGTTACCCTCCTTTCCTGTTCATTTTTAAATTTATGACATTGTGGTATCTATGATTTGTTTATATATATGTATGCTGAATGTTAATATTTAATTTTCAGCTCCAAAGCCTCACAGGTCACGGGTTACTCAGGCTTAAAATTAGATCTACGTGCATTGATTCTTCCTGTTGAATCCTCTCATGCCTTTGCACTACTAGGTAAGACCTTTGAACTTATGATTCCTTGCTTTTCTGAACATCAAGTACATCATGGAGAGATGGAACGATTATTGGTTACTTGTGCATATAACTAGTGGACTGCATGGTGTGACCTTTCTGTATTATAGCCTGTTAGCAATGGAATGGCACGGATTAGAGCACTGTGGCAATGTTTCTTGCTGTGGCGGTATGATATGATGCTCATGCGACTTTTGAGTATTCCTTCAGCTGTAAATTCCCTTGTATGGTGTTTGTCAATGAAACGAGGCACTAGTAAGGTTTTAAAGATGAAGTTAGACAACATCCTTGCTCTTCGTTCCTGATTCTTGGTTTGTTCTGGTTATTTTGTTCATTGTTCTTAAATCCTGTCAGTTCATCTTTGACTATAACCTAAAGTCAAACTTGCAGTTCAAGGTAGGTCCCATTCTTAAGGTGAACTCATCGGAAAATAACTATTAAACTATAGTTTGGTGACTCTTTATATTCTACATGTATAGTGCAAATCTGGATGTGAGATCATTGGTGCAGATTCTGGCATAATAAGATTCTCTGCTGTTTTGTGTGTGATCTCAGCAACAGTTAATGGTTATTATGTTGTCTCAAGATCTTAAAAAGTTGCATAATCATAGTGTGTTCGGACAGCTCTTTAAGTAGAGAGATCCCTGCGAGTAGTATTTACAAGGATTAGCATTCCATTTATGGTATGCGGATGTATTTAAACATCTGGAATTCCAGTGTCTTCAAATGATTTAGTGCACCCTGACTGACAATGCATGTGCCATTTACTGCTTTTCCAATTACAGGATTTCATCAAGGGACCAGATAAAGAAAGCTTGATGCATGTACGGATCAGTCTTTGCCTTGACGTTCATGTGTTTACTGACGGTTGCAGCTGTGATCACAAGTCCATTTTATGCTTTAACCTGATTATCATATTGTAAGATAATTTGTGGCAAATCCCTGTGTAGGCATCACTTTTTTGATGTTAATTTTTGTCAGCAACCTATTCTGTAATCAGGTTTGATTATTTATATATATATATATATATATATTATAAGCTTTCGAACTCTGAGGTAATTCTAGGCATGCTATTGATGTGTCTAAACTTCTTAATTCTAGTCTGTATCATGCGTGATCTCGAACGGTCGGCGACCTAATGGGCCAGTGTCCAGCCACAGGCCTAAGCATGTCGGGCTATGCCGTGCCTCACCAATACCATATTTTCTTGAGTGTACATGTTACGTTCCAAGAGACAAGACTCCAATCCTTGGCAATCGAAACTCTTTCCAAGCAACATCGGCCCCATAAGTATTCTCTGACCCTCTACACAAATGCTGATCATTTCATGTCAACTTATTTGACATAGCACAAATTTGACAATGAGAGTTTATCCAGCTATAGATAATAACAAACTTGATCAGTTGGAGTTGACCTCGAAACTTTATAGACGATTTTCCACTTTTAAAACCGCTAAATTGAAGCAACTCTCTGCATTGTATCCATCCTCATATGAAAAAAACAAAAACAACTCTATTTTTCAGGATCTAGTTTCGGTCTAGAGATGCTTTAAAATGTATGGAATTATTGAAGATGTCCAACAAATGATTGCTTAACACCCGTGAAGACAAATGATTGCTTAACACCCGTGAAGAATATCACAAAGTCATCCACAAAATTGATTTAAGTATATTCAGAGGTATGCATGATAATTATTTTATTTCTAAACATATCTATTTTCTGTCTTCAAAAACAAGTTTGGAATATAAATTTATTTAGTAATGTAATTTCATATTTTTATATCTCAAATAAATTTTTAGTCTCATCTTTTTATGAACCTATATTTACAAATGGGTTAAGAAAAACTCTTTCCCCTTAAAAATATCCATAGCACTTCAATCTCATGTTTTCCAAAATTAGAACCACTACTTTTCCTCCTATCTTGTTTTTAGGGAAAAGTGCCAAAAAAGTCCTAAACATTTTGTCTTTGTGCCGATTTAATTCTAAACCTTTTTTTGGTGTCGATTTAGTCCTAAACCTTTTTACGTTGTGCCAATTCAGTCCTTTCCGACCAAAATTGACCGGAATTTGCTGACTGGACGCCAGTCGGCTGACGTGGCCCGATCGGCGCTGACGTGGGCTACTTTTAATAATATATTTTTAATTTTTAATTTTTAATTTTTAATTTTAATTTTTAATTTTTTTTTTTTCTTTTTTGTCTTCTCATCTCCTGCCCAACTCTCTAAGCGCTTCTTTAGACGTGCGAGTCATGCGACCTGTGACGGTCCCGCAATCTCTGGACACCTTAGGAACGAAAACCTACGTGAAACTCGGGAGGTTCTGGACATATTTCAATGCCCAGATTTCGTTCGTTCACGAAGATGATCGAGGGTCACGACGACGCCCCGTAACTGCTCTACGAAATGCCCGTAGAGATGCAATTTGCTGGAACATGATGATCGACGGCTGCCTAGACCGTGGGGACTTGACGACGTCGGAAGAGCTTTTTGATGAAATGCCCGAACCGAGTGTTGTTTCGTTGACGACGACGATTGATGGGTTCTCTCGATTTGGACAGGTTGAGCGGGCTGAGGTATTTTTCAGATAGATGCCCATAAGAGATCTTACTGCATGGAATGCGATGCTTCATGGGTATTGTGAGAATGCGAGGGTGGACGATGCTGTGAAATTGTTTGAGCAAATGCCATCTCGGAATGTGATTTCATGGACTTCAATGATTGGTGGGCTTGACCAAAACGGTGAGAGTGAAGAAGCTTTAATTGTATTTGAGAGAATGTTCAAGTCTGGTGTTGTGCCCAATCCGAGTACTTTGACGTGTGCATTGAGTGCCTGTGCAAATGCATTGTCTTTGCCTCTTGGTGTGCAGATTCATGGTCACGTTTTCAAGTCAGGATTCTGCCTTAGCGTATTTGTACGTGCTTCTCTTATCACGTTTGACGCTAACTGGAAACGGATTGAGAAAGCAACCCAAGTCTTCAATGAAGCAGTGCATAGGAATGTGGTCATATGTATGGCTATTCTAATTGGTTATGGCTTGAATAGTAGGCATGAAGAAGGCCTGACGGTGTTCAGTGACATGATGAGAACATGTGTTCTTCCTAATCAATCTTCTTTTGTAAGCGCTTTAAATTCTTGCCGTAGTTTAGAGTCTCTAGATCGAGGTAAGGAGGTCCATGCATCAACTATAAAGTTGCAATTGGGAAGTGATGTATTTGTTGGTAATTCTCTTGTAGTCATGTATAATAAGTGTGGAGCCATTGATGATGCTGTTGTAGCGTTCAAAAGACTCAGGGAGAAGAACATTGTCACCTAGAATGCCACTACTTGCGGTTGTGCACAACATGGCCGAGGGATGTGGGCTATGGAGTTGTTTAGCCAAATGATATACCAACTGGTACAACTAGACGAGATCACACTTCATGTAATTACCTATAGGCCCAAATCATAGTGCAGTCACCCTTTAGTAACAAAGGCATGGGCAAGTGCTGCTCGAGAGTTCCGCTAAATATCTCCCATGATAATCAATTAGAATTTGAATCGAATTGATTTGGAGTTGGGTCTTTGTTTCCAGGTACTTGGAGTACTATCTATTATGTCATAATGTAGACTTCATTCACAACGCGATACATCCAAACTTGGCGATTTCACCCCATCTCAATCTGTTCATCTTCTATACTTAGGTCCTTCCAAGCATATTGATGCACTCATATTACCAAAGTTGTTCTCCTTCTATTAGGTCTGTCTAATCACCTCGATGATCCCATGTCCCTCGCTTGTTCACCAACATTTAAAGGTTCTTTTAAGTCTAACACTTTCCCACTCAGTATCTTGTTCTCTGTATGTAGAATAAGAAAATTCTTCAATAACACGGACATCGTGGTGTTGACATTATCTGTAGATAAACTTGTATATGTAGAGGATAATGCTGCATATGGGATCTCAGGCCTTACTGAAGGTCATTGGGCCACTGCATACCGTCATATGGATATTGTATAGGGCCCTTAGTGCGGGGCGTGGGCCTGGCGCTGTAAACGCCATGCGACATTTGCTTGTTGGGAGTGCCGCCACCTGGAACAAATTTTCCATTTTTTTGTTTTGAAAAATCATTTATTCTATTTTTATATTTGTCTGAACTTTGACCCATCATTTCTTTTCCGGCCAATTCACCCGTTATTCACAATCACAGAAAGCTCATGACCTGAATTTTCCGAAAATTATGTCCGATATTTGGAAAAGTGTCAGGATCATGGATTTCCGCAAACTTGATTGAAAGAATGGTCATGGTGAAAAGTGACAATATCTTTCTCATTGAAATTCTGATTAACCTAATTCTCAAGGCTTTAGTTGTGACTAGATATACCTTAGTTCATCACTTAATCTGGGAAATCACAATTTTCTTGACACCGTCAAGATCAAACTGTTGTGGTTAAAAGTTGTGATATCTGTGATCTGGCAATTCGATGCGTGCAAATTAGGCATTTTTGTTCTTGTAGAGCACAACCCAATTACACCAATTGATCGTAATTTCAAAGAACTCTTTTTTCCAACACTCAAGGCTCCGACACATTTGGAAATCAGGAAATTTTCTACTGGAGCAAGTGCTATCCGAGAATAGTTGCCTGGCCAAAAATTGGTAAAAAATGAGTTGCCTTCAATAACAATTGCAAAGAGAGAAGTACTTGTATCTGTTGAGAAAATTTAAACCCTTGTGCAAGGCAAATACTAAAGAATGCAAAAGTAATTGAAGGCCACCATGAGTCCATGACAATGAACTATTGAATGTACAACTTTATAGATCTGGCTTGGTGTTAATGCTTTTCCTTACCATTGGTAGCCTAACCTTTTCATCGTAACAAAGCTGGAAGTGTCGTCTCCCAATTATCTCCTAGCCGTTCACAATCTTCATGACTATCTCAAAGCGTCATTCCACTAACTAGCAAAGCTGGAAACTTTTTCCCTCCACTTTGGAAAAATTTCATTGGATTGACTTAAAAGTTGTCATACACTCTTTTTTTTTTTCTTTTTGGTGGTGCTAAGAGAAAAAGAAGATGTTGTTCTTCATGGTGAAGGAAACCTTGTTAAGTGGGCAGCGGGACTGACGACTTGGATTCAACAGCAACATGCATTCTTAGAATTTTCTTTTGATAACTATAGCATACATCGTTAGTGTCAAAAAACATTTATACAAGTGGTCTTGAGAAAAATGTATTATAAACTAACATCAATTGTAGATAGGTTGATTTTGGAAAATATTTTATAAACTCGTGGTCTCTTTTTCTTTGTTGTCATGTCTTCATGATAATTAAGATTCAAGATAACTTGATTTATACAATGATTTTCAAATATGGTTTTGGGAGGGGAAGAGACCTGTGATTGTAGAGGACTTGTCCTGAGGCATGCACGCGATTCTTTTGCCAAGAGATTTATATGATGGCTTCCATATATGGTTTTTGGGAGGGGAGAGAGACCGATGATTGTAGAAGTTCTCAAGCGAATCTTTTCACAAGAGTGGCGGTAATACCCATCAACTAAAACCAGTGATCATAGAGGACCTTGTCCTGAGGTTCAAACGTAATTCTTTTGGTTTGAGAGGGTAAGTGTTGTATACAAGTAATACCATTATTTGGATGAATGAAGTAGAGAACGTGTGAGAGGAGATTTGGGCAATGTTAAGGGACTTGAATGTAAGGTGGTAGGTGAGAATTTGATACATTGCTATCGGAGACAGCAAAACTATAGTTCTTCGGTTGTGAAATTAACTAACAAATAATTTGTATGGTATTTATAGTGAAGAACGAGAAATTTCCTATCAAACATGATGGTATATTAAATTCAGTGCATGGTGTATCGCCACGTATAAGGAAGAAACAAGTTAGAAGTAGCCCATGTCA
This sequence comes from Eucalyptus globulus, assembly GCA_014182545.1. Taxonomy (NCBI): domain Eukaryota; kingdom Viridiplantae; phylum Streptophyta; class Magnoliopsida; order Myrtales; family Myrtaceae; genus Eucalyptus; species Eucalyptus globulus. The sequence goes on along the minus strand of CM024721.1, from coordinate 34,376,607 downwards.
AAAGGTTACATCCCAGTTGTCTGATGGGCATTCACATTCTTCATGACTATCTCAAAGTGTTGCCATTCCTCTAACTATTAAAGTTGGAAACTTTTTCCCTCCACTATGGAAAAATTTCATAGGCTTGACTTAAAAGTCATCACTCTTGTTTTCTTTTGGTGCTAAGAGAAAAAGAAGATGCCTTGTCTCATGGTGAAGAAAGCTTTGTACAATGCACAACTGGACCAATAGTACGCTCAAAACGTTTGAACTTGACTTGGATTTGACGACAAAAAATTTCAAGTTGAGAATTTATGATGAGAATTTATAATCTTCCATGGGTTAAGTTCAATTTTTGAGGTACTTGCTAAGCAAAATCCTCTTACACCCTATAATAGATCATGAGCATTAGAACTCATTCTTTGCCCACAAGATCATCTATTGCGATTGAGGGATTAGGAGCATGGCTAAAAATCTTATCCGCTTGCAACATTATGAGATGCCTCTCATTTCACAAATTCATTTAATGATTTTGATTTATAAAGGATGATTGGATCGTACACATTAGATAAGGTGGGTCCTATGTGATGTCCATTCTTTCGACATAGGAGATTTAGCATATCGAGATTAGACAAGTGGTATTATTTCTGTCAAATTGTCAAAAGGATAGTTGAGAAGCATAGCATGGTTATTTATCTAGAAAAATTATTGAGTGAACTTAGTCTATAAACTAAATTGAATTTGAATCATTAAAAACGTTGGACTTCACAAGAATCTCTTCAACTTTTCGGATTTAGATTTAGTTTACCATATATATACTTTTCATTTAATAATTTCTTACTTGTTAGACGCAAGTAACAGCTTCCAAGATTGGACTTTGGTCGTGAAAAGCACCTAGGACATGGAGCGAAGAAGATCGAAGACGGAATAATTGCAGTCGGGAAAAGCATGTGGAAAGAGACCGAATAATTGCACTGGGGAAAAGCATGCTGACACAGACCGAATAATTGCAATGGGAAATGCATGTGGATGCAGCGGGAAATGCATGTGGAAACAGACCGAATTATTGGAGTTGGTGGTTGATGACATCATGCTTTGAAAGCGTCTAACATTTTCTCAAAAAAAAAAAAACAATTGTGAATGAGCTATTACTGGCTCATTAATTTTATAAATCTTGCCCGTTACATTTATATGATCGAGAATGGAGAATTTAAATATAAACGGGAGTAAAAACTACTGATTGTCAGCAATGTTGATCCACATAATTCAGCATAAGACATTATGTATGATTAACAATTTAGTTGTACCAATTTCCACATGAGTCCACAATAGTTTTATTATTTGAATTTCAATCTCCAAAAGATTTGATTTATGTGATAAAGCAAATATAAACTATTTATACACCACATATAGAGACAACTTTAATGAGATTTTGTTAACCAATGCAGAAATTTTTATTATATCATATATTTTTAATATGCCTGAAGCCTAAAATTTTCACAAGGCTTGAACACCAACTTGATCGCTTGATCATGTGCAACATGGGAGACTGCAAATCCCTCACAGACACTAATACAAGAAAGACAAATTTTGCAACAAAGAGTACAGATACTATAATACATAGGGAAGATGTTGAAATGATTTTTGAGAAATTCGATATGATGGTAAATTTTCTATGCCATAATAAGAAGAACTTATTGTGATTTAAAGATTTGATATGTCATTTCTATGTTTTGATTTTTCAATATATATCTAGATAATTGTGAAAGATCCAAGGAAATGTTTATTATTACAAGGTTTAGCACATAATTTTACCAAGTTATCCTTCATATACTTTGTCATCTAAAAACTTACTAAAATGATTTGCAAAAGGTTAGTGCCGTTTTTATGGTGTTCATTATTTTTGAAAAATAAGCAAAATTAATTCAATTGCTAGTGTCTCTTGCCTAAGGCCGGTGAGGGCAACCCTCGCCTGGGGCCAGCGACCTCTGCCAGCCATTGGTGCTAGCCATTGATGAGGCCGGTGATGGCTAGTGAAGGGAAAAAGAAAATGTTCATAAAATTATAAAAAGGAATTGCAAGTCAATGTCAACGCTAACCGTAACACATAGGACTAAATTGGCAAGTTGTCAAAAAGGCTAGAACTAGGACAAGTACAATTGAAAAATTTATGATTGAATTGGCCGTGTGTTATATGTTTAGGATTTTTTTGGACAATTTTCTCATAAAAACGACAATTAGAATACTTTTGAGAACTGCAAATTATAAACTACACAAACACTGAATTTAATCTAAAAGCAAATTAAATCAACAGTAGCGTGCTGGATGAAGCAAAATCACGCAAACAAACAACAAGGTCAGTCCAAGATACTTCAAGGGGCTGAACATGGACGAAACATACGCTGTCTATTACAATCATGCATAAGGAACAGTTAGGCAACATCACCTTTAGACAAAGTTCATGTGCAAAGGATTAAGCATAGCGAATTTCATATCAAAATAGCGTGAGAAACGAATCTTATACTTTTTGACTCTCAAGCTTTTTCCTTCCGCTCCTCGCTATCTAATCTTGGCGGATTCTGATTTTCCATTGCTTTCCAAATTCTTAGTAAAAAATCTCCCTGTTTGGATTCCCCAGCCACTAAAGCCATCCGCCCTCGAAGCTCACGATCGGTTTTGCTTTATTAAAGAGTCCCCATCTCTTGTATTTTTCTCTTTTTAAAAAGGAACCACCGAATCTTTTCCTCATCCTGTCTCCGAAGCTCTCGGTCAGATTTTCCTCAATCAATCACCGAATGACCCGCTTCCTGTTTTCCTCTCTTATCTCATCCTTGGCCAGCTTATGTTTTTTTTTTTGTGTAATCCATATCTCTTGCCCGTATTATGCTCCTTCAAAAATCCTCTGCAAAAACAGGTTGATTTTTTGTAACAGTCCGCTCTCTTGGCCAGCCTCGACTCATCTAACCCTCATCTTGAAGTCCTTTGATCCAAACTTCCACAATTCTCTGAGTTTGATCCACCTTGTCCAAATCATATCTAACTCCATAGCAAGGAGTTAGGACTGATTTCACTATCTTGGAGTTGCGTCCAATCACGCTATCATGAAATTGAAGCTAACACGTACGATTTTGGAGTTTTTAACTCTAGTTAATCTCGCATGTCAAGCCATCCATTGGGCCAATTAAAACGAAGTTCATAGTCGAGCCCCTGTTTTATTCGATGGAAACAAGCTTTGTTTAATTTAAATGCATTGTGCCAAAACATAAATGTGTCAATTGTCTAAATGCAGAAAAATGCAATAAAAGATGCTAGTGTGGGACTAAGCTGAGCAAAAGTTTTTTGTATTAAGGATCCAATTGCACTTCTATCGACAAAATCTATTTTAGTTTTCCATGAAAGAATGAAAGTCTCAAGCAAAAAATTATGTGTCAACACAAGTTTAGAGGTACAAACTTTGAAAAACGGATTCTTTTGACATTTGGTGAGGAATGTTGTGATTATCTAAGCATTAGAAAGTATTGTTGTCATTACATGAGTTATATATTATTTGAGTAATCATGTATTAAATTATTACCTAGTAAAGAAGAAACCAATCAGAGGTTGGGGATGCCATTTTGAGGAAGAGAACAATTTTATTTATTTAGTAAACCTATGACCAGATCAAAAGAATCCAACACCCCCCAGTGGTTTCTCCACTTCTTTTGTCGGCCACAAAGAAGCTTGGATCAATAAGAGAATCGGAAAATAAGTCCATGTGTTTATATCTATTAAATATCTCGGTCCATACTTAAGCACCATGTTTTTCCAATGTTCTACTATTGTTAATAGATCTAATATTATTTTTTGCTGTCACACTTGCTTGTGCATTTACTATATATCTCTTGAGGGGTCATGTGGTAAATTATAATATAACAAGGAAAAAATAACTTCTCAAAAGTTGGGGATGAAATTTCCAAGAAAACCACCAAAGTTATTTTTATGAGTGGGTCATAGACTTTGATCACAAGAATCCACCGCTCTAGAATTGTTCGTCGGTTTGTGATCTATTACTAGTCCCTACTTTTGTCGGCCACAAAGAATCTTGTGTCACGCGGTCTTCATTTTCCAAAGTTTTAATATTATTCTGTCTACTCTACCCAAAAAAAAAGGTCATGCATCTTCGTCCTCTAGTATAAGAATAAAACAAGAAGATCAATTGGTGAATGAACTACCTGAACACACAGTTTCAAATTTTCAGCTTCTAGTCATTGCCGATTCTTAAACTCCATCGTCCAATGGCTTCTTCATCGAAACCTGAAAAGATTTATGACGTTTTCTTGAGTTTTAGAGGTGTTGACTTGCGTAATAACTTCATCGGCCATCTATACCAAGCTTTACACCGTATTGGAATATACACTTTTCGAGATAGTGAGGAACTAAAAAAGGGGGACCAAATATCGCCGGTGCTTATGAAGGCCATCGAAGAATCGTACATCGCAATCATCGTTTTCTCTGTGAACTACGCTTCATCAAGGTGGTGCTTGGAAGAGGTGGCGAAGATTATAGAGTGCAAAGAGGAAAAGAACCTCATTGTTCTACCAGTGTTTTACAAAGTGGATCCGAGAGAAGTAAGGGGGTGTAGAAAGAGTTATCAGAGAGCTCTGGCTCAGCATGAGTCCAAGTTTGGGAAGGATTCGGAGAAAGTGAAGAGATGGAAGGAAGCTCTTTCTGATGCTGGGAAGTTGTCTGGGTGGCATCTGAATGATGGGTAAGTAAAGTGGAGTCCATATTTTTTGTAAGAAAAGTAATCTTTACAAGTAAGCATGAATATTGTCTTTAAAAAAAAATAGATCAAATAACTAAATCGACCCACATATGCCTTGAAGTATATGCATAGATGCTTCATCTTATGATTCCTGAAAATTCTTAAGCCTGTTAGGTTTAAGTTAGTCTCATAAAAGAATTGGTGAATGTAAGTGTAGTTAAGAAAGATAAATAAAATTTGGCAAAAGATGAGAAATTTGATAATTAAAAGAAAAATAAATTTGACAAGTAACTCAAATGAGAATTGTTAACCTAAAATTAGTTGGCAACTTAATTGAAGAAAAATTGGTAAGTCAATAACAAACTCAAATGAGAGCTAGCAACCCAATAGAAAAGTTGGCAAATTAAAAGAACAAGTAAATATTGATAGCTGAAGTGAGAATTGGTAATCCAAAACTAGTGAGTAATTATTTAACATTATCAAAGATGGTGAGTCACTCTAATTTGTGTTAGTAATTTCAGATAAAAATTAGTAAATTTGAGGTCATAAGTTATGCAAATCAAATTTAGTATGTTAGTACGAAATGTAATGTGCAATTTATAAAAAGTTGTTGGTAATTTTATGAAAGCATTGGTAAGTCACTAACAAGTTATGTGAAAGAAAAAGTCACCGATTTTTATTTTTATTTTTTACTGACAGTTTTTTTTTTTGACAATTACCAATATTTATTAAAATTCACCAGCATGAAAAGAAACCTATTCTTGGGCATCGAATAATAGAATTATGCCTTTAGCTTTTGCTAAGCCCAGTTTCATTCGGGTAAGGTCCGTAGCTCTTTCTTTTGGGTACTTCTTGCCCTCCTCAGAGTGTAATAAAAGTTCTAGACATTTTATCAGTGGGCTATTGAGGTCCTCTCGTTTCATTTTGGTAAAATTGAGCTCCATAGATCTTCGATTTTGGTCGACCGCGTCCTAAACTCGTTACAGCTGGCATTTTGAGTTCGAAAAATCACATGCGGGCTATCCATAGAACAGACACTTGGCTTTTTCCAATAATAGAAAATTGACACTTGGACTTTACCGGCTGAAAAATTTAGTGACTCATTTGAACAGAATAAAAGATTAAAACTTGATCGACCGATGGACAAGATCTTAAGTAGTGTTATTGTACTTACCCAAGGAATCAAAAAGTTTAAAATACGTGATACAGGATAATTAGTGTTCATACGCCACGTGAAGCAACAATATCGTGATTCAGGGAATTGAAAAGTTTCGGAATCGATATCTTAATCACCGTTTAAAGTCCAGTATAACGCTTCTTCTTGATTAAGAATATAAATAAATCACATATAATAGTCAGAACGAAAAATAAGTAAATCGTCATGTATAAATCAAAAGAACAAGTTCACTTGGAAACTAAAAGTCAAAACCTTGAACTTATTTTGATTGGTGTGGAGCTCTTAGAGGTCTAATTCAACTGGGTGGGAATACATGATTATCTGAAAATGTGACGCACTGCTCTGTTACTGTTAGCCAGGGATTGCTGGTTATTTCCTTATTCAAATCCCTAAAATGATGCTACAACTTCTTTTTCCATTTTCATCAGAGATGAGTCAGAGCTTATTCAAGAAATTGTGGAGAAGATCTCCACTTACCTAGCTCAAACACCTTTGCATGTTGCTAAGCATCCAGTTGGGATAGACTCCCGAGTTGTTAAGCTGAAATCTATGTTAAATCTTGAGTCTGATGATGGTGTTCTCATGGTGGGAATATGGGGACAAGGAGGTATAGGGAAGACGAGTTTAGCGAAAGCTCTTTACAATGTTATATTCAGAAAATTTGAGGGTTCATGTTTTCTGGAAAATGTTCGAGAAACTTCAGAAGGTACCAAGAGTTTAGCTACTTTACAAGCAAAATTACTAAATGATATACTATCACCACAACAAAGATTAGAAGTATCCAATGTTGACGGAGGTATTCAGCTAATACAACGCAGACTAGGTCGCAAAAAAGTTCTCCTCATCCTTGATGATGTGGATGACTTGCGCCAGTTGAATACTTTAGCAGAAGGCAAGTGGTTTGGTAATGGAAGTAGGATCATCGTTACCACAAGAGACAAACATTTGCTAACTTGTCACCGTATCAATCAAGATCGTGTGTATGAAGTTGAAGCACTTAATGACAGTCAAGCTCATGATCTACTTACTAAGCATGCATTTCAAACACACAAAATTAGAACAGATCTAGTGGACAGTGCTCTAAATTATGCTAAAGGCCTTCCTTTAGCACTTGAGGTGCTAGGTTCCTTATTATGTGGTACAACAGAAGATGTATGGGAAAGTACACTAATGAAACTTTCTAGGATTCCTGACAAGAAAATTAATAATGTGCTCAAAGTGAGTTATGATGGACTAGATGAAAATGAGAAAGAGATCTTTCTCCACATTGCCTGCTTCTTTAGTGGGCAGGCAAGAGAGTATACAAAGAAAGTTCTCGATAGTTGCGATCTTCTAACAGCCGTAGGATTTGATACTCTCATTAAGAGGTCCTTGATACGATTTGAGCACGGATTCCTAAAAGTGCATGACTTGATTCAAGCAATGGGTAAAGATATCGTGAACCAAGAATGTCGAGATGATCCTGGAAGACGTAGTAGACTATGGTTGTATGATGATGTTGCTAATGTTCTGTCACGTGACGTGGTAAGACTTGTGAATAAGATCAAAATTTTGCTAGTTATTTTTTACGCTAATTACTACGCTAATTACTAAAAATGCATAACCCTATTTTGTATATACAGGGAGATTGTGCTATAAAAGCCATAGTGTTGGAACGACTTGAGCCGACAGAGATGCGTATCGGTCCTGAAGCTTTTACAAAAATGAGAAGGTTGAGATTGCTCATCTTGCACAACGTGCATGATTCTTTTCAATGTCCTATATATCTTCCTAATGAGCTTAGATGGTTTGAATGGCCTGGATGTACTCATCAGATTCCAGAATTTTCTGCTGGTCCAAAGAAATTGGTGGGACTTGATATGAGTAAAGGCAATATCACAGGAGTTCTAAAACAATTTAAGGTGAGCATTATCAACATATACCTTTTTATTATCTACATAATTTTTATATGTAGATGCATATTATATGTTCTAGTACGCAAAAGGTAGTAGTGTTCCTCTATTTCAGGCACCACTTCGCTATTTTCTTTCAACATGACCCTAATTACTTGCGTTAGAGATATTTTTACGTAAACAGAAATTGACATTTGATAACGTAAGCAAAAAATTTCATTAGAAATACTCAATGGAAACATTTTTGTTAATAAATACAAAATACAGAGAAGTTTTATACATATATGTGGAAAGAGAAAGATATTGCAAGATTTGAATTTTTTTTATGAAGGCCATTGCATCATTAGAAAATTCGATTTTTCATATTGAAATAGCGACAGATAAAAAATAAAATAATCAATTTCATGTATATGTCCATTATATAATATCTGAAGAATAAGTAACTGAGGATACTTGATGGAAGGAATATAAAAAAAAAAAAGATTGAAATCTTTTAAAGTAGGAGATCATCTTTACCTTATAGATAAAGTTTACATACTTTTTATACCTAATATCTCTAACTACTAACATAGATATATTTCAAAATCAGATCAAATCTACCTAGTGAAAAATTCAAAATGCAATTTGCTGTCGGTTGTTTATGTATGAACTTTATTACTTAAAAAAATTGTATAGTGATCGAACAAAAGGGAAATAAAAATATGACAAACCTACCGGTTGACATGTATGTAGAAATAAAAACACCCAAGAAATGGCTGGTTTAGTGGTAGGCCACGTACCCAATGCACGTTCCGAAATGGCGAGGATTTGCCTAGCATCAATAAAATTAGTTGAGTCGAAGGTTTGAAGGCAAGTAATGCATTGTTAGTTGCTTAAATCATTTCTTAAGGAGCAACACTTCTAAGTGGACATGATGGAGTATTTATTAGGAACTTTTCAGTAATGTGTGCACAACTAAATCAATGTGAGTGATCCAGTAGGGGCATTCCACTAGTTTCTTAATAGAAAGTTAGAGTTAGATTTTGAAATGAGTATATGAAATTTTTATTTTCTTCCGAATGTTTGTCAAAGTTGCATTCATTGTCCTTGCATGACTTTGAAAAAAAAAAAAAAAAACCAAAGTTTTTTAATCTTTACACAAGTACATTTTGAAAGTATTTTTATCCCTATTCATCAATCGTTAAAGCCAGACCTAGCAAAGTCTTCATTCCTATGCTTGCCACATGGTACTTCACTTTGTTTTTGTGATTGCCATATGACATCACAGATGGAATAGTTTTGTCACATGGCCGAAAATCCGCACTCACCGTGTGGCACTTCATTATGCTTCTATGGTTGTCACGTGGCATGACGTGTGGCATAGTTTTGTCATATGGCCTACATTCGCATGCTTGCCACATGACACTTGACTTGAATTTTGTGATTGCCACATGCATGACATGCAAGATAGTTTTATCTCAAACTAATTTTCATCTGCCAAAGGAGGGTAGATTTGGGTGAGGAGTACTAGTTAAAGATTTTTTGTTAGACAAAAATTAGTTTGGGATAAATATTTCATCATTGTACTAATTAAGGGCTTTTGTGAGATGAAAACTAGTTAGAGGTAAATTTGTATAATGATTTGGGATTTTTAATGGTATTTATTCTAATTTTTTAAATAACTCTTAACCGAATTTTATTTGTGAACTTTTTTGCATTGTGTATCTATATATTTTCAATTTTTTTCAAATAATATCTAAAATGTAAAATGATGAGAGTTAGCTCTAATTTGCTCATCTATATATGCGTAAGTACTGGTAAAGTTTTTAAGTTTTTAGTAATTTCTCAAGACAATAGTTAATTCTCGCAAAATCAGTTTAAAGTAACTTTGAATGAAAAGTTAATTACTAGGTTAAGAAATTCAATCGGAAACTTGACTAGTGGGTTCCAAGTTGTCCGATCTACAAAAGCTCCTTGCTTCCGTCCACAAGAAAGGGGTTGTGGCCTGAGCATATGTAATTATGACATATACGCTAGGTCAAGATAGATTATATAACAGTCAAGGATATATAATTATCCCTGAGAAACCCAATCTCCCCCACGTGTTGTGTAGCCAATTTTATAACCCTCAGTCAAGCTAAGCCCCTGCAAATAAATTATGATATTATTAATGATCAATATATAAAACCATGGACAACGTGAATGATGTCCGAAATTACATTACCATCATTTCACGAGTTTCGACTCCCCTGCCTATGTACAACAACTTACATAGGCCTATTTGTGGACTCCGCAACAAATCATTTCTTCTTTAAATAAACAAATTGCTCCATATATCGACGACTTAATATATATAATAATTTCATAGTGTTTATCAAAGTTGGTTTCTCTGTTTTTGCAGGACTTCCAAAATTTGAAGGACATCAAATTCAATCATTGCGAGTCGATGGTTCGCATGCCTGACCTCTCGTGTACTCCAAATATTGAGAAATTGGATTTCAGTCATTGCAAAAACTTGGTAGAAGCCCATGAGTCCGTCGCATATCTTGACAAGTTGCAGGTGTTGAATTTAAGGGAGTGCTCTGAACTTGGTGTTTTTCCCGATGTGCTCAAGTCTAAAAAGCTGCAAGCACTCGATCTTTGTCATTGCACAAAACTTGAAAGGTTCCCTAATATTCCACATAAACTCGAAGGCTTTGAAAGGCTTACCTTAGAAGGGATCGCTATTAAAGAACTTCCCTACGTCAATAGAAAATCTTGCCGCTTTGCAAGAAATGCATATAAAGGATTGCAAGAACTTGGAAAATCTTCCATCTAGCATTTATAAGTTACAAAACCTTATAAACTTGAACATTGAGTGTTGCACGAATTTAATCGGGTTTCCAAAGTATGAGAATTCAGTTGATTCGTGCATGAAGGCCGGACTTTCAAATTTACGCAACTTAGCCCTTAGAGGATGTAATCTATATGAAGTAGAGTTTCTTGAGAATCTTTCTTGTTTTCCCCTCTTGGTTGAATTAAATCTGGCAGAGAACAATATTATTGCCCTTCCTCCATCCATCAATAAGCGTGATCGTTTGTCTCAGTTGCAAGTTGAAAACTGCCATCAATTACAAGAGATTCCAGAGCTTCCCATATTTTTGCGTTTTTATGCAGATAATTGCGAATCTCTACAAAAAAATGAAGATTTATCCTCAATTCATCAATTTTTCCTAAACAGTTTGATTGATGGGCTTGACTCACTTGACCGGGTTAGATACTCTCTCTCTCTCTCTCTCTCTCACACACACACACACACACACACACAAACACACCATATTGATGTGGAGTATATTTTGCTAGGTCCATTGTGTGCTTGTATATTGCCATAGTAGAAAATGCAAGACTGAAGGCTTAAGAAAAAATACAAACAAGTATGAAGAGGTTCTACATGTATATGCATGTAACTTCGGTAGCTCCTATACTTTTATGGGAATGATTTCTATTGCATGAGACTTATGTATTAATGCAAGCAAGGATCAATGGATCTTCTCATTTGGTTACTAATACTAACTTGGATACTTTCTACTGGTCTATCTTTGTAACAATTTCAGCAATATATCACAAGATTTCTCCCTCAAGGAGAGATGCCCCAGTGGGTCCTTCCCATTGAAGAGGATTCTGTGTCTGTCATGGTTTCAAAGGACTTGTATGACAAGATTCTTGGATTGGTATTCTGTGGCATTCTTGGCGATGTTGAACCCAACATTTTAGTGCACGCACACGTCGATGGTAAAGAGCAGGGTAGAATAGAAGATGCGTTCCCCTATCCATTGCATTCAAAACATATCTACCTTCGCTATGTCAAACCATTTGACTTGTGGGGATTAATTTATTTTGGTCAAATTGATGGGAATATTGTAAAGTTGAGCCTTACAAAATCGACAAAATTGAAAAATTGGGGACTCCGAATAATATGCAAGCAATTAGGGAACGATTTAAAGGCGGATCTTCGAGATAATCAATTTATAGACCTAGCTTTACTCTATGAAGTCGGTCATGAATCAGCAAATTCAATAGCCGGGAGTTCACTCAGGCACGAAGATAATTCGAGCGAAGCAAATCTACAGGAGGACTTGCAAGATTGTCAAGTGAGCGGTGAGGAGCAAAGTCAAATAGTACCAACGAGAAATCATGAGCTTTTCTCCTCGAGGCATGCGAACCAAGACCATGGGGACTTCTAATTGGGTTGGTAGAGATGAGTATGGCAGTGTTTGCTCGCTGCTTTTGTTGTTAGGATGATGGGAACTTACCAAGGAAGTAATTCTTAGGTAAGTGAACTCAACTAATCTCCATTACAATGCCTTTTTTCCCCTTCTCGTTTTCTTTTCTCAATAACTTGATGTTAGTTCTCACTTTTACCCATATATATAAATTCATTGAGGTTTTTTATGTGTCCACTTCAACTAGCATTAACTTTGCTAGCTACAACGATGGAAATGATCAGACTTGGAGAGAACTAGATGAAGGGGCTTGGGATGTGCATTTTGATGCCGGCGGAGTGGAGGGACAATTTGGAAGAGAGAGACACAAACATCCATTGGAGTATATAGAGGACGAAGGCATCAGAGAAACCCAACAACACTCTCCGTGGGTTCTCTTATCTATCTTTGTTCTCATTTTCACTCTCTTTCTTTGCACTTTCATTTCCACGTATTTTCGATTCAAAAATCATTTCCTTTATTTGTAATTTTGATTTCCAGTGCATCCGCTTTTCTTCGCACTTCGTTAGCCCATAGATTTATCTCTCAATCCAAGTCCTCATTCATCATTTTCATACTCAAATACGGAATCATTGAGCGATCACAATCCCTCTCTTTTCGCTTTATTATATTGTAAATAAATTTAAACTCGTGTTTCATAACAACCTTGAGCGCATAGTTATTTTCACACTGTCATTTTTTTTCTTGATAACTGACTTTTGAAGAATTATAAATGTTGAATTTTTTTGTGAAATAAAAAGAGACATCTTTCTCGACAATTTAACCTTCCGTCTGATTATGCACTCCCATCGTGCCCTCTTAAACCTTTTTTTATTTCTTCTTTCTCTTTGATTTTTCCCGCTGTTGTAAAGCTTCTTCCTTTTCTCTTCTCTTCCGCCGTAGCCCGAACTTCCAACTCCACTGACGCCTCATCTTCCATCCCCACACCAGCCATCTCCGACGAAATGGAAGAAGAAGAAGACGATGTTCGTCTTCCCGAAACGGAGTCCCTAGCGAACCCGACGGCGACGGAGACCGGCCAGTGGAGGCGACGGGCTACCACCGCCGACCGAAGCCATGGAAACTGATGACGATTCTCTCCTGAGGTTCTGGGCTTCGTGCAGATTGCTATAGATCAGGTAACGCCTGGCACGTCCGAATCTTTTTTTTTTTTTTTTTTAAAGTTAAACGTAATACTTGAGATGGATTTTGAATTTCTATGCGGTTGGTGCTGCAATTGCGCGGGAACTTGAAGGGCGTGTTGTTGAATTTGTTCGAGAGACGCTGAACTGGTGTTTCATCGTGAGTTTTTCTGTGGATGCTGGATAGTGAATTCATAGATTGTTGACGTTACGCGCTGCAAAATCAGCGACAATCTCTGGAAAGGTATAGCTTTTCTTTCTTTGTTTTCATAGGTGGCAATTTACTGAAAGAAGTAGGTGAAGTCTAGGTTCGAATGAAAGACAAGCGAGGAAGGCTGAAATAATGGGAAGGAGGGCATACATGGGTTGGATCAGTCCCCTTCTCAGGTGAAAAATTGAGCAAATCTGGGTGCTGTAGGTTGGGAGGGAGGGAGGGAGGGAGGAAGGGAGGGATTTGGGTGCTTATGAGGTGACTAGGAAATGTGGATGTGTAGTATGTACTCATCATACAGATGTGCGGCGGGTGATTGGTTTGTCAGGAGAATTGAATTCTGAGAAACTTCGATCACTGGGATAGAGGGTTCTGTCTCTATGTTTTATGAGGTGCTTGAAGAGGCAAAACCATGGAGGAATGAAGAAGATGCAGTGAGATGGCAAGGAACTAGGAAAGGTTGCTCAATAGTGGAGTCCTTCAACCACTTCTTGACTCTGGCAACTAGGAAGAATTGAAAGCCAAATTTACTTGGAGTGTGAGAGTAATATCAACATCAGTTTTGCCCAGGGATAACTATTTAGGTGGTTATTTTCTTTCACCCAGTGGACTGTAGATATGAAAATGAAATAATCACAAGAAACACGGTGTTTACATAATCTATTCAGTAGAATAGAGACAAAAGCACAAGAAGCTGATTGTTGATTCTGAATTCTGAGGATTTTGCAGTACTTTAGGATTCTTTTTTTATCCTTATGTGCTGTGGTTTTTAAGAAGGAAAATGACTGAGAAGCTAAAACTCCTAGATGCTTCTTGAATTTTTGAGTGAAACCTGATTAATGAAAGGTTAACTTCTGAGGTACAAATAATAAGACACACTGGTATGAGTAACATGTAGTTTCTCATATTAGTTGCTGTTTTTGCTTTGGTGTTGTTAGAGCCATATCAATTTGAGTGTTAGGTGGGATTTGCATCTGAATTACAGGATGAGTATGTATTAATAATCATTACTTGGAAGTTTGTGACCAGTATGTTATACTGGACCTGCAAGATCTTGATCTTATAGCTGCAAGTTATGGATTCATTCCATTAGTAGCTGCATATTGATACTGAAATATTTCTACTGTTGCAACTTGATGCTGATTTCTTCCTAAGTTGCCTATTGTACTCATAATTTGTTCTCCTAACAAGTAATGAGACCTATTTGCCTCTTTTGTATAAAGTGCGGCATTGAAGTTCCGGTTGTAAGAAACTGGTTTTGGTAACTAGGTGCATTTCAGATATGTTGTTTATTTTCTTTTAAAATGATTAGTATTTCAGTCTTCATTAGTGAACGATCTCAAATTTATTTATGTTATAGTTTGATTGAACAGCTGTGTGATTGTTGAGGATGCGAACATCATTCTGGCAGGAAGAAACTGGTGTAGTGAGACATGAAATGTATGTTTATCATTGCCATGATTAGCCTGCAAGTTTATGCTAGTTTGTCTGGAGAATTCTGTGGTCTCCTAGTGAACATGCATGCTCCAAAAAAATCCTTTTTTACCTGGTCATCTGTCAAAACACTTGGGTATGGATAGTGCTCCATACTTTTTGGAAAATGACTTCCACCTTTAAAATTAGGAAGTCATTTTCCTTAAATTTAAACTGGGTATTTTCTGGTTGACTGAAGTCATTTTTCTTTGACCAGCTTATTTTCCCACACCAAACACTAAAAAATGGAAATAGAAATTTTCTGGCAATATATTTTCCTTCAAACAAATAGAGCCCAAGTCAAATTTGAGTTTCATCTTTCCAAACTACCTTTGATCATAGTAGAAATATAATTGGTCTTTAAGGACCACATACTTTATATATAGATACTCATTTGCATCTATGCATAACCACCTAATTATGCACGTGTGCATCCCCTTTAGCCTTTTTATTTATTTATTTATTTTTCATTCATTCCCCTTAAACCAGGTTGACTATATATATCCTAAAATAAATTTTTGTAATTCTTTCTTCTATCATTCTTTTTCTTTGTTTTAATTCTCTCTCCACCTTCTTTCTTTGATAACTCCTAATCTCCTTCCTTATCTTCACCATAGGCAAACTTTGAACTCCTTTGACGCCATTTTCAATATCTTGATTGCTCATCTTTCATCCGACACCAGCGAGCCTTGACGAGTGGAAGATTGCCACTTGCCAATGGAGCTGACAAACAGAGGAAGTTCTTTGTAAAACAGCCTAGCGAACTGAAGGTGACAGAGACTGCTGAGTGGAGGCAACGGACTACCACCATCGACCGCAGCCATGGAAACTGATAACATAGCTTGGGGTGAACGATTCTCTCCTGAGGTTCTGGGTTTTTGCAGCTTGCTATAGATCAGGTAATGCCTGGCACAGCCGATTGTATTAAGTTGATGAAATACTTGAGCTGAAGTTTGAGTCTGATTCCTTTGGTGCTATAATTGTGTGGGAACTTGAAGAATGTATAGTTGAATTTGAACAAGAGATGTTGAATAAGTGTTTCTTTGTAAGTGTTGTCTGTGGATGCTTGGTAGTGCATCCATTGGTAATCGACATTACATGCAGCAAAATTAGCAACAATCCCTAGAAGGTATGGGTTTTCTTTCTCTCTTTTCATAGGTGGTAATTTATTGAAATAAGTAGGTGAAGTCTAGGTTTAAAGAAAAAACAAGCAAGGCCAAGTGCAACAAAGGGAAGTTGGGTGTACATGGGGTGGCTTAGTCCCCTTTTCAGGCAAAACCAGAGTCAATCCGGGTGCTGTAGGTTGAGAGGGAGGGAGGGATGGATTTGGGTGCTTTTAGTTGTCTAGGAAATGTGGATGTGTAGTATGTGCCTATTATAAAGATGTGCAGCAGGTGATAGGTTTGCCAGGACAATTAAATTGTCAGAAGCTCCAACCACTGGGATAGGACTCTGTGTTAAGTTTCATAACGCTTTTGAAGAGGCAAAACCAGAGAGGAATGAAGAAGATGCAATGAGATGGCAAGCCACCAGGAAAGGTGTTTGCTTGACAGTGGAATCCTTTTACCACCTTTTGACTTTAGCACCTAGGGAGAATTTAAAACCAAATTTCCTTGGAGCAGGAGAATAATGTGAACATCGGTTGTACCCATGGATAATTGGTTGGGTGGTTATTTTCTTTGGCACTGTGGTGTGGATATGGAAAAAGAAAAAAATCATGAGAAACACAAAGTTTTCATAAGTTAGTTATTCAGTGGAATAGAGACAAAATCCCAAGATGCTGATTGTCAATTCTGATTTGCGAGGGCTGCACAACAGTTTTAGGGATCTCTCTTTATACTTATATGCCATAGCATTTGTAAAGGAAAATGACCCAGAAGCTAAAACTCCAGGAAGCTGCTTGAATGTTTGAGTGAAACCTCATTAACGAAAGAAAAACCTCTGAGGTACCTATGATAGGGCACACTGAACTGAGCAACATGTAGTTTCTTAAATTAGTTCTTGTTTTTGCTGTGCTGTTGTTAGAGCCATATCAGTTTAACTGTTTGGTGGGATTTGCATCTGTATTACAGGATGAGTATGTGGTGAGACATGCATTTGTTCCATTGGTAGCTGCATAATGATACTGAAACATTTTTACTGCTGGCAACGTGATGCCGATTTCCTCTTGAGTTTGCCTTTATACATGCATGCATGAGAGAATTTTGACTCTCATTCTCATATTTTTTTTCTCCTGACAAGTAACAAGATCTATTTCTTTTCTTATATAAGGCAAAGCTTGCGTTGGACAGCCTTGAAGTTCCAGTTGGGTAAGATACTGGTTTTCAGTAACCAGGTGCACTGCATATATGTTACTTTATTTTCTAATTAAGATGATTAGTATTTCAGTGAATGATTTCAGATTGGACTCTTTGATTGAACAGCTGTGTGATTGTTGAAGATGGGAACGTTATTGCGGCAGGAAGAAACCGGACTAATGAGACACGGAATGTATGTTTATCATTACTTCTCCACCCTTTTATATGGATTTTGGCCAACAGCACTTTGTTATTGTTCCAAATTGATACCCTCAAATTATTTTTATTGTTGATCATTTTATGTTTCCCCCTTAATATGTATTTATTAGATAATAAATTAATATATCTGAGCAAATCTGTTAATGAGTTGAATATTCCATGCATTGTTAGGTTGTAAGGGCTTTTGTTCCCATTACCCTTCTTAAAATATGGCTACATTTAACAATAACAATAATCTTGCTTTATTATGCACAATGTTTTAAGTTTTTCATTTGCCGTTGTGCTATGTCTGTAACCATATTGCGGTCTTTATATGCTTGTGTGAAGTTTTTAACATTGTTAGGCCGTATGTAGCTAGAATTTTGTTATAGTTATATGGTGTAAAAATGCATTGCTACCATTTTATTGCCTTTTAACATGTCAGAATCTGCGCCTTGGGCAGAGTTCTTCATACAATGGCCATTTACACAACTAGTTTAAGCCTGGTTCTGGTTGAGATCATCTCTTATCTAATATTTCTGTCTTCATTTATAGTCATGAGGTGACATTACTATAGATGAATTTATGGATAGTAATGGATAGTTGATGCCAAAAATTATGGCCCTGTTAGTATCTTGTGGAGCTTAATAAAAAAAAAAGGCACCTTGCTACAGGGGTATAGTTAAAAATACTGTTAGAAAAGGTGGAGGTGGCTGATTCAATGAGAAGCCTCTTTTTCCATGTGAGATTCTCAGCAACTTCAAGCGAGCAAAACTTATCGACTTAATGTAGCATATGCCTTGATCAATCATACATGTACTCTTAATCAGTTAACTTAATGGAGAAAACACATTTCTCAAGAATTGCATTTCCAAAATTTATGTTGAAACTACAATATGAGCAACTGTCTCTTTGACAAAGCTCCTAAGTTTTGATATGCTTGCTTTGTTTTTCTCCTTGTGCTTTCATAGGCAACAAGACATGCAGAGATGGAAGCTCTTGATATTCTTCTTGGACAGTGGCAGAGGACTGGATTTACAGCTGCAGAAGTTGCAGAGAATTTTTCAGCATGCTCCCTTTATGTGACATGTGAACCATGCATAATGTGTGCAGCAGCATTATCGATCATTGGTATATCTGTTGATCATACTGAAATAAAACTGAACTCTGCTAAAAAAAAATTTATTTATAAATGATTGGATGACTCTTGCCCTTTTTAGGTATAAAGGAAGTATAATATGGTTGTGCAAATGATAAATTTGGAGGCCGTGGCTCAATACTGTCTTTGCATTCAAGTAGCTCTGAGGCATGTTTTAGGTCAGTTTCTGAACTCGCTTTTGCTGCTGGTGTTGTATCGACATAGCTTTACTTTGAAATTGTGACAAATGACAATTGACAAATAAAGCTTACTGGAGGTTTCTGATTCCTTATGTTGATAACTGAGGGATGTGGGTTCATAGCGATTGTGTATGTTGTCACGTGTCGAATATTGTAACATATAACCATTAAAATAAATGGAGGTTCATGGAAGTAATTTTCCATATTTTCAGTGCTTTCCTTCGTCTAAATGGAAGAAAGTGGTGTTTCTGGAAGCATCAAGAAGTCAAGTTTATAATTATTCTTTCTTTTACCGCTTTGTTTCCTTTTTCTTAAATTCTTTGTGACTTGTTAAACATTTCGGTATTCTTTATTTGCCTAAAAAGTTTACAGTTCTGAGAAGTGCTACAAGTTAAGTTAACATTAGTTTCTTTTTCCTTTTCCCTCTCCCCCTCATTTCTTCATTTCTTCTTCCTGACTTTTTTCACTACAGCGAGATTCTTTGATGTCTTTAATGTTATCATGTTTAAATCAAGAAATATAGTATCTTCAAAGAAGTATGATATTCTAACTATGAGGAAATTTATGCTTTCTGATATGCCATAGGCAACGTACTTGATAAAGAAATCTCATTTCTTGTCTGATAGTTGCAATTGTCTCTTCTTGCATACATGAGAGCATATGCCCGCTAAATGGTGGGGTATGGCTTGTGTTTCCAGCTTGATTTTTTTATCTGTCTGTGCTGTAATGAGCTAACGTTTCATGTTTCCTGAGCTTGATCAGAGCTCATCAATTTTTACTCTGACTTTGTTGACATAAAAGTTAAAACATAGTGAAAACAGGATCTGTTTCATTGTGACTTGAGCAGTACATGAAGTTGTGTAATCTCAACTATGGACATTGTTTTTCTTTTGAAGTGTTAATTTTGAAAGAATAAGCTCAAGTACTGGGGGGAGAAGGAAGAGATGTACCAACGATGCGTCTAACAAGAAGTTAAAAGGGAAAAAAACCATGAAATCTCTTACTTTAGAGCTTGAAATTTATGTTTATGTTGCAATTAATAATCTGATTATGAGTCAAAAGCATTGGGAATTCTGGATCAAAGGGTTTCAAATGTTATGGAGGAATAATGGCATCAGAAGCCATTTCTCTTCTGTGAAATTTTTATGAAGGAGGGAACACTAATGGTATAAATGGCAATCAAGCATTTTAATCAGTTGAAATGTCTGTTTGAAAGAATGTTATTATACTGCAGTTTGCACCTATTTACACTAGATAACCTAAGGGAAATGGTAGGTCATTTTCAGCGGACCCATAGTTAAAAAATACATTTTAAGAGGCTTCTATGAGCATAATAGAGATATCCTACTTTTGAACCAAAGTTTTGAGCATTGTGCTTGCTGGCCACTTGAAGACCTTCCGAAAAATTTATCTTTTGGTGCCTAATATGGTGGTCTTCCTAGCACTGATCCCCTTCCATAATGGTTAAGAAGAATTCAGGAAGCCTCTTTATATTTCTTCTTCTCAATCCATTCTCTCAACCAGCAATAGAAAGAACTGTAGCTGGGGCTTTCGGTGATTGGAAATCTTACTGAACAACTCTCTCTCTCTCACACACACACACACACACACACACCCGCACTAGTCCATATGTAAATTGTTTGCTGCAGTGAAGATACGTTGTTGTATCCTTGGTCTGGAGAATTATCTGCACTCCCTGGTAAATAAAGCTGACCCAATGGAATGTTTTGGAATGACTAAGGGCTAGTAAAATTGCAAGCATAGAACTAGTGGGCCATTGGATAAATAAGAACCCATTCAGCAGTTTTCTCCATCAAGGATAAGGTGCTTAAGAGTGCTCATCTTGACATGGTGCATACAGTTATCCAGACTGACATTCACTGAGTATGGTTGTCTGAGTGGAGCGGTGTTCAGCCTTATTATAATGATCGCTATGAATTGGTGTAGAATTGGCCTAGTAAACAAAAGGCAAGAGTTTCAGATACCCATTTTTTTTTCTTTTTTGGCTAATTTTCAGATGCCCTGCTATCATATGTAGCTTCCTCTAGACTCGGTACACCTAGCAAGATTGCCATTTGAAAAATGGAATGTCATGTCCTTGGTTAAGGAAAAGACGAAGTGCAGTATCTTAATAGTTGATAATCCATCGGTTAGACTCGTTATTCCTATTGTGAATTACTAAGCATAAATAGTTCTTGGTCGAGCAACTGTCCAATTTGTGCTCTTCAATTGCATATATTTCAAAAGACTGATTGGACCATAACCTTTTCATCCCTCTGCGATAATTAGTATGCTTTAGAAACTGATTATATATAGAAAAGATGGTTAAATAATTTTTCTTTGCAATGATAAAATCTAGTTGGTTCATGTTTTTCTTTGTTTTGTTGAACCTTGTTGCATGAAGTATCATTTCTCTCCTCATTTTTCCCCTCCTTTTCCATTCATTTTCTATTTATGACATTGTGGAATCTATGATTTGTTCGTATATATGTATGGTGAATGCTAATATTTGATTTTCAGCTCCACACAGCTCACGGGTTACTCAGGCTTAAAATTAGATCTACGTGATTTGATTCTTCCTGTTGAATCTTCTCATGCCTTTGCACTACTAGGTGAAAACTTTGAACTTATGATTCCTTGCTTTTCTGAACATCATGTACTTCATGTAGAGATGGAACGATTATTGGTTACTTGTGCATATAACAAGTGTAGTGCATGGTGTGACCTTGCTGTATTTTAGCCTTTTAGCAACTGAATGGCATGGATTAGGGCGCTGTGGCAATGTTTCTTGCTGCAGCAGTATGATATGATGCTCATGCAACTTTTGAGTATACCAACAGCTATAAATTCCCTTGTATGGTGTTTGCCAATGACAACGAGGCACTATTAAGGTCTTAGAGATGAAGTTTTAGACAACATCCTTGTTCTTTGTTCCTGATTGTTGGTTTATTTTGATTATTTTGTTCATTGTTTTTAATCCTGTCAGTTCATCTCTTCATTTGACTAAAACCTAAAGTCAAACTCGCAGTTCAAGGTAGTTCCTATTCTTAAGGTGAACTCATTGCAAAATTACTTTCAAACTATAGTTTTTGTGACTCTTTGTATTCTACATTAAAGTGCAAATCTGGATGTGAGATCATTGTTGCAGATTCTGGCATAGTAAGATTCTCTGCTGTTTGTGTGATCTCAGAAACAGTTAATGGTTATTATTTTGTCTCAGGACCTTAAAAAGTTGCATAATCATAGTGTGTTCAGACAGCTCTTTAAGTGAAGAGATCCCTGTGAATAGTATTTACGATAATTAGCATTCTATATATGGTATGAGGATGTAGTTAAACATCTAGAATTCTATAAAGTGTCTTCAAATGATATAGTGCACTCTGACTGACAATGCATGCGCCATTTACCGCTTTTCCAATTACAGGATTTCATCAAGGACCTGATAAAGAAAGCGTGAACGTCCAGATCAGTTTTTGCCCCGATGTTCATGTGTTTATTGAGGGTTGCAGCTGTGATCTTCCATTTTATGCTTTAACTTTATCATCATATTGTCAGATAATTTATGGCAAAATCCTGTGTAGGCATAACTTTTTTTATGCTAATTTTTGTCATCGACCTATCATGTAATCGAGCTTGATTATTTTTTTACATTTTTTTTATGAGCTTTCGAGCTTTGAGGTAATTCTAGGCGTTTTATTTATGTGTCTAAACTTCTCAATTCTAGTCCATATCATGCGTGATCCCTAATGGTCAGCAACCTAATGGCCTGGTGCCTAGCCACAGGCCCAAGCATGTCGGTCTGTCTTGTGCCTTACCACAATAATATCCTCTTGCATGTACATGTTATATTCTAAGAGACAAGACTCCAATCCTACTCAAACGAATCTCTTCTAAGCAACCTTGGCCCTATGAGTATGCTTTGATCCTCTACATAAATGTTGGGCATTTAAAGCGCGAATGATAATCATTCTGGTCAAAAATTAATTTTTGGAAGATAAATAGATTTAACCACTGGGATTCGCCCAAGTGGCCACCCTTCTAACATGGAAGGGGGAGGTGAAGGGTTCAAATCCCCACATTCTCAGGAGGAATGGGGTGGGGACGCGTAAGTTTCAGGAGTGGTTTCAACTCCCTGTAAGAGACAGGACAAAAGTCTGAGAGTGGGTGTAGAGTAGGAATAGAGTAGGATTGACAAAAAAAAAAAAAAAATAAATAGATTTTTCTATTTTTATTTCTAGATGAGTTCTAAGCAAAAAAATTATCCGTTTGATAACCACATAAGATTTCTATTTTAAATAGAAATTCATTTTATAACAACATAAATTTTTTTCCCTTTTGGACGGCGGTGACTAGTGGTGGTCGGCGGCAATAGACAGCCGGCCACCGGCGGCGGTGGTGATGGTGATGGCGGTCGGCAACTTGAGTGGCGCTTTGTGGCCGATGGGCGGCGGCGATCGGCGGCGGTGGTTGACGGCGACGGATGGATGACCGATTCATAATAAGAACAAATGATGTGAATAATTTTTGTTTCTTATTTTTGTTCCAAAAATAGAAAAATAAAAAAAAATTTACTTCCGATTTCTATTCCAAACTTATTGTGGAACAAAAATTGATTTCATAATTAGGAAAATGAAATAATTTTATGTAATAGATTCCAGAAACAAGTTTGGAATAAAAAAATTTTCTCAAACAAAAAATTTGGTTTGTCATGCACCCCGTAATATCAACTTCTTTGGCATAGTAAAAATTTGACAATAAGAGTTTATCAAGCTGTAAATAATAACAAACTTGATCAGTTGCAATTATTCTAGTTGTAATGTTTCCAATCAAGGGCCTACATTCTTTGTCGCTTAGTTGATCAAGGTTGGAGGAAGACCTTGAAACTTTATAGACAATTTCACCCTTTTAAAACCACAGATTGAAGCAACTTAGTATTGTCTCCATCCTCGTATCCACAAAATATATATACACACACACATAAACTCTCCAGTTTCAATCTAGAGATGCTTTAAAATATAGAGTTAATATTACGAAAAACTTCAAATTTTGGTATATCTATGATAAATTTATTATAAATCAAGTTTTTGTATATATATATATATATATATATATATATAAACTCTACCTTACATGATTCAGTTTCAATCTAGAGATGCTTTAAAATATAGAGTTAATATTACGAAAAACTTCAAATTTTGGTATATCTATGATAAATTTATTATAAATCAAGTTTTTGACCATCAAAAACTTTAAATTGATACGACTATGATATATCTTAAAATAATTTTTTAATCATAAAAAATTCTAAACAGAGTCAATTGTATCAAATTTATCCTTCATTAATTTCCATTAAATTAGGTTAATATCAAGAAAAATCACAAACTGCTACGTTTGTGATAAATTGAAGATAAAGCTCTAAAATTGTACATCCATCAATTGTTACATGTCATCCAACTCAGCAACTTGATGGTAAATTTAACAAAAATTAACTGAGGGTAAATTTGTCATATGTGTATCAGTTTTGGATTTTTTATGATAAAACTTAGTTCATGATAATTTATAACTAGTGTAACAGTTTAGGGTTTTGTTTATTGACTTTGAAAAAAATCATAGTCAAATTACTTAGGCACATTTATGCTCCTCAAAACAGCAAGCCGAAAATTCCAATTTTACCGAATTAAATGCCTCCGTCATGTCAGCCTTGATCATCCAATAATTTTACTATTTCATGAGATAATGTCCCGCGTGTGTCGTCATGATGAGATTTCGCGCCATTTTCCCAAATCTCATATGATCCTACACACGTTCATTCCCTTCTTCATGGCTCGGTTCATCCGAAACCTGCACCCATCTTTCCAAGCGCTTCTTCAAACGTGCGAGTCATGCGACCCGTGACGGTCGCGCAGTCTCTGGACACCTTAGGAACGAAAACCCAGATAAAACTCGGGAGTTTCTGGACAAATTTCAATGCCCAGATGTTCGTTCGTTCGTTCGTTCACGAAGATGATCGTGGGTCGCGTGTGAACTGGCCGCCTTGACAACACCCTGAAACTGTTCTACAAAATGCCCTTGAGAGATGCAATTTGCTGGAACACGATGATCAAAGTCTGCCTAGATTGCGGGGACTTGACGACGGCGGAAGAGCTTTTCGATGAGATGCCTGAACCAAGTGTTTTTTGTGGACGACGATGATAGATGGGTTCTTTCGATTTGGACGGAGTTGAGCGGGCAGAGAGATTTTTCAAGCAGATGCCTATAAGAGATCTTGCTGCGTGGAATGCGATGCTTCATGGGTATTGTGAGAATGCCAGAGTGGACGATGCTGTGAAATTGTTTGAGCAAATGCCTTCTTGAAATGTGATTTCTTGGACTTCAATGATTGGCGGGCTTGACCAAAACAGTAAGAGTGAAGAAGTTTTAATTGTATTTGAGAGAATGTTCAAGTTTGGTGTTGTACCCAATCGACTACTTTGGTGTGTGCATTGAGTGCCTGTGCAAATGCATCGTCTCTTCCTCTTGGTGTGCATATTCATGGTCAGGTTTTTAAGTCAGGATTCTGCCTTAGCGTATTTGTATGTGCTTCTCTTATTACTTTCCACACTAACTGCAAGCGAATTGAGAAAGCAACCCAAGTCTTCAATGAAGCAGTGTATAGGAATGTGGTCATATGTATGGCTTTTCTAACTGGTTATGGCTTGAATGGTAGGCATGAAGATGGCCTGAAGGTGCTCAGTGACATGATGAGAGCAAGTGTTCTTCCTAATCAATCTTCATTTGTAAGTGCTTTAAATTCTTGCTGTAGTTCAGAGTCTCTAGATTGAGGTAAGGAGGTCCATGCGTTAGCTATAAAGCTGCAATAAGGAAGTGATGTATTTGTTGGCAATTCTCTTGTAGTCATGTATAATAAGTGTGGAGCCGTTGATGATGCTGTTGAAGTTCAAAAGACTCAGGGAGAAGAACATCGTCACCTGGAATGCCATTATTTGCAGGTGTGCACAACATGGCCAAGGGATGTGGGCTATGGAGTTGTTTAGCCAAATGATATGCGGACTGGTACGACCAGATAAGATCACACTCACGGGACTGCTTTCTTCTTGTACAAATTCTGGGAATGTTACAAAAAGGGGAGATGCTTGTTCAGATATTTTAGTGAGAACACTTCCATTGAATTGAAGCACGAGCATTATGCATGTATGGTGGATGTGCTAGGACAATGTGGGAAACTAGAGGAAGCAGACGATTTTGTAAGAAACATGCCCCTTAAAACTACCCTTAAAACTAACTCCATAGTGTGGCTTGCTTTGCTTAGTTCTTGTAGGATGCATTCTAACCTAGATTTGGCAGAAAGAGCTGCAAACTATATTCTTGACCTAGAACCACATTGTAGTGCTGGTTATGTTTTACTGTCCAACTTCTATGCTTTTGCTAATAGATGGGGTGATTTCTCACGATTAAGAGTGACTATGAGGGATAAAGGGATTGTGAAGCAACCGGGTAGAAGTTGGGTTATCATAAAGGGGCAAAAGCATTTATTTTTTTCCGGGGATAAATCCCACCCTTTGAGTGAGAACATATATTGGAAGCTGGATAGTTTGAATATGAAATTGAAGGAATTGGGTTATGTTCCAAATAAGAGGTTCTCTCTCCATGACGTGGAAGACGAACAGAAGGAAGAGTCATTGTTTTGCCATAGTGAAAGGCTTGCTATTGCATTTGCATTGATTACATTGTCGAGGGTAGTACGATAACAGTAATGAAGAATCTTTGCATTTGTGGGGATCGTCATTCCGCAATTAAACTTATTGCAAAGATTGTTTATCATGAGATCATTGTGAGAGATTCCAGCCGCTTTCATCACTTCAGGAGTGGCATATGCTCTTGTGGGGATAATTGGCAGCGAGGGCATAAGTTTATTTCTCCTGTCATGAACCTGTAAAGATCCTGAATTTGCTCATTATGTTAAGCATTGATGAGAGTGGATTAGCTAACACAAGCACTATTTAATATGGGCTTGCTTTTATCATGTAATAGACAATGAATTCATGTGGAATCCATGGCTTTTTGTATCAGCTTTGGTTTTGTCTAGGAGGCCAAGGGAGTTCAAATATTTCTTAGCTGTATGAGTTGGGCATGTGGAAAGTTGGAGACTTGGGAGGAAATCTTGCATTGGATGGCATTGCCATTCATGGGCTCCATGCGGGGATTTTGTTGAGAATTGAGTATTATCACTTTCCTTATGGCTTTGATCCCACCATAAAAAAAGGAAGCTATTCACAAGTAAGATATCCCTTCTGCAGAATTAAATTAAGTGAAAACCCAGAGCCTTGGAAATAGCTACTTTCCATCTCTCTTGCAGAGAGGTAGAAATTGTGGCATTTAGAGAGAAGGAAGTACTGCTTGGTAAAATAAAAGAAACCTGCCTTAGAGAAGTATCGCTTTGTAAAAGAAAAGAAGCCCCCCAAACAAAAGAAAGGTACCTTCCCTGCCTCCTTTTTTGTGATTTGGAATTGAAAGTTGGTCCTTTTTTGAAAAGTCCCATCAATTCTTGTCCTCTATTACATTCTTAGAGCCTTTCTGTCTCTTCATCAGGTCCATGAGATGCAACAAAAGCTTCTTCATCTCTGGATGAAATTTGACTTCACCTAATGTTCTCTTACAATTTTGTGGATCTCTTCAACAAATCGAAAGACCGAGTGAGATTACTTTATTTGTGGTGCCAAAATTAGTATTCTCATGTTGTATGTGTTGTCCAAGTTGAAAAGATGTTAGTAATAGAAATTGGTAGTCATAAGAACACAATAATATCTCAGTGTTCTAGCACAATTGATCAGTTATTGATTTATGCTCAAGTAGTGAAAACTATTTCTTTTAACAGTGATTAGTCAACTCTTCATTTTGCAGTTTTCAGTATCCTAAGAGGTCTGTCTCCCTAAGAGTTCTTTTGCTTTTCTGGAGGATTTTTTTGTGTTGTGTGGGGTTGATAACTCTTGTGCCATCTATTTTCTCACGTCTTCCTAATATTTGGCTCGGGCTCCCAATTGCCTGAGTCTTACTAACCACAATGGATTTATGTTGAAGATGAATTTCACAGTATCTCTGACAGTAACATTGTGGCACATCCTTTTAGGATTCCTTTTTTCTAATGATGAAAGCTGGATCTTAGAGTACATTTTAATTTATATTCATGACGATGCTTACTTGAAGTTAGTTCGCTTGTTGTAGGTTACGGGTTGTGCTTACCAAGTTTAACACTTTTCACAAATG
This sequence comes from Eucalyptus globulus, assembly GCA_014182545.1. NCBI lineage: Eukaryota > Viridiplantae > Streptophyta > Magnoliopsida > Myrtales > Myrtaceae > Eucalyptus > Eucalyptus globulus. The sequence continues at coordinate 34,348,672 of CM024721.1, read as the reverse complement.
TAAGTTACACTTGGCATTTCATTTGAAGCTATGTGTGCTCTAAGAGAAAAGATTATGGTTTTTTGTTGGACTATTCATGTTCTTTGGTCTCCTTAAACTTGCACATTATGTCAAGACTAGAGAGTTGTCTCCCAAAATGTCTACATAAACTGTGTTAGATTTTTTCTCCTCCTGCTTTACTTGGTCAACGAAATGCTGCCTCTCCTCGCCCTTAAGTTACTTTTTATCTTGCCGTTATGTTTAGAAAGCATGACTTCACTCTGGCCTTATTTGAAGAACTAGTTCTCTTTCGAGGTTAGAGGTATAAATGTTGAAGAACTGACTCTGTTGACATCTGGTTAGGAAAGTCGCGATTTTTTGACTACTAGAAAGTATGTTCTCATATGCTGGGTAAAATGGAGCTCTATCATTTGTTTACATGTGAATATGATAGATATCCAAGAGATCTAAACTCGTAATTCTTGAGAGTCGTGTCACGTTGCGATCTGATTTGCAATAAAGCTTTCTTCAGATTCATCACTTGCTAGCTTGCATTAGATGTTTATAACATAGCATACATATATGGCCGTGCAATGTCTTTATTCCCTCTCACATGGTTCATAGATTACAAAGGTTACTTTTTCAATGAAGGATTCACAGGATAGTCATATAGACATATCTTGTGTTTTTTGCAGTGTGAAAATGATAAAAGAGGTTTCACTGGAGAGTGATTTGGCTATTTTGATTCGTGGCCTTTACTTTGCAAGAAATAGAAAGAGAAGCATGTAAGCAGCTTTTTGAAGTACATGTAGAAGATTGTCATTAGGAGACGATTCTTGTAACTAGTATTCTTAGGATTTTTTTTTTTTTTTGTCAAAAGAACTTAATTACTTCAATTTTTAAAGGAATAGGAGTCTCAATAGTACGTTAATGGAGTGGGACCTAAAACTTGAATATGATGATCTTCCCCTAATGAGGGCGTTGTCTGAGCTACGTGTGTTGGGAAGAATAGAGTTAATATTACATCTATAAGTATAAAATCTTACACGATTTATTGACATTTTCTAGGCATCTATAATGCAACTTAACAACTGTATTAATGACCATTAACAATTTTAAATGATAGTTTGTTACATTAGTTACAATCCATGACTACTTGACTCCCCCTGCAAATAGCTGTATGAAGAGATAAATCCCTCTTAGTGAAGAATGAGGCTAATATATTTAGTTATCTCCGCACTCGCAGCAAAGTTTCTGGTAGTAACAGGTGAATGGGGTGCCCATACAGTTTGTGCAGAGCCTTTTATTGCTACTGAATAGGACATTTTTCCCCACGACTCATTGGGAATAATTTCAATTTTCATGTAAATAATATTTTCATACCTTTTTTAGCTGTATTTTTAGTCATTCTTGCAAAGTAAATGAATACATGTAACTAATACATAACTGAAATAGCTATCCACTTTTCAAACCCGCAATACTAACCATCTCTCTGCAACAGATCCGTAATGTTTCCACCCTTCTCTCTTACTTCACTTTGGACTCATTTAAGGTGTTGAAGGGAATGGAGCAAGAAATCTTCAATCAATTCATGAAACTGAGTTGTCATGTCATTCGAATTGATCGCATCAGGAACTCCCTAGAGTATGGAAGTCCACAAAAGCAGGACCCAAAGCTGGGACTCTTGAATAGAGTGTTGAAGCGTCGAAATGGGAAACAAGTGATGCGGAGGAGAGGATTAGATCTTATTCAGCGAAGACTGATGCCAAGAAGCGCTGTGGGCCGAGAGGACAAATTAGAAGCCGGTTCGTATTCCATGCTCACTACCCACTATTTCACTTTAGAGGGTGAGTTGAAGTTGTTAGAAAATGAAGGCCTTGTTTGATAAGCGGCTAATTCTTGACTATTTCTATTCTTTTGTTTCTTCAAACTAAAAAGAAACAAAATTGTTTAGTAATGTCAACTAATTTTTTATTCTCAAGAACAAAACAGTGGTCATGGAATGGATTTGGAACATAACTAAGAAGTTGAAAAAAGTTACTTCTTTATTCTCAAGAATAATTTCTAAAATCAATATATATTTTTTTTTCTTTACTTATTTTTCCTCCTCTAGCTGGTCGCCAAGCTCGATGATGGCTGGTGACCTCATTGGAGCATCACTAGCCTTAGTAATGGCCAGGCGAGGCTGACCTCACTAAGGGCCAATGAGGTTCCCCCAAGGCTCACGACCGACTAGAGGAGGAAGAAAAAGAGATGAAAAAAAAGAAAAGAAAAAGGAAATCTCAAAAAATTATGGAAAATTTAAAAAATTTTAGTTCACAAAAAAATTTGAAGGTTATACTAAACATATTCGTGTTTTTTTCTATTTTGGAAATAAGAATTTTGTATAGTTACTAACGCTTTCGAATTCTCAAAATCTCACTGAGGGAACAAAATCAAAACTATTTCTTAGTAGAAATTGTTCTCGAGAGCAGAATAGTTATCAAACGCACTTGAAGAGTTCAAGATTTTTCTAAAACCTCTATTCAATGGGGCAAACACCGACTCAAATGCTATCACGGTGGATTGATGAAGATCCACAATGAATGAAGACGAGATGGAAGAGGAATCGATGTTCTCATAGTTGATGGGTGAACAGTTTGATTGATTTCTCTAGCAAAATCAAGAAATGATGCTTTTTATGAATGGCATGATGTTGTAGAACCAATGGTGTCATGGAGGAGGTGTAGAGGTCTTTGGATGAAAGTGTGAAGCAATGGGTGATGCTATAGGTTGTGATAAAATGAAGTTGGAGGAATTGAAGGTAAGCTTGAAGTGATGGACAATGTATTGGTATGCATTTTTAGTATTTCCTTTTAATAAATTACGGCATATATCGTCGATGATAAAAATGATTTACAAAAGTGGCTTTATACTTATGCCCTTTAAGGATACTATGTCCTAGCATTAATTATAGATTGGTTGATTATGTAGAATTTCCTGCAACTGACATGTACTATATATTTCTAATTTTTTTTCTCTTTTTTGTTCTTGTTTCTCTATGTGATGATCAAGATTCAAGATGACTCGAATTTATACAATTTCTCCGAGGGGGAGAGACCAGTAATTGTAGAGAAATTGTCAAGTGGTTGGCATGAGATTCTTCGGTAAAAAAGTTAGCAAAATATTTTAACCCGTTATAAATGGATTGAATAGGGTCTTATAAAAACGAAGCCGGTTATAAATGGATCCAAATGGGTTTACCTCATGCTCATAAAACAACACATTTTAATTGGGTTGTCTGCTGTTTTTTAGCTGTTGGGGCCATGCACATTGCAGCCCATATGTATTCTACTCAGAAAAAAATTGCTTCTGCACATATTAATATCATGTGATCGATTTTGCCCTGGCTGAGGTTAGCTTGTTTCAATACGCTTAGAAACAATATGAGCTTTTTTATAATTTCAAATTTGAAAATGACAACAGTATCCTTAATTTTTGAAACATTACGACAGAAAATGACACACACATATATATGCTGGTTCGTTTGTGCAAGTCGCAATATTAAAAATATAAGTACTCAAAAAAGAAAAAAAAAAAAATCCATTGCTTGTAAACGATATCAAACTCATGACACCCATTCCCTCCGTGCCAACACATTGGCCCCTCTTCAATTTTCTTAGGCATTTTCGGATTTCTTCAACATTTTTCTTTTTAATTTACTTATACATAATTTTGCATACACTGTTTTCTTTTGTACTTTTAACTCTTTCAGATTCTTTTATTATGAGATCATTTTACTTAATTTGGTTGTTCTCATTTATTAGAATAAAAATTCTAACTTATTATACAACAGTCAATTCAATTATGAACTTTCCAGTTTGTCAACTTTTGTCTTAAATATTTTGAGGATTTATGAATCTTGGCTGGAAATCATTATTACATTAACTTTGCCACAAATTCAGAGTTGAGTCACTCCCCTCTGTTCAAACTACAAACTGTCAGTTTCTTTCTGTCTTGTTTTTGGTCAACTTTTTTTTTCTTATTTTGCTCGTCATAAAAATTACATTTTAATATTATTTCATATTTCGACCACGAATTATTATTCATGGGTAATGCCTTTTGTCTAAAAAAGGAGAAATTGTAAACTTTCCTGCTCAGCTGGACTTCACACGTTCTAGTGATGAAATCAAATTTTGACGTGTCAATCTCAGCTCAGCTTGATTCAAATTACTGACTTGGATTTGTTCCCAAGGAATTGAAGGATAAGAATTTACAATTAAAACTTATGATCTTCCACAGATTAAGTTCAATTTTTGCAGTAATCACTGAACAAATTCCTCTTCCACCTATAAATTAGAACATAGGATACAAATCAGAATTCACTCTTAGCCACAATCCAAAAACTGATTATCATCTATTACGATCAACGAATGGAAACACAATTTTAAATTTGATTTGCTTGCACCATTATGATCATCCCCCTTGTTTGAAAATTTTATTCCACGGATACGATTTACCATGGAATATTGGGTCATACACATTAGATAGATAGGTCTCATACCATAATCATCCTTTTAACAATTAAGATTTAGTGGATTAAATTTAGACATGATATTATTATGGTGAAATTCTAGAAGCTAACCAGTATGCATTAGTGGTACAATTATCAATTGAACAGAAATATTGAGTGAACTTAGTGCAAAACAAAATTTACTTTGAACAGTCCAAAATACTAGTCTCAATACGAATGTCTTCAACTTTACGATTCGGATTTAGTTTACAACGTATATTTTCATTTAATAATATCTTACTTATTAGATTCTAAAATTTGCCTCCACATTTGACTTGTGGTGGTGGCATATGGCACTTTTGATGAGAAATTAAAATTGTCCAAACTTCGAGGCCAAATTGAAGCGACAAAATAATTGCAGTAGGAAAGTGCATGTGCGAAAATAGAGAATGTTTAGTGCTCCAAAAAAATTCATAATTTTTTTTTGCTAAAGCATATTTAAAAGTTCATAGCACTTAATATAGAATAATTACTTGGGTAGTTGATCACATGATGCTTTGAAAGCATCTAACATTTTCTCGGAAAGACAAACTATTGATGATGAGTTGTTGCTGGCTCATTTATATAATATATTATTAAAAAAAACATATCCATTTATATAATATGTTATTTAAAAAAAACATTTTCTTTATTCACACATGATTATTATTTGTCACACTTTTGTCGGTCCAATGGCGTGTCTCCAAGCCGAATCACATGTCCGCATGATATATCATTCAGAGATTCTTCACAGTAAAGACTAGAAGAGAACACACAATTGGCTCTTGATTAAGAAAATATTATAGGTTCGATACCCAAAACCTTTGACCGTCAAACCTACCATCTTGGTGCACATGGTGCCACCACAGTTTTTATAGATCCTTTCATTTTATAATGACAAGAAATTAATTAATCGATTAGTGTCTAGTCCACTAATATAGAGGTACATCAATTATCACTCACAAAACCGCCACATACATCAAGCTAACCAAGATAATATACCTTGATTGACGGCATATTATATCATTGAGCTATGACATAATTAAATTTTGCATATATAATTATGTATTTTATGAGCATGTGTTAAATTATTAATTAGCAAAGAGGAAATAACTACTCAAAGGTTGGGAACGCCATTTCTAGGAAGCCGTCGAAGTTTGTCTTATTAGGAAGCCTATCACATAAGCTAATCTAATGAAAGGCAATATTTCATTTTCCATGTAATAAAAAGAAAAATGAAAACTAAACAGATGAAAGTCATTCCCTCGAAATTGGTAATTAATTAAAAGTTTATCTTATGTTGACCGGTCAAGCTCATCAACAATCTAACAATAAATTAAATATTCAACAAAGAAATTTGTTTCAATAAGAAAATCTGAATAACGTCGTGGTATGTAGTTTTAAGTGAAAGTAAGTCCATGTGTTTATAACTATCAGGTATCTTGTTCCATTCTTATACACCAAGATTTTCCGAAGGTTTCCACTATTATTAATAGAATATTGTTCTTTTTCTGATATACTTATATGTGTGTATAATTATATATCTTTTGAGTCATCACGTGTTAAATTATTATTTAGCAAAGAATAAACAATTACTTATAGGTTGGGGATCCATTTTGAGGAAGCCAACAAACTATAATTTATTAGGGAGCCTATGACCTAGATCACGGCAATCCACGACTCTAAGTTGTTTGTCAATTCGTGCAATAAGTGAGTCCACTAGATGATCTATTCTAATCACCACTTTTGTCGGCCATATGGCTTGTTGACTGGTCAAGTTTATCAACAATTTAACAATGATCCAACATCAAACAAAACAAATTTTGTGTCAATCAGCCAGTCGGAATAATGCCATCATATGCGGTATTCAATGAAAATAAATCCATTTGTTCACACCTATTAGATAGCTTAGTTTATCCTTAAGCATCATTATTTTCCAAATTTCTACTATTATTAATAGATTAAATATTATTCTTTTGCTGTTACACTTGATTGTGCGTGTTATTATATATGTCTTGATGGATCATGTGGTAAATTATTATATAGCAAGAAAAAGACTTCTCAATGGTTGGGGATGAAATTTCGAGGAAGCCAACAAAGTAGTTTTTATTAGTGAGCCCATGACTTAGCTCACGAGAATCCACCACCCTAAAGTTGTTCCATTGTTTTGTACAATAATTTTGTCAACCTCATAGAAGCTTGTGTCAATAAGATAATCTAAATAATGTGGTGGTATGTAGGGGTGAGCGGTTCCAGGTTCCTTACAGGTTCCGTTTGAAACCTGGAACCTACCCTCGGAGGATCCTCATTTTTTGGAACTTGGAATCTACCCATTGGAACCAAGAACCTAGAACCTACCCTGTCACAAGTTCCAGGGTCAATTCCAAGGTCCAACATGTTCCTTTTTTTTTTTTCTTTCATTTTTAATTAAAAAAATGAAAATGAATACAACAATAATAGACAAGTTTATCATTCATAAAACAGACTACAAAATGACAGTGGTATCAACGGAGGAAAAAGAATTCTTGGCAAAGAATTCAACTAGAATTGAAGAAAAGTCTGCAAAAGAAACTCCTACTATCCAGAATCCCTTGATGCATTAACTTCACATATACACAACAATAATATGCTCCTGCAGTTATTTTGGGTGAAAGACCAAGAGTTCATTCTAAAACTGAAACAGACTCCTTGGACCTTGACTGGCATATTGGACGGAGAAGACCCCTACACCAAGAACTAGAGATCCGACTTATGTAAGACTTTCTCCCCAGGGAGCGTAGTGGCTAGGGGTGTGCAAAAAAACCGGGATCCGCCTGGACCGCCCGGAACCGGACCGGAACCGCCCGGAACCGGTGGTTCTTGAGGGAACCGGTTTGGTTTCCGGTTCCAATTTATGGGAACCGGTGGGTACGGGTCCGGTTCCCGATTCCATGGGCAGATCCGTCCACCCGCCCACCTGGACCGGACCGATTAATTTTTAATATTAAAAACTGGACTTATAATAAAGGGTTTGATAGGTGGATTTGGACTTTATGGAAATAGCTCTCTCTCTCTCTCTCTCTCGATTTCTTTTTTCTTTTCTTTGGCCTTTCCTGTCTTTGATTTCAATTATTTGCTAAATCATAGTGGATTTGCATTTACTCCTTCCTCCCTTCATCTCTCAGTCATTAGCCGTCAGTCATCAGTCTCAATCTCCAACACCCCCTTCTCTTTTTTACGTGCATCATCAACATCATCTTTGTACTCCCATCCTCTCTCTCTCTCTCTCTCTCTCTCTCTCTCTGCTAAAGAGTTTGTCTTCTTGGGTTGTCAATAGTGTATTCTCTCTGTAGTTATAAATTTGCATAGATACTCTCTCCAAATGTCCTCCTCCTTTTCTTTACTGTGTATTAAATTTTCACTGCCCATTGTAGCGCCCAGTGTACATATGAAAATTAGACACAGGAAACAATTGTATTATTACCTAATATGAGAAAAGGAGACTATGGTTCATGGAATTTTATTTTGGTCTTTGAATGTTGCCTCTTGGTTTCTAGTATATTACTCGATATGAAGAGTTTTCATGGTGAGATTTAGAAAGTGATATTATTATTATTGTGAGACCGGTTCCATGAATCCACCCGGGAACCGGACCGGACCAGCGGTCCGGTTCCCGGGTGGATCCATGCAACAAATGGGTGGATCTCGGTTCCCATTTTTCGGAACCGGTCTTTAGCAGGCGGTTCTTGATTCGAGGTCGGGAACCGCCCGCCCGGACTATGCACACCCACTACTAGTGGGTATTGGTAATGTCATAGTCATGTGGCCCCCATGGATAAAGACGGAGGAACAAACAGAAAGGCTGGGTTCTTTTTAATTAACGCTAAAATTTGAACACACTGCCAGTAAGCATGAAGATGTTACTTTTCTTTCTTTTTTAGTAGGCAGTAGCTAAGCTCCCATTATGAGTATTAATTTTATTTCTTGACAATATTTTAGTATACGTATCATACCCTAAATTCATACTTGAATTATAGAGTATGATCGTCCATCTATAAAGGATGAAACCTTTAATGAAAACCAACCAATTATAAAAAGTTAAGTTCATCTAAAATCATTCATCAATCATTCATCAGGTGAAACTCATACTCATAAAACTTTAAAAACTTCACAACTTAGCAAGGCACAATTATCATTATTTATATGACATTAAGTCATGAATAATGCAATTTTATTTATAGGTATTGACTATTGCAACATGAAATTCATGGAATATCAAGAAACCCCATGGTCTTATCCATATATATGTATTTGCACAACCCAAGTCATAATTTTTCTCAAGCATATTGGCGTGAAAGAGATTGACCTATTGCGTGCAAACTATTATAAGTCTAGACTACTGGCGTATGGGTCGGAGGCCTAGATATAATTTATTTATGAGGGCTTATTGGATGTTTTATGGACCTTTAGGGTAGCTATGATTGTAGAAAAATAATAAGGAAAGAGGGTTAGACCTATCATATACTTAAATTGTGCATATAATTATATATCTGATGAGTAGTCTTATGTTACATTACTATTTATCAAAGAGAAAACAGCCTCTCAGAGGTTGTGAAAGCCAATGCGATGAAGCCAGCAAATTTTGTCTTATTAGTCAGCCCAAAACAAAACCTAACGAAAGCGAATACTTCATTTTTCATTTAAGAAAAAGGAAAACAAAGACTAATTAGGTGGAAATCCATTCCCTCTCTCAAGCCGACACATTAATTAAAAATCTATCTCATGTTGAATGTCGTACTCATCTAGAACCTAACAAAAATTCAACATCAAACCAAGAAACTTCTGTCAATAAGACAATCTGAATGATGCCATGCTATGTCGTCTTCAGTGGACATAAGTCCCTATGTTGACACCAGATCTAACATTATTGCTTGCGTCTATGTCCTCTAGTGCAAGAATAAATCAACAAGAAAATTAAAATGCGGATGCACTACCCTAAAACGGTCCATTGGGGCTTATTGGATGTTTTATCTTACTCAAATCAATAAGACCCCTTGATATTGGCGATTTATGCTTTATTTTTTTTCTCTTTTTAAAATGTGACGCACTTTATTGGGTATTACTATTGTATATTGCTCAAGTGATGGTGTTAGAGATTTGAACGTACAAGATAATGGAGAAGTGATAATCAAATTGAAAAGAAAGTCTTTTAGGGAAAAAAGTTAGGATTTTGGTGCATCATTTGAAAAATTGATAACTTATTGGCAACAAAAAAAGACTTATCACTTGACTAAATTCCATACATAAAAATTCTGAACTTTTAATATGTTTCTTATCTTTTCCTTTTATGCAAAATTCAAATGTAAATTTTAATTTTTTGCGCCTTATTAGATGTCATTTGGTCCTTTCATATTCTAACAGGTCAAGTTTATAATTACAAAAATTTTGTGGGGTGGAAGTCTACAAAGAGATCAAAAGATGTCAAATATTTTATGGTGGTGTGACCATTATGAGTGGTTCCGGTACTACAAAGAGCTCGAGGTACTGTTGTGGGTGCATATTATTTTAAATAAATTGTTATAGCAATGTTTTGAATACGCAACTACCAGGAAAATTATTTGCCTCTCTCATTTAAATAATTTCAGAGGATGCATATTGTTTCTCTTTTTTTCTTTTCTCGTTATTTTATAGATGATATTTGTCTCTTTTTGGCGGCTGGCAGAACACACCCAATGAGAAAAAAGAGAGTAATTTCTTGCAAAGGTTGGATTGGTCGAATAATTGGGAAGCAGTTATGATATACTTTTCTGGTTCAGTTTGCTCACTAAGTGCGTCATCGCCATCTCTTCTTATGCCTTCTCAAGCCTTTTATATACCTCGCTTCTCACCCCCCCTCTCATCACCTTTCTCTTCATATCTCAAAACACACAAATCACAAAATCACTTCCCATTTAATTTGAAGCAGTGTTCGTCAAGCTTGGTGAAATGGCAATGTCGTCAGAGAACGAACACCCAGTGAAGGCTTTTGGATGGGCAGCCAGAGATTCTTCGGGACATCTCTCTCCCTTCAAATTCTCAAGAAGGTAATATACCTTTATTTTTCTTTTATTTGTTTCTGTTTTCTTGCAGCTGAAAATCCCACAAAGGTGAGATCTTTTTTCTCAAAATGCATTAATTATCTTTTTTTATAGGGCCATTGAAGAAAAAGATGTGACTTTTAAGGTATTGTACTGTGGTATATGCCATTCTGATCTCCACAATGTCAAAAACGAATGGGGAATAACTTCTTATCCTGTTATACCCGGGTATGAGTTCTAAAAAATGTCATCCTTTTTGCTTTTCTTAAATAATGAAAACTGTTGAAGAAGTAATTTTACCAATTAGTCATTGTATGTAGGCATGAGATTGTTGGTGTGGTCACTGAAGTAGGCACCAAAGTGACAAAATTCAAAGTTGGGGACAAAGTGGGTATTGGGTGTATGGTTGGATCATGTCGCTCTTGTGCAAATTGCAAAGACAATCTTGAAAATTATTGCCCCAAGATGATCCTGACCTATGGTACAAAGTACTATGATGGAACCATCACTCATGGTGGTTACTCAGACATCATGGTATCAGACGAGCATTTTGTAATTAAAATCCCTGACAACTTGCCTCTTGATGGTGGTGCTCCACTCCTTTGTGCTGGGATTACTGTTTATAGTCCACTGAAGTACTATGGGCTTGATAAGGCTGGAATGCACTTAGGGGTTGTTGGGCTTGGTGGGCTTGGGCACATGGCTGTAAAATTTGCTAAGGCCATGGGCCTCAAAGTGACTATCATCAGTACCTCTCCTAATAAGAAGGAGGAAGCCGTGGACCATTTAGGAGCCGATGGATTCTTGGTTAGCCGTAATATAGAAGAGATGCAAGTATGTTAATATCACAACAAATTATTTTCTTTTATAAAGCATAGGGGCAAGGATAAATGAATATAGATTAATGCTAATATCTTTTATAAACTGCAGTCTGCAATGGATACAATGGATGGAATCATCGACACTGTCTCTGCTGTGCATGCTCTTTTGCCTTTGATCGGTCTCTTGAAAACTAATGGCAAGCTTGTCATGGTTGGTGCACCAGAGAAGCCACTTGAGCTACCTGTTTTGCCACTTCTCTTAGGTAGGCCTAAGCAAGTCTTTTTTTTTTTTTTTAATTTTATTGTTCGTCGTAGAAAATACTGCCTTCATTTTGGTGTTCAAGATGAGATAACGACACTTTTAAGATTTAGTAAAAGGTAACCTCTAAGTTTTTTATGGATGGGAAAAGTAACAAATAAGACTTACAATGATAGGAAGAAAGATCGTGGGAGGAAGTGGCATTGGAGGGATTAAAGAGACGCAAGAGATGATTGATTTCGCAGCAAAGCACAACATAGTTGCGGATATTGAGGTTATTCCTATGGATTATGTGAATACTGCCATGGAGCGCTTGTTAAAAGCAGATGTTAAGTATCGATTTGTCATTGACATCGCCAATTCATTGAAGCCAATCTAATGATCATTCCAATGGATTTCTACTTGGTTTAGCGTGGATGAAGATTACGTTTCTTTTATCTTGTTTTCTCGGGTTCATGTTTTACTACTAAGATGATATTTCCACTTCATAATTTGCTTCTACTTAGTATGGCAATCATTGTCCCCTTGAAAATAATGACCAGTACTTTGAATATATAGCAACCACGCTTTAGGTTGCTATTCTAAAAGTATGCAAAAGAGTTCCTTTTATGTGTATTAAGAAATTTATGCACTCAATGCCAATGCCCTTTCTCAATATTTTTTGTGACCGTGTGAAGGAAACATTAAACAACACCGAGGATTTGGTTGATTAACAAGACGTTTCAAGATCCAATTTCTCATTCGATAACAATTGTTAAAGCATAAATAGTATGCTTCACCCACATAATACGCCATACTATTTAAAAAAATATGTCGTGAAAAATTGAGAAAAAATATCGATGTAGTTTTGAAAATAATTTGTCGAGATTTCAAAAAAATAAAAATAAAAATCGTCACTGACTTGTGTCACAACACCACTTTGCATCCTCTACTTTAAAAATTGACACTACCGTGAGACTTACAATTAGACTTTAAATCACATCATATATCAGTCGATGTTATAGTTTACGAAATTGTCATTTTCTTCCAAAAATACATAGCAATAAATAAGTACATATGAAACTAATGCATTTGTCCATTCTCAACCATAAGGAAAACAAATATGTTACAAAAAAAGGAAAAAAATAATCGCTGACTTGGGAGAGCAGGTTGATAGTTTACATCACTATTTTGGCCCAATAAATGCCAACCTGGCAATCTATGTTACAAATATGTGCGTGGTGATACACTTAATGAAATGACTATAATGAAAATATCCTTGACTAGGTCCTTAATTGAAATAAGTATAACCGCTTCAAATCCTAAATTGAAATAAGGTTCACTTTGGACTCTTATTTGAGAAAATGAGGGTACTTAAGGTCCCTTTATGGAATTTTCCCAAAAAATTTGATCGTTCGCTAAAAATGAAGGAATGTTGAGCAAGTCGCACTTGTCCGGTCCTTGCAATCTGAAAGTACGATTGATTATGTTGGGTCTATAAAAAGCAAGGGCACCGAACTTCAAGCCCAAATTGATGCAAATTCAATAGCCCATCAGTGGGCAAAGTAGGCCTGAGTCCACTTTAATCAATCCGAAGCCCAGGACTTTAGAAAGTAGGCTCAGATGCACCAAAATGAGGCCCAAGACAGGGCGAGCCGCCGGTTTTTAGCGAGTCGACAAGGCTAGTGAATTCATGAGATTTCACGAGCTGGCTCACGATCTTCATTATATGGGCCATTTCCGTTGTTTTATATGCGATTTATGTATTCACATGAAAAATGTTTCTATATTTACTATGATTGAGAGCCTAAAACACTTGTTAATAAAATAGCTAATATATTGCTAAACCGTCAGAAGATGTAAAAGCGCTCAATTTTTATGCAACTTAATCAATGCAAAAGTTATTGAAAACCATATGTACAATAAGATGAGGAGTGGTGCTATCTGAACACCATCTTTTAAGGTGCATTTGCAAAGAATTTTTTTTCCCAAGAGCAATTATCAACTTTTCGAGAGATAATAGATCTTCCACATGATGTTACAAGTCAAGTTTTTTGTCCCAAGGGTAGCATTGGAATATAAAATTTCAACTATAACTAGTATAAGTAAGTGTTTGATGTATCACAAATTGTCTTTGATAAGCGAAAAAGATGATCCTATTTCGATTTTATGCAATTTTTTCCACAAAAAAAAAAGTCAGAATTTCTAAATTCATTTTTTAGGGTGTTGTGGAATTTCTTTCCCTTTTCTTGGAATTTCAATTTAAAAATTGAATAGAAAACAAATAATTGGCCCATCAAAGTGACAGGCCTTGCCTACCCAAACGACGTGTATCATATAATACCATACACTATGTACATTTTGCTCAAAAGAGCAAAGAATCATGAGTTCAGAGGTCTTTACCTAGTTGGGTAAAGCCTCAAAGGCTAAAGAAGATTCAACAAGAAGAATTAAAACACCTAGATCTAATGAGAAGCCAAAGTAATCCGTGACCTATGAGGCTTATGTTAATGATCTAGGTTTAAAATTGATCAAGACCACTTGCATAATATATTTGAATTAAAAATAAAATGTATTGAAAGCACGTTAGATTTTTCTAGCGTAAGCAAGTCATCATATCTGTGAATATTTGGTTCGCATAAGTAAAATATTCTCTCACATCTTAATTAGGTTTTTAATTGATTTACAATAGATTAATGATGACTCCTAATTGAATTGAATTGTTTGTTAAATCAATTAAATTAAAATTGCAAAGTTGCGATTGGTATGAGCTTGGGAGAGTTTGCACTAAATCTTTAGCTTAGGAAACCTATTAACTTCCCTTTCGATATTTCACCTCGAGAATGGTCGCGATAATACTCCTCCATGGTAATCGAAGGTTCTATGAATGACTTTCTATTTAGAATTTATGTGCAAGTATAACTACCGGCGAACTCTCAATGAAATAATCTCCTCTATCTTGTTGGTTTTAACTCTTCCAAAATACCACTCCCCATTTCTATCTATCATTTGCATTCCAGTTCACTGCCTGTAGAGCCATGTCCAGATTCCTCTATTTGACTCTGTTTCCGCATCTAAGAGCTTGAAGTGTTGAGTTCCCACTCAATCTGCTCTTATCGGTGTGATTCTTCATCATTGACACCTCAAAGGATGTCTACTCTTATATTTGCCTAGTGGTCGAGCAGGTATATTCATTTTGAACAAAGTTGCAATCATTTCTCTTGTTACGTTTTTTATTATATGTAAAGAAATAGGTATAGAAAAAAGGTCGTGATTATTCAAAAATTGGCATCTAATGAGTCTGTTTTCATGATCTGGGTCTAATCTTTGCTGATTGAAATGATCCGAAACAAGTCGCACTTGAAATCTCATACGTGAGTCCCCTTTAGCTAAGAATCACTTCACCTATTCGATAATTGCCTAAACCAAGCTTGTTTGGATTTGCCTCCGATTTTGGTTTATTTCGAGATTATATGAAAGTGTATCATATGATAGAAATCTTTCATTGATTGTGAACCACTATCCTCTTATTATCCTGCCATTGCTGAGGCCAAATCTATGTGTGCTTTTGTTATGTGTTTCCTGCACATTTTTGCTCTATTATGTTAATCCGAGTCCATGGGTTGATGTTTAGGCTTGAACGAAAGTCGAACCATGATTAAGGATCGGTTAGTAGTATAAACTCTTGAATCTCATTAGTTTGGATTGAGATAAGCACTTCATTAATGTCTCTGTTTTCTTTTATTTTCCCGCGGTAAAGCTCCTTCTTTCCTTTGCCACAGGCAAACTTCCAGCTCCATCGATGCCACTTTTAGCATCACAATTGCTCATCTCATCACAATTGCTCATCTTCCATCTGACACCATGAAGCTCTGACAAAATGGAAGATCGACGCCTGCTAATAGAGGCGATGAACAGAAGAAGTGTGTCTCCCTCAAACAAAGTCCCCAGCGAACTGACAGTGACTGAGGCAGGCCAACGGAGGCGACGGACAACCACTGCAGACTGAAGTCGTGGAAATTGGTGACGTAGCTTTGGGTGAACGATTCTCTCCAGAGGGTTTGAGCCTCATGTAACTTGTTATAGAACAAGTGACGTCCGGCTCATCTGAATTTGATTGAGTTGGAGTAATGCTTGAGTTGGATTTTGAATTCGATATGTATGGTGCTATAATTGCGTGGGAACTTGGAAAATGTGTGGTTGAATTTGTTCCAGAAACGCTGAATCGGTGTTTCTTCATAATCTTAGTCTGTGGATGCTTGATAGTGAATTCATAGGTTATTGACATTACATGCTGCAAAATCAGTGACAATCTCTGGAAGGTGTAGCTTTTCTTTCTTTGTTTTCATAGGTGGCAATTTATTGAAAAGAAGTTGGTGAAGTCTAGTCTCAAAGGAAGTGGGTGTACATGGGTTGGTTCAATCCCCTCTTCAGGGAAAAAAAAAAAAAAACTGAGCCAATCCAAGTGCTCTGGGCTAAGAGGGAGGAAGGGAGGGAGGGAGGGAGGGAGGGATTTGGGTGCTTTTGAGGCGTCTACGAAATATGGATGTGTAGTATGTTCTTATCATACATATGTGCAATTCGGGGAAAATTTGATCACTGGGATAGGGCTCTGCTCTATGTTTTATGAGGCGATTGAAGAGCCAAAACCATGGAGGAATGAAGAAGTTGCAGTGAGATGGCAAACCACCAAGAAAGGTTGCTGAAGGGAGTCATTTGACTACATCTTGACTTTGGCAACTAGGGAGAATTGAAAACCAAATTTTCTTGGAGTGTGAGAGTAATATGAACATTGGTTGACATTGTGGAATGTGGATATAAAAAAGAAATATCACTGAAACACGGAGTTCACATGAGTTATTCAGTAGAATAGAAACAACGCACAAGAAGCTAATTGTTGATTCTGAATTATTTCATTTTTGAGGCCTTTGCAACACTTTAGGATTCTCTTTTGATCCTAATGTGCCATAGCTTTATGAAGGAAATTGACCGAGAAGCTAAAACTCCCGGATGCTTCCTGAATGTTTGAGTGAAACCTCATTAATGAAGGATAAACTTCTGAGGTACCAATAATAAAATACATTGGAATGAGCAACATGTAGTTTCTCAAATTAGTTGCTGTTTTTGCTCAAGTGTTGTTAGAGCCACATCAGTTTAAGTGTTAGGTGGGATTTGCATTTGTATTACAGGATAAGTATATATTAATAATCATTACTTCAAATTTTGTGACCAGTATATTAATCAGGACCTGCAAGATCTTGATCTTCCAGCCACAAGATATGGATTCATTCCATTAGTAGCTGCATATTGATACTGAAATGTTTCTACTGCTGGCAACTTGATGCTGATTTTCTGTTGAGTTGCCTATTGTCCACATTTTTTTTTCTCCTTAAAAGTAAGTAGATCTATTTGCCTTTCTCGTATAAGGCAAAGCTTGCTCTGGACAACCTTGAAGTTCAGTCACTAGGTGATATGTTACTTTTTCTTCTACTAAGATGATTAGTGTTTCAGTCTTAATTATGACGCTGCCATGATCTAATATTTCATGTTTGCTAAGCTTGTTCAGAACTCATACAATGTTTGTCGTGGAAATAAAAGTTAAAACGTAGTGAAACAGGATCTATTTCATTGAGATCTGAGCAGTACGTGAAGTAGCTAATCTAGATTACAGACATTGTCCGTTTAAGAATTAGTCTTGAAAGAACAAGTTCTAGTACAAGGTGAAGAAGCAAGAGACCTACCATCGAAACAAAAAATTTAGGGAAAAAAGATAAACCATGAAAACTCTGACTTTGAGAGCTTGAGATTTATAGTTCATGCTGCTCCTAAGTGATATGATTATGAGTCAAAAGCATTGTGGAAAACATGGACTAGCTCATTGCCTTTCTGAATATGAAACCAAGCAAGAGGAGTCATCTTGCAGATAATTAACCGCCTTGCTCAATTTCCTCCCTCTGGAGCTAAAAAACTAGCCCTAATTATGGCATAGTTTCATGATAGAGAGGATGAATCTCTAGTTGTGACGGTGAGCATGAATCCTATGCAATGTTTGGAAGATGTAGTTGATTGGAACCCATCCCACCCTAGTAACAGTATACAAGTCATCCAAAAATCATCTCTCTACGAGATCATTGGTGCAGTAGCATTATCAATCACTGGTACATATGTTGGTCATACTGAAATAAAACTAAACTTTCCTAAAATTGTTTTATTCATAAATGATTAGATGTCTGTTATCCCTTTTTAGGTATGAAGTATATTATGTCTGTGCAAATGATAAATTTGGAGGCTGTGGCTCAATGCTGGTGTTGCATTCAAATAGCTCCAAGGCATGCATTTCGAAACTTGCTTTTATTGTTGATTTTGTATCTACCCAGTTCCACTTTGTAATTGTGACATATGATAATTGATAGCTAAAGCTTACTGGAGATTTATGATTCCTTATGTTTATAACTAATGGATGTGATTTCATAGTGATTATGTTTGTCACTAATTGACTATTACACCAAATAACCATGAAATTTAATGGAGGTTTATGGAACTTATGTTCCATCTTTTCTGTCCTTTTCTAGTATAAATGGAAGAAAGTGGAGTTTCCGGAAGTGTCAAGAAGTCAAGTATATTTTAATTCTAAATTTCCCTGCTTTGTTTCCTTTTCCTTGAATTCTTTGTGACTTGTTAGACATTTCCGTATTCTTTTTTTATGCCCTAAAAGATTTATAGTTCTAGGAAGTGCTACAAGTTAAGCTAACATTAGTTCCTTTTCCCTTTCCCCCTTGTTTCTTCATCTCTTCTTCCTCACTTTTTTTCAGTGCAGTGAGATCTTTTGATGTCTTTAGTGTTATCATGTTTGAATCGGGAAATCTGCAAAGAAATCTGATAGTTCATCTCAAAGTTAATTATGATTTCTAATATGGCATGGGCAATGTACTTGATATATAAAATTTCCTCTCTCGTTTAATAGTTGCAATTTTCTCTCCTTGCATGCATGAGAGCATGTGCCTGCTAAATTCTAGTGTATGGCTTGTGTTTCTAGTATGATTTTTCATTTTCCTGACTCTACTAACATTTCATGCTTCCTAAGCTTGTTTAAAGCTCATTGAGTTTTTACTCAAACTTTGTACTAGTATACAAGCTCTCAATCAGATTGCCGGTGTCAAGATCTCTTTGAAGTGAAATTGCCTGTCTGAATTAAAAGCCTCTGAGAATCACCCTATTTATAGCATGTTGTTTGTTCTCAAAGGACATTAGTTTTTATGTTGAATAGAAAATACAGCTACCAAAGGTACCGTTGAAGTAAAAAATTGAAGCCATTGTTACCCCAAACACACTCCTCTTAAATTTGATGCAAGAATTTTGCCAAGGTTAATGCCCCTTAATAGAGCCTAGTTACTGTAAATTAAATCAAATGGAGCACTTCAGAGATAATTTACTTCCATGAAAACCGACAGACATTTCTGAAAATTGCTATTCTTTGGACTGAAATGTAAACTTCCTGAACTAAACATATTCTCCAATCAGCAAACTTGTTTTTGCTTGGATAGTATCTTCTTTGGCAAAGTGCTTTGTCAATTGGTTTGCTAAATTATCTCTCACACAACATATGGACATTGTTTGCAAATAGAATCTGTCTTAAGTTTAAAGCTTTTGAGCTAGGTAGAAGTGTAGAATCATTGACAAATATTGGCTGGTTTCCACAGAAATTCCATCCATGTTTCCCCTTTTAAGTGTGTGCCTGGTTGATGATTGTTTCCAACTATTTTATTGTTTTTTCTTAGTAATAGGGATTCTGGACCAAAGGTTTTCAGATGCTAGGGAGGTATAATGGCATCAGAAGCAATTTCTCTTCTCTGCAAGATTATTATGAACCAGGAAACCTTAACGGTATGAGCATCAATCAACCATTTTAACCTGTTGAACTGGCTGTTCGAAAGAATGTTATAATACCCCAGCTATCACCTATTTACATTAGAGTACATGAGGGAAATGATAGTTCTTATTTAAATGGATCCATTTCCATCGTTAAATACACTTTTTAAGAGGCTTTTATGAGCATAATAAAGCAATTCCACTTTTTGAACCAAAGTTTACCAATTATTGAAGTCAAGCATTGTGCGTGCTAGCAACATCTCCCTGAATGACCCATTTGGAAAAAGTCCTCTAAAATCTAATACTTTGGTCTTCCTAGCACTCCTCTCCTTCCATGTTGATTGAGAAGAATTCAAAAGCCTATTTCTCTTTCTACTTTCCAATCGGTTCTCTCAACAAGGCTAGATGAAGTGCGGTAGCGGCGCTTCTACGATTATAGATCTTGCTGAACAACTCTCTCTCTCTCTCTCTCTCTCTCTCTCTCTCTCTCTCACACACACACACACACACACACACACACACACATGCGCGCGTGAACACACTTCTTAATGTGTAAATCGTTTGTTGCTGTATCCTTGGTCTGGAGAATTATCTGCGCAACCTAGGTAAATAAAGCTAGCCAGTCAAATGATTTGTAATGACAAAGGGTTGATGAAATTACAAGCATAGAACTAGTGGGTCTTTGGTTGGATAACAATTCATTCAGAAGTTAGAACCCATTCAGGAGTTTTCTAAGTCAAGGGTAAGGTGCTTATCTTTAGATGGCGGCTACACTTAATCAGACTAAGTATGGACGCTGGAGTGGAGCGGTGTTCAGCCATACAATGGTTGCTATGAATAGGTTAGTTTGGCTAGTAAACAAAAGCTAGAGTTTCAGATGCCCAGTCTTTATTTATTGGCTAATGCCCTATTTATCTGATGTAGCTTTTCTCTAGACTGGATATAGCAAGATTGCCATTTGAGAAATGGGATGTCATGTCCCTAAAAGTAAGGTGTAAGAATTTATCTAGTAAACAAAAGGTAGAGTTTCATATGCCCACAATTTTTTTTTTTTTTGGCCAATTTTCAGATGCCATGTTTATCACATGTAGCTTTCCATCCAGACTGGGTGTTTTTAGCCAGATTGCCATTTGAAAAATGGGATGTCATGTCCTTGGTTACGAATAAGATGAAGTACAGTATCTTAACAGTTGATAATCCAATGATCAGCCTCATTAGAGAGACATCATTTTGCAATATCCCTATTGTGGATTGCTAAACATATATGGTTTTTGGTTGAGCAATTCTCCCTGAGCTCTTCAGCTGGTAATAAATCAAGAGACTGATCAGACCATAATTTTTTCAAGCCTCTGAGATAATCAGTGCTCTTTGGAAACTCATTACATTAAGAAATTATGGCCTCGAAATAATTTGTTTTCACAATGATAAAATCAACTTGGTTCATGTTTCTTCTATGTTTTGTAGAACCCTGGTACATGAATATCATTTCTCTTTGCCTTGTTTCCCCTTCTTTTCCTTTATTTGCTGTTAATGACATTGTGGAAACTGTTAATTGTTTGAGTCTTATAGATATATTGAATGTTTGAGATACTCAGGCTTCTCGTTAGATCTTTGTGCATCGATTCTTCCTGTTGAATCCTCTCATGCCTTTGCATAACTAGGTAAGACCTTTCAACTTATGATTCCTTGCTTTTGTGAACATCATGTACACTATTCTGATGCATCTCTGCTGCATTTTGAATGATTTGCTAATTAATTTTGCATATAACTAGTAGGCTGCATGGTGCGACCTTTGTATATCATTAGCCTGTTAACAAAGGAATGGCACATGTTAGGGTGTTGGCAATGTTGCTTTCTATAGTAGTATGATATGATGCTCATGAGAATGAATATTCCTATAGTTATAGATTTCCTTGTATGATGGTAAGTCAATCACAAAGACGGCACTAGAAAAGGTCTTCAAAATGAAGTTTGATGACATCTTTTCTCTTCATTTTATATTCTTACTATATTTTAATTATATTGTTCATTGTTCTTTTTCCTGTTAGTTATTCATTTTACTATAACCTAAGTCAAACTTGCACTTCAGGGTAGTTCCCATTCTTGAGGTGAAGTCATCACAAAATTAATGTTGAATTAGTTTTCTGGCTCTTTGTATTCTACATGTAAAGGCGCAAATCTGAACGTGACGTCATTGGTGCTGATTCTAGCAAAATAAGATAGTTTCCTGCCTGTGTGTGATGTCAGAAACAATTATTGTTAATTATTTTTATCTCAAGATGTTAAAACATTGTATGATCATAGTGTGTTTGGAGAGTCCCTTAAGTATAGAAATATATGTGAATATTATTGACTATGATTAGCATTCCATTATATGGTAAGAGGAAGTAGTTAAACGTCGAGCATTCCCTGAAGTGTTTTAAATTGATCGATGCACACTCTAACTAACAATGCACGTGTTATTTACTGCTGCTCCAATCTCAGATGTTCATCAAGGGACTAGAGAAATGAAGCGTCATGCATGTCTAAATCAGCTTTTTGCCCAGATGCTCATGTGTTTACTGAGGGTTGCAATTGTGATCACAAGTCCATTTCATGCTTTAACTTAAGATAATTTATGGCATAACCCCCTACGTAGGCATCACTTTTCTGATGCTAATTTTTGGCATCTACATATTTTGCAATGTGGCTTGATTTTTCTTGACTTTTTCAAACTTTGAGGTAATTCTAGGCATGCTATTGATGTGTCAAAGCTTCGTAGTTCTAGACGACATCATGTGCGATCCTAATGATGATACAAAAAGGTAAATGATTTGCATGTGATTGGCATGGATTTCTCAGGCAAAGAATTGCATTGACTAGATTTAAGCTTCCTTGTTATATCAGTTATGTACAATATACTTGAATTCATAATATCGTATGTCGTGAGAATGGGATTTTAGTTACCTATGACTCGGCGTATGTCATGAGAATGTGACGGTTATATGAACTGAGAAATGATATTCTATCTTGCTTGTTATTTATTTTATGTTTTTTGTTACCAATGCAATGATTCTTATGCCCTCTAGATTTCCTATCCTAATCTAATCCGTGCATAAAGAATTTCGAACTTATAGATTTTGGTGAGAATCATAGAAACGAAAATCATGTAGTGCAATGTGACAATTTAACTTCTTGATGCACAAGATTAGTGAAGAGGTTCTGTTCTATGTTGAATATCAGTTCGAGTCTATGAATTTCATGTTGTTATATGAATTGGATTGTGACAATTTTGATCTAGAAGTTTCAGAAATTTCTGAGAGAATTACCATGTGTGGACAAGCTTCAAATTGGATCTTGATTTCTTATTATATGTCCAAATTGGCTCCATTATCGTGCTACCCACAGCAAAGTTAGTCTTTTTTAAGCTTTAATCTCGAATGAATTCTAATCGGAGCACACGAATCGAGTTTTGGGTGTTTAGGTTTCTAGGGTTAGATGAAACCGAGCGTTAATGGTAAGAATTCCTTATAAATAGTCCATCATTAGGCCAATATATACGCATGGGTAACCTTCATGAGGCTATTTTCTTATCTTAAAGCATGTTTAATTGAGTATAAGTTCGAGATATTCACAAGATTTTCGGTTATTGGCCTCTCTCTTGATCTCTCGATAAATTAGAGATTTCATTTCGAACTAAAGCATTGAATCGGGATTTTTCGGTTATTAATGTACATTAAAGGGAAATAGAGCTTTGGTTGCGCTCTAAATGGGTCGAATTTGCTGCGTTTTAATGTCGGGTCTGTAACGGGTCATGATGGATCGCAAACCCGGTCGAGTGATCCGGCGAGAGATTGTAGAAGATCGTAGCCCATCATAGCAAACCCCACGTGCAAAAGAAGCGCGGGTGGGCCCGTGATCAGTCTTGGTACATTTTCTCTTAGAAAAATCGAGATAAACTGTATTCATGCATAATTTTCTAAAAGTCAGGTGCTGCGAAATTACTTTGATATGAGAAACTAGATACTTTTGAAAAAAAATATTTTGTTCTTTGAAAATATTTATCTTTTAAGTACAATATTTTGAGTCATTTTTTAAGTACGCTGTCATAAAAAATTTATTCTTCGAACTAGCACGATGAGATTTTTTAAGAACCATGTTGTTTTACGTCTTTGTTTCAACTTAGATGAAGAGACAAGAAATCTCATATCATAACATGAATGATTGGTTGCCAAGTGACTTACTTGTAATGTCAAAAAAAAAAAAAAATCATATGTTATTTGAGAATTTTTATTTGGAAATTTCACGTAATTCAATGTGTGCTTGAGCACCACAATGCTTCACATATTGAGATCGGCAGAATTGCTTGGGTAATTGTGGACTATCGTTTACATCCCAGTTTTGAGAATACTTACACATGGTGATGTGTGTGTTTGATCACCAAAGTAGATTCACTAATTGAGACTCATGCGGCACTCAAAAATCTTTTTTTTTTTTCAATGGGATGTTTATCATCTCATGGTATATGATTACATCAGGAAAATAACAAAAAAGTCCCAAACCTATTATATGGATATCAATTTAGTCAAAAACATTTTAGTTAAATCAATTTAGTCATAAATCATTTCACATTAGTATCAATTCAATCTATTTAGCCAATTTTGACCCGAAATCGCTAATGTGAATGTTGGTAATCCTATGTGGCACGGTTGACGATGGTGTAAATAATTTTTTTAGTTTTTTAATTTTTTTTTCGAATTTTTATCAATTTTTTTAATTTTCCCTTTTTCCTCTCTTTTCCCCCCTCCTCTTCCCTACCGGCCACAAATGAGTGCCGGTGAGGGCTAGACCCTTGTGGTCTCAGCAAGGGCCGCAATGCCTTTGCCAACCCTTGCTTGTGGATAGTTGTTGGCCATGGCCTTGTATCCCAAGCCAAAGAAAAGAGAAGGGAAAAAAAGGAAAAAAGGGGAATTTAAAAAAATTAATGCAAAAATTGAAAAAAATATTTAAAAATTAAAAATATGTCTACGTTAGTGTTAGCTATGCTATATAGGGTGGTCGGCATCCGTGTCGCAAGTTCTAGCCTAAATTAGTTGGATAGATTGAATTGGTATCAATATAAAAAAGTTTAACACTAATTTGGTCATATTAAAAGATTTAAAATTGAATTGGTACAAATATAATAGGTTGGAGATTTTTTGGTATTTTTGCCAATCACATCCTAGAGAGAATTATTGTATTTTATACGTTGAGGATTTGAGCAATGCAGTGAGACGCCCTACTTGTTTGTTGCCTTCTTCATCTATCGACCTAAAGATGAGTTTGTAAAAAAAAAACACCATTAACTCTTAAAGGTTTTGTTCGATTGTCTCCTTTGAAATTTTTAATTGAAATATGAAGGACTTAGATAATTTTGATAACATAAGACGGAATTTTATAAATAAAAAAAGTCTTTGCTAAAGTTGTGGCATCTTTACGGCCTAACAAGTATGTGAGCTCGTCATACACGGGTTTTCTACTACAGCTTGTTACTAAGTGTAAGTGAATAAGCTTAGTGGTATGCATGTGATATCTCTTTCGTGAAATGCTTAGACTTGCAAGGCATGAATTCATTTTTTATTGTGTGCATGTACCTGAGGGACATATTAAGGTTGATGGACCTTTGCTCATATTCAACATTATTGCAATTTTACAGATATTATGCTCTTGTATCCGAGGAACGGAGAGATTCTTATGTGGTCAGACTCAAAGAAATTGAGATTTTGATGTTATTAAAAGTTGATAAAAATATTTAGTTTTCCATTTGAGAGTTGAATGCCTTTAAGGATCTTTGGAACTTCATTATACTTTAGTAGTAAGCCAATTGATTCATTTCAATTTGTGTTTAGTGACATTAGTAAGAGTGCTACTTTTAGAACATCTTTTTTGAAAGGATTATACGAGGACCTAGGTCCGCAAAGAGCACATTAAGCTTGAATATTTGTCTAGTGCTTAGAATTATTTTTAAAGAATCGATTTGGGACAAACAGAATTTTTTTTTCTTGATTAATCAATGTTTTTGCAATTTCATTTATATCTGGTTTTATAAACTTGTATATGATCTTTTAGTTTAAGGTTACGATTTTGAGCAAAATCAAGGTTGACTAATTGTGAAAAGTTACCTAATTTTCTATAAAGGCCCTCAAGTTTTTTCCTTTCATAATATGCGATGTCAAGTTATTGTGACCATCCAGCCTAGTTCCATAGGCTAGGCCACCAACATGAGTATTGGAAATAACCACACGAGGTGTTGATCATTTGGAGTGGCTGTTAACTTACAAATCACATTATGTGACCTCTCCCATTCGATATGAAATTTGAGATATCATAAATTTTCTCATTAAATAATTGATGTCCTCGTCCTCGTTGCCATTGGCCCTATCACCCAGCATTGCTCTCCTTGTTTAGCGTGTGAAAAGAAGATACTTGAAAAAGGAAACGATGCCTTTCGTCTATGGAAACTCCGGAGATGAAATGTACTCATCTATCGACGGACCGTGCCATCTGGAGAAAGGCCACAGCTTATAGTTTCTAATACTTCTCAAGGTCGGACAATTGATACTTGTGCATTATTAGGAGGGTTCTAGCACTTACTTAGTTGGACACTGTGTGACAGTGTGACAGACATGTTTTGCTGGTGGACAGTTTGGGTCTAACTTTCTGCTTCTCTTCCTCCATGTCGACTTCTTCTCCAGAAAGGATTAGCCCACACCTTCTCCTCCATCTTGGCATACTTAGTAAGGTGCCCTCTTTGGATCAATTGTCCAATTTCATTGCCTAGTTCATGGCAATCATCTATATGGTGGCCATAGTTTCTTTGAAAATGGCAGTATTGATACATATTCTGGCGGCAGCTAGGAGTCTTTAGACGACTTGGCCAACGTAAGATTCCTTGATCCTTACTCCATAGCGATCCGGCGTTGGGCTTAATCAGTGGTGTTGTGATTTTTGCCATTCTTTAAAGGCGTGGAGGCCCGAATCTTTTTCTCCTTCTTCACTCTCTTTCTCAATGGTGGGACTATCGTCCTTTGCACCGTCGTGGCGGGAGTAGACTAGCATGCCGAAAGTCCAAAGTCTCCTATACATCGGCTGACTTAGTGACACGGGTATAGAATTCTTCCTTCGTGGCGGGTCGGTTTTTGCTGACAGAAGACAAGAATGGAGAAATTGGAGCCCTGCTGAGGGAGCATCAGAAGGGAGGTGTGGGAACTCGATGGTCATACTTAAAAAAATAAAGAAGGAAAGAGAAAAAAAAAGATTAAAATAATTTTAAAAAATCGAAAAATTATTAAAATATTATGTAGGATGCTAAGTATCCATGTTAGCAAATTCCAACTAAAATTAGCTAGATTGACTTAATTGACAAAATGTGGAAATGTTTTATGATTCAAATGGTAAAAGTGCAATAAGTTTAAGATTTTTTCAACAATTTTTCCTTGTTGGTAGCAATTTGAAATGTGATACTTTGTAAGATCAATGTATGTCTTCCTTTCAATTTTCCAATACTACCCTCCACATATTTCAGCTTTACCTTTCATTCATCTCTTATTTCTATATATTAATGTTATCACATTAAATATGTTCATTCTTCTGATAAGTAAATATCATCAAACACCCAACTAAAAGAAGTGGATTGACTAGCAAGTTGGATCTCAACTCGAGCGAAGGTTTCAATGACCGTTCAGGGGAAAAAAGAAGAGGAATCTCCCAACTCCC
The DNA here is from genome assembly GCA_014182545.1 of Eucalyptus globulus. Taxonomy (NCBI): domain Eukaryota; kingdom Viridiplantae; phylum Streptophyta; class Magnoliopsida; order Myrtales; family Myrtaceae; genus Eucalyptus; species Eucalyptus globulus. Next base: position 34,321,444 of record CM024721.1, on the reverse strand, counting down.
AAGCTTCGGGCAAGGCCGAGCCAGCAAATAAGTGGGCCTTAAGGCCCGAGCCCAATTCCCAACATACCATTAGTTCAGCCCATTTAATTAACAGCTTTTCTTAGCACGTCGGTTTAATAAAAATAGGAAAAAAAGAAAAATTAAAGCACCAATAGGTCTCTCTCCGGACGCTATATTGTTCCCTTCTGCATATAGTAATGGATAACGACATGGCACTCAAAATCTACAAAGGAAGGTCGGCTTATGATCTCCAAGCATATCGCCGCCGGTTCCTAATATTTAATTTCGCTCTCTTTCACGGGATTTCCTTTGTTTTCACCACAATTCAAGCAGAACTTTTGAGGATTTCGCAATTGATAAGTGACGTTAAATCGTAGCCTCTTTCTTATGTTATTTGGTTTTCTGAGAGGTGACTAATCTATGTACAGGCGAATCTAGCATGGGATAAAGTTTTCTAAATTGGTAATTAATGGGTGTACTAACACTTATTCTCACGGGATAGAGATTTTCGCTCATTTAGCATAATCAAAGCATCCTTCTTGCTTGACGTGATTTGTGGTCTGAGTTAGCTTGATTGCTATGACCGGTTGAAGCGATTTGTGATCTAGGCCAGCTTGATTTTTGGGACCGTATGATAGAGCTGTTTTGTAAAGTACACCGTTTACCATACTCATTGTTGGTGATTGGTGCTTCCGGCTGACCAAGCTTATTTGTCCTATTAAGTTTTACACTTGTGGTAGTGGATTTTATACATGTGAACCTTCATCGTGTTCATAGAGATTGTTGTATGTTGTAGATAACGACGTAATTCATTTTACATCTTTGTTGTCATGCCATGATATTACTATTGGAAAACACGGTGATTGAAATCACAAAACACATATAATCTTAATTGATGATCTAAAAACATCATGACTCATCACTTTAAGTTGGTCATGTGCTGATTATGAATGTTTTAGTGATTTCAATATAATATCATGACGTAGAAACTTTTCTTCGAAAGTCGATTCTGTTATCTAATATCCGTATGTATTTATGAAGTTGGTAAAGAGGATATTGGTGATTACAGAAAAAAGATCTTTGAAGTGTAGAATTCAGCTGCATGGTTGCTGAACTTTCCGAGGGAGAGATGCAACAATGCTAGAAAAATTGGCCATCAACACTAAGATCATCCTGACAGTTAGATTATTCTGAGTTGCTTAACATGACCAGCCTATGCCACTAAAGATTGTTTAAATATCTGTACTTAATTTCTATTAGATGAAAGGTTCGCTAAATAATGGCCAGACATATAAAAATGGGGGCATGGTTCCCATCTGTTTAATCTGATATTTATAAAAATAAATTAGTATTAGTTCACCACAATCTGACATGTGGTACTTTGTAAGAACAACTTATATGTTCCATTCAAGTTTCAAATGTTGCCCTTGACATATATCAACTTTACCCTTCATTTATCTCTTATTTCCATTCAGTGAATCTTATTTTATTACATTAGCACCTTCTTTCTTCTGATAAGTAAATATAATCAAACTTATAAAATGTGGATTAACTAATTTCTGCTAAAGCTAACTCAAAAATAAAATTAAAATCTCATTAAATATACCGTGCAGTTACTAAAAAAACAAAATATCAGCTACAAGAAAAACTAGACACCTTAAAATCCACAAAGAACACTAGCAGCAACTAACCATAAATTTTTCCTGCCCAGCAACAAAAATGAATTCTCCATCTGTGGCATAGATCAAGCTTACTAATATATCACAGCATTCTAGCTAGTTCACCATCCACTCACCTATTCCGTAAAACACGCTGCCAAACTTCCTTTGAGAAGGGGACAAGGAAAAAATATACGAGCCCTCAATTCAGCACTCTCATTACACAACCATAATCACAACCATTATTAGCGATCACATTACACATTTGCTCTTCCTATCGAAGTGTTTATAACCTGTTCAACATAACCTCCATTTGACAAAAGAATATTTGGGCACATTGTTGGGATGAAACCTCACAATCGAGGCCAAGTCATTGTCTAGCCTCTCCATTAGCAACAAAGCTTCCAGGCCTCATCCTGACTAAAACCACCTTGCAGATTTACTGAAAATAATTCTGTCTTCTATATTTGGATTTGGGAAATGAAACCAAATAAAGCTGCTTGAATATAAACCATATGCTCAGAGCTTGCTGCAGGACACCTCTATTCTCCTCCTTCAATCACATCAGCAACTTTGCCATGGAGACCTAAACCAGAATCCTATATCGCCGGAACTGGATATCTATCCCCACGGACACCATGGGAATGTCAATTGTCAAACCGTAAAGGTTGTATTTGCCTGATTACCTATCACATATTTAACGCGTGGCATGAACCAGCTTCTCACATTAAAGTATTTTCCTCCAAACAAATGTGTTGCCAGTTTTTTCTTTGACTGCCTATTATAGAGGACTCCAGCATAGGGTTAGTTTTGAACCCACGCAATCCACGAAGAGACCAACTTCATCAACGCATGCCACATCGGGCTGAGCACCGGGCTGTGCCGGGCCTGAGCACAAATATTTAGCTTCTTTGAAAAAATCAAACATATCATTTCTTTCAAATATTAGAAAAATCCTTCACTTGAGAACTTGTGAATGTTTTTTTAAAGATAACAACACTTAAGTAATTAAATGAATAGTCATGACATTCAAGTGAAAGTAATATGAAATTATGACACTTGAGTAGTCGATTGCAAAATTATAATATTAAAATGAGTGTCATATGAAAGTTATGACTCTCATAATACATGTTTTCCTTGTAACTAGCCTTTTTATTACCATTGACACTAATCTCAAGCTGAAAATTCTTCTAGATATGTTCCTTGTAAAGCTTGCCCAAGTTGCTTGGGGCTTTTCGAGGGTAGGATAATCGTTCCGGGAAGTGTCTTGGCGGGTACTAGCTTATGGTGTTCATCCCTACAATTCCTCATAATGGACAAGTGGCCGTGTCTTGTCGTAGTCAAATTTGATTGGTTATGGAGGCAGAGTTGGCATGTATATGTTGTTATCGCAATACTCATTGAATGAGTTCCACAACTATTGTAGGGTGAAGCCAGGATCGTATGGGAATGATCTGACACAGTTATTATTATTGTTGTTTTTGTTCTCCATTGTAATACATAGAACACGATTAAATCCTTGTAAGGAGACGGAAACAAATGAAATTAACAAACGGTCGTAGAGACAAAAGAGTGTTTGAAATTAATATATGAGTAAAGATTGAAAAATGAAAGAAATGGGGTCAACTGATTACTAATCAACTAAGAAGCATCGACATTCTTCGGAAGCCCATGTCGTGTCGATGCGACCGTTATGTGTCCGACACGTTCCAACACGCTCCGACATGTTCCGATACGCGGTCAATGATTGTCGCAAATTCCGACACGTGGTCAACTCTTCCCGACACGCTCTGATACGCGAGTTTGAAATTCTAACACGCGATTCCGACACACACGGGATCAATTTTAAAAATTTTCAATACTTGAGGGGTCAAAATATAAATATATGAAAAAATAATGAAAATAACAAAAATAAAGGGGAAAGAAGAAAATTCTCACTCTCAAGTTTCTCACTTATAAATTTTGACATTCCCGTGAGTGACGATGGAATGCCTCTCTTCTCGTTGGCAGACTTAAAGTTGTGATTTTTTTTTTTTTTTGCTTCTTTCCGCCTCTCACAGGCGTCGCCTGTGAGTTATCTCTTTGGTCTATGTCATTAGCTTGTGAGTTATCTCTTACACTTTCCATGGCGAATTTAGTTATTTCCTTTTCTTTTGGTCATACTTCGAGAGTTCTTGTCCTAGATTTTCATTTTTCTCGAACCTTGTTTTGCAGAGGAACTTCAAGCTACTCTATATCATGAACTTTGAACTCTGTCTGGAACTATAAGAAATCTCACTAATTTCCGACAAGTGTAAGAAAACATGAAATGTTCCTTCAAATTTACTTTTTGTGTTTACAATTTTTTGAATTTCTTATTCAATCTTTATCAAATTAAAACAATGAATGATATCAACAAATGTTGAATTAATATTTTTAGTATAAATTAGTTCTATGCTCTTTTTATTATTTATTTTTGCGTTTATAAATAAAAATATATGTTTAATATATAACGTGTTGAAATTCTCTATTTTTTGATAAATAATGTATCGACGTGTCGTGTCATACCGTATCATGTGTCGCATGTCCGTGTCTGTGCTACATAGCTAATCAGTGATCATCAGTGACCGAACAATTACATACATACATATCTATGTATATATATTTAAATTATGGCCCAATGGTCGGCTGTTAGGCCGAAATGGTCACTGACATGATTTTTGGGGCCGAGGCCTCAAAAGTTCCCTATGGTAGGGCTCCATTACTGGATTTGGCCTCCAAGGCTGGATTGGAAAACAACTCAATTGTAGAAAATCAGTACTGTAACTATTTATCCAAATATCCAACAAAAGATCAACTCTATTTTATCAGGATTCAATTTCAATATTGAGAATTGCTTTAAGGCAAAATAAATAAAGATTCATTATAGAAAAAACAACATTATCTAGAAAAAAAAAATACATGTTTAAATGTATACCCAAACAAGATATATAAGTTTCTAATGGATTCGTTGAAATCTCAAAGAATTCACCATTCAATTATATTTTTATAGAATTATCAAATTCAAAACCTCGAAAAACCTTTTGAAGAAGCTCTCCAGGCCATGAAGAAGGCAAGTGGTTTGGTAATGGAGAGATGACTTGCGTCAATTAAATGCTTTGGCAGAAGAAGGCAAGTGGTTTGGTAATGGAAGTAGGATCATTGTTACCACAAGAGATAAACATTTGCTAACTTGTCATGGGATTGATCAAGATCATGTGTTCGAGGTTGAAGCACTTGATGACAATGAAGCTCGCAAGTTGCTTAGCAGTCATGCTTTTCCGACACACCAAAAATTAGAAATCAGGACAGATCTGGTGGATAGGGTTCTACATTATGCTAAAGGCCTTCCGTTAGCACTTGAGGTGCTGGGTTCCTTCTTATGTGGTAGAAAAGAAGATGTATGGGAAAGTACGCTACAAAAAACTTTCTAGGATTCCCAACAAAACCATTAATGATGTGCTCAAAATAAGTTATAATGGACTAGAGGAAAATGAGAAAGAGATTTTTCTCCACATTGCCTGCTTCTTTAAGGGAAAGGATAGCAACTACATAAAGAAAGTTCTTGATAGTTGCGATTTTGAGACAACCGTAGGATTTCAAATTCTCATTGAGAGGTCCTTGATAAGCATTGAAAACAAACCACTACAAATGCATGACTTGATTCAAGCAATGGGTATAGATATTGTGAACCACGAGTGTCGAGATGAACCCATGAGACAAAGTAGACTATGGCTTTATGATGATATTCTCAATGTTTTATCAAACGACATGGTAAGACTTGTAAATATGATTAAATCTTTTGCTTCCTATCTTTGACGCTAATTATTAAACATGCATAACCTAAAGTGTCTCGTATGCAGGGAGACTGTATTGTAAAAGCCATAGTGCTGGAGTCACTTGAGCCGATAGACATATGTATCAATCCTGATGCTTTTACAAAAATGAGAAGGTTGAGATTGCTCATTTTACGCAATGTGCATAATTCTTCCCAAAGTCCTATATGTATTCCCAATTGGCTAAGATGGTTTGAATGTCTTGGTGCTTCGTGGATTCCAGAATTTTCCTCTGGTCCAAAAGAAATTAGTGGGACTTAATATGAGCGAAGGCAATATCACAGGAGTTGTAAAACGATTTAAGGTGAGCATTTACCTGCATAGACCTTTTTATCATCTACCTCTTTTGTATATGTATATACGTATTATATGGCTTAGTACACAAAATGAAGTAGTGTTCCCATGTTTTAGGAACCACTTGTCTATTTTCTTTCAAAATGACCCTAACAACTTGTGTTAGAAATATTTTTACGTGCAGCAAAATTGGCATTTGAAAAATTATGCGAACAACTTTATTAGAAATACTCAATGGAAACAATTTTTGTCAATAATTTTACCAAAAAAAAAAAAAAACAATTTTTGTCAATAAAATACACAATACAAAGAAGTTTTATACATATATGTGGAAAGCAAAAGATATTTCAAGATTTGAAGTTCTTTTATGAAGGTCATTGCATCATTAGAAAAATTTGACTTTTCATATTGAAATATGTGAGTGATAAAAATAAAATAATCAATTTCACATATCTATCCATGATATAATATTTTTAAAATAAGTAATTGAGGATAATTAATGGTAGGAATATAAAGAAAAAAGGGATTGAAATCTTTTAGAGTAGGATATCATCTTTACCATTTACGATAGTATAGATAAAGCTAACATACTTTCTAACCCTGAAATTTCTAACTATCGAAAATAGATATATTTCAAAATAAGATCAAATCTACCTAGTGGAGAAATTCAAAATGCAATTTTCTGTCGGTTGTTTACGTATGAACTTTTTTATTTTACAAAAAAATTGTATAGTGATCAACTAAAAGGAAATAAAAATATGACGAACCTACCCGTTGACATATATATACACAATAGCTGGTTGACTGGCAGACCATGTAGTCATCAAGTGATAGAGCCTTGTTCAATGCACATACCTGACAACATGGATTGGTCCAGCATCGATAAAACTAGCTCAGTCGAAGGTTTGAATGCACCATTATGTAAAACAAAGCATTGTTAAATCATTTCTTAAGGAGCAGCACTTCTAAGTGGATATAATAGAGTATTTTGTGAGGAGCTTTGCCACTAATGAGTGTAATGTGTGCACAACTAAATCAATGTAAATGATTCAGTAGGGGCATACTGCTAGTTTCTCAATAGAAAGCCAAAGCTAGGTTTTAAATTGAGTGTATGAAATTATTATTGTTATATTTCCAATGTTATTCAGAGTTGGCTTCATTATCTTTGCATGACTTAATAAAATTTTAAGTTTATTTATTTTACGCAAATACATTAAGATAGTATTTGTATCCCCCATTCAATTATGATATGTAGTTAAAGCCAAAACTAGTAGAGTCTTCACTCATATGCTTGCCACATGACACCTCACATTACTTTTGTGATTGCCGCATGACATGATATGTGGAATAGTTTTGTCATGTGGCCAGCATCCACTTGCCACATGGCACTTCACTATATGCTTCTATGGTAATCACATGGCATGACATGTGGCATTGTTTTGTCATGTGGCCCACATTCGCATTTTCACTACATGACACTTCATTTGAATTTTGCAATTGCCACTTGTATGACACACGGCACAATTTTATCCCAAACTAATTTTCATTTGGTAATGGAAGGTAGATTTGGGTTAGGAGTACTAGTTTGAGATTATTTTTTTTTGCCCATATTGGTACTAGTTTAGGATTTTTACAAAACAAAAATTAATCTAGAGTAATTCTATGTATTGGTTTGGGATTTTTAATCGTATTAGGTCTAATTTTTTTAATAGTTGTCTAACACAATTTTATTTAATAATTTTTTAATGGTTTCTAGTTGCCTGATCTACGGGAAGCTCCTTTCTTCCTTCCACATGAAGAGTGTTATGGCCCACATATACACCAATTCAATATAGATTATGTAATAGTCAAAGGATATGTAATTATGACATATCCTTTCCCTAAGAAAACCAATGCCCCCATGTGTTGTGTAGTCAATTTTACAATCGTCAATCAAGCCAAGCCCCTACATATTAATTATGATATTATTAATGATGAATATTATAAAACTATGGATAACGTGAATGACATCCAATATTGAATTACCGTCATTTCCCCAATTTGAGCAAATGATTGACTCCCCCGTCTATGTATTTATGGACTTTGCAGTAGATTACCTCTGCATTAAATAAACAGATTGCTCAAAATTTATAATTGACGACCTAAAATATAATAATTTCTTGAAAGATCAATACTAGATATGCTACAGTAGCAACCTATTCTCAAACAAGAATTTCACGGTTTAGATTTAAGGAAGCAACATCATCATACAAATAGCCCTTTTTAATCCCTTCAGAATGTTTACCAAAAGTTGTTTTTGCTGCTTTTGCAGGACTTCCAAAATTTGAAGTACATTACTTTCAGTCACTGTGAGTCGTTGGTTTGTATGCCCGACATTCAATGTACTCCTAATCTTGAGCAATTGAATCTCCTGTATTGCAAAAACTTGGTAGAGGCCCATGAGTCCATTGCATATCATGACAAGTTACAAGTGTTGAATTTATGTGAGTGTCCTGAACTTAGTGTTTTTCCAAATGTGCTCAAGTCAAAAAACCTCCAAGCTCTCCACCTTGAAAATTGCACAAAATTTGAAAGGTTCCCTAATATTCCTCATAAACTTGAAGGCTTGAAACAACTTCATTTATAGGGGACCGCTATTAAAGAACTTCCTCCATCAATAGAAAATCTTGTCTCTTTGGAGATTATGTATATATATCATTGCAAAAACCTAGTAACTCTTCCATCTAGCATTTATAAGTTACAAAACCTTTCAAACTTGCAAGCCAAGTCTTGCACAAATTTAATTGAGTTTCCAAAGTACGAGGATTTAGCTGATCACTGTATGAAGACCAGACTTTCAAATTTACGTTGGTTGGACCTTTACGGATGTAATTTGTCAGTAAAGTTTCTTGAGAATCTTTCCTGTTTTCCTTTCTTGGAAACTTTATTGCTCGGGAAATAATATAACTATCCTTCCTACATCCATCAATAAGCGTCATCATTTGCTCCATTTGAGTGTTAGAAAGCCATCAATTACAAGAGATTCCTGAGCTTCCACCATTTTTGAATTGTCTTTTGGCGGATGGTTGCGAATCTATGCAAAATGCTGGAGATTTAACTTCATTTCATGATTTTGTCCGTAGAGGGTGACCATGCCTGATATTTCCCCACTTTACCCGGTTAGTCTCTCTCTCTCTCTCTCATATGCACATCGCTGTGGAGTATATGCTGGATTCAATGTGTGCTTATATATTGCAGTAGCAGAAAATGCAAGTGGAGGCTTAAGAAAAGAAAACGAATAGGAAGTGAGATCAAACTTTTACTAGGATTGCGCATTCGCACAAGAGAAATTATATTTAAAAAATAATAATAATTTTTTCATATCAATGTGGTATTCCAGAGTTTTTTGAGTACCCAACTAATCTCCACTAAATGGGTCAATCTCTCCTCTGGCCAAGCCCGCTAACACGGGGTAATTATTGAGGACGTGCAGGTTCATGTTCCTGGGAGTCGCATAAAGAAAATGTGCCATTTTGTTGATTTGAAATGAGGCCTTGATCGAGGAGGATAAACATGTTCACTACTTATGAAACCTCTTTAGGTTTAAAGACATATCAATACAGTAATGCAAAGTTAAATAGAATAGTATGCCATGGCTATATCGTGTGTCGCACAATCATTGTCTCTGTTTTTCTCCCTCGACATGTATTTTGTTCAAAAAAATATAAGAAGTGTTAGTCAAATACATAACATTTATGTTCTCTACGACTATAACTTAAAAAAATTCATTTCTACAGTTATACACAAACTTTGTCATTTACTATTTTTTTTTAACCATTAACTATTAATTAAAAATCAAATAAAGTTAGGAAACATAGCGGCATAATTAACTTATGTAGCAATTAATCATATATAATAAGGTAATTCACATGATAAATTTAGTTATTACGTAGCCAAGAAAAACTTTATTAATTAATCATTTTAAATTGCGCATTTATTGATAAGGCTAGAGCACATATAATACGCATAATTTCAAATGGAGTGCCGTAAATCAGTTATCTTGTGGATGGTGTAAAATGAAAACCAATACATTACAAAAGTTAACCAAGAAAGAGAAATGTCCCACCATATAGTCTATATCTTAGCGTAAATAATCAGTATATGGCGTTGATTTGAGACTAACAATACCAAGAACCAAGAACGAGGAATATTGCATATATGTCATTGGCTTGAATAATCAGTGGATGCCAAATTCATTGTAATGGAGGTGGCTACTGTACTTTTATGGGAATGATTTCTATCACATGAGACTTGTATATTAACGAAGCAAGGACTATTTGGATCTCTACTCATTTATAGAGTGCTAGTTCAAAGTGGAATTTACTAGGATTACTTACTAAATTGAAATTGAAATTTCTATTTTGGGTGATGATAATAGACTCGGTACTTTCTAATCGTCTACTCTTATAACAGAGTCCTCTTCGTTACCCTCATTACCTAATTACTCTCCCTAGAAGAGAGATGCCAAAGTGGGTCCTTCCCATTGAAGGGGATTATGTATCTTTCATGGCTTCAAAGAAATTGTACGACAAGTTTCTTGGATTTGCTCTCTATGTTGCTCTTGGTAATGATGAACAAAAAAAGGGACAGCCTTTTCAGCTTGTACCATGTGTTAATGGCGAATGTCAGAATTATTGGGTACCACATTACGATACCTTTTTGTTGAATTCGGACCGTATCTGGCTTCAATATTTCACACCATCTCAGCTCTGGGGAGTAGTCGATTTTGGTCAAATTGATAGGAGTTATGTACAATTTAGCCTAACCATATCAAGTGGAATTGTGAAAAAATGGGGATTCCGAATTATATGCGTGCAATTAGAGGAAGATTTAAAGATTGTGCTTCGAGATGATCAGCTAATGGATCCAGCTTTACTCTATGAGGTTGTTTTCGAATCAACAGATTCAGAAGCCAAGATTTCACTTATGCATGAAGATAGTTCGATCGAAACAGATCTACAGAAAGACTTGCAAGATTGTCAAATGTGTGCCGAGGAAAAAAGTCAAATAGTACCAAAGAGAAATTATAAGCCTATTGTCCCTCAAGGCATGCAAACCAAGACTATGTTGGCTTCCAATTCGATTGACAGAGATAATAATGGTAGTGTTGGCTTGCAGCTTTTGTTGTTAGAATGATCAAAAAATGCTAAAGAAGCAATTCGTAGGTATGTGAACTCAGCTGATGTTTTTAGCTTCCTTTGGGTTTAAACCCAAGTATAATATGTCTTTCCTTTTTCTTTTTTTTTTTGGTTGCTAAATCCTCTATTCTCCGCCATCGGCAAACTGCGAACCCCACCAACGCTACTTTCAGCATCATCACTGCTCATCTTCCATCCGACACCACCAAGCTTTGACCAATGTAAGATCGCCACCTACCAACGGAGGCAAGAAACAGAAGTATTTAGCCTTCTTGGAACAGAGTCCATAGCAAACTGATGGCGATGAAGACTGGCGATTTGAGGCGACAATTCTCTGCAGGGTTCTGGGCTTCTTGCACCTTGCTATAGATGAGGTAATGCATGACACATCCTAATTGTATTATTTGATGTAAAACTTGAGATTTTGAAATTGATTCTATGATGCTACAATTGCCTGGGAACTCGAAGTATGTGTCGCTGAGTTTGTTCGAGAGAAGTTGGATAAGTGTTTCTTCGTAAGTTTAGTCTGTAGATGCTTCGTGGTGAATCCATTGGTAATTACCGTTACACAATGCAAAATTAGCAACAATCCTTAGAAGGTATAGCTTTTCTTTCTTTTCTTTTTTTCTTTCATAGGTGGCAATTTATCGTAAGAAGTAAGTGAGGTCTAGGTTTAAAGTAAAAATAAGCGAGGGCAAGTGAAACAATGGGAAGTCGGCTGCACAAGGGTTGGTTCTGTCCCCCTTTCAGACAAAAAACTGAGCCAATCTGGGTGCTATATGTTGAGAACTCCCTAACGCAAAATCAGGCATTTCGGACAACTAGCAATACGGAAGAGAGAGAGTGGGAGGGAGGAAGGGAGGTAGGGAGAGGGAGGGTGGTATACTTCTCAGTGGGTGATAGATTTGCCAGGAAGATTGAATTGTGAGAAAATTCAATTACTGGGTTAGGAGTCTGATAGGACTCTGTCGCTAAGTTCTGTGAGGCGCTTGAAGAGGTAAAACCATACATGAATGAAGAAGTGAGACAGCAAGCCACCAGGAAAGGTTGCTTGACAGTCAAGTCCTTTTGCCATTTGTTGACTTTGGCAACTAGGGTTGATTGAAAACCAAATTTACATGGAGTGTGAGAGTAATACGAACGTCGGTTGTGCTCATTAATAACTGGTTAGGTGGTCATTTTCTTTCGCCCTGTGGACTGTGGATATGAAAAGGAAAAAGAGAATGAAAAACACAGAGTTTGCATAAGTTATTCAGTAGAATAGAGACAAAAGGAGCCATATATGTTTAGCAATTAGGTGTGATTTGCATCTGAATTACAGGATGAGTTTGTGGTGACAATCATTGTTGGGAAGTTTGTGACCTGTATAATATACAGTATCTGCAAGATCTTGATCATAATTATGGGACATGCATTCATTTCATTAGTAACCGCACATTGATAATGAAATGTTTCTTGCAACTTGCTCATTTTCTTTAAATTGCCTGTATGCAGGGACGCATGCATGAGAGAATTTCTGACTCTTATCATCATATTTTTTTCTCCTAACAAGTAACGAGGCCAATTTGCTTTTCTTATACAAGGCAAAGCTTGCGTTGGACAGCCTTGAAGTTCCACTAGAGTAAGATGATGGCTTTCAGTCACTAGGTGCATTTCATATATGTTACTTTATTTTCTAAATAAGATCCTTATTATTTCAGTGTTAATTAGTGAATGATTTCAGATTGTACTCTTTGACTGAACAGCTGTGTGATTGTTGAGGATGAGAACGTTATTGCATTAGGAAGAAACAGGACTAGGGAGACAAAAAATGTATGTTTATCATTGCTTCACCAGCCCCTCAAATAAATTTTGGCCAACAGAACTTTGTTATTGTACTGAATAAATACCCTTGAATTATCCACTCGAAGTTTCTTGTTGATCATTTTATATTTCTCTCTTGATATTTCTTTAATAGATGATAAATTATTATATCTGATCAAATCTGTTAGTATGTGGAATTTTCAATTCACTACCAGCTGTAAATGGTTTTGTTCCCATTACAATTCATAAAAAAGATGGCTATGGCTCACAATAACAATGATCTTGCTTTATTATGCATGATGTTTTACGTTTTTCATTTGCCATTGTGTTCTGTTTGGAGCCATATTACGGTCTTTATCTGCTATTGTGAATCGCGTTTCGGAGTTTCCTGTTTCTAGGGTTGAATTTGCTGCATTATAACATGCGGTCTGTCTCGGGTCAAGATCGAGTCGAGCGACCTGGCTAGCGGTTGAAGAAGACTGTACGCACATGCAAGGCAAATCATATCCTCGGAAGAAGCGCGTGTGGACGCATGACAAGTCGTCTGAGCTCCATTTTTAATGAGGGTTATGTCAGGGTTTCATGAATCATGTATATGCAAAATTAACATAAACATAACGGAAACAAAGATGAAATATTTCTATACATGTATCTCCAAAGGTGTTGTTCATACGTTTTAATCAAAATTCTAAATATAAAAAGGGAGTTAAACGAATTATCTCTCGAAGCGCACTTTAAACGAATTGGTTCAGATGTTCTTCAGTTTGAGCGACACAAACGTCGGATCTCTAGTTTAGACACACCACCAATGGATGTCGAATGGAAGAGAGAACTTGTGGATAATCACCACTATGATTGTGCTAGCAATTTCGTAGAAACAATTCCTCGTATCCTTGATGTTTTAGCCATGGCCCGAATGAGAGATAATCTCTTTTCTTTCTTGCATACACCAAGAAACAAAAACACACACACATTTTTAGCAACCGTTGCTTATGTCCTGCTTTTATGCGACATCTAAAAATGCCCACAATCAGCAACGGTTACTTGTGGGAAACCATCCCACGATTAGCAACAATTGTTGATCGTTCATGCACGATGGTTCATGCATGATGGTTACCAATGGTTACTGACCATCATGCCATGTACTTTTTAAAATTAAAAATTAAAAATTAAAAACACGCACATGTGATATGCGTTGCACATGGTTAGCAACAATTATTGACCATGTGCACATTTTAATTAATTAAATAAATGAATAAATATTAATTAATCAATCCTTTTTTAATTCTATAAATAAAAAATAAGAAGGACATACTATTTATGTGTGCATTTGGGGTACATTAACATATATCCACTTTGGGCATGCGTGTGCATCGTAGGCATGTAGGCTTATGACTATAATACAAATTAAATTAAATCATTTTTAATTTAATTTCAAGTCGACTCAATCCGATTGCAGTAACTACAAACACATTTGCAACATTATTTCTCTCTTGTTCCACGTTATCCTAATTGTTTATAGTGTGTTACATCCTTAGGTTTATCACTAAGTTGGTAGAACTTGTACCAACACATTAGTACTCCCAAAAGAATTAATTGTCCCGATTAATCTGAGTCCTACAAGCCATGATTGACATCTCGCAATATGTTATGGCTACACATATAGTGTGAATATTATAATAACATAATGAACATGTCAGGTTTGGCTACAGTGTAATTCAATCCCTCTATCTTACTATGTCCTGATCGAATAAAAATCATGGAATATTTATCTAGTTACCAATACGATCATATGCATAAATCTAATTGACATGCATTTTATTTGAGACATAAGCAATTTATTCTCGGTTACTACCTCGGCCGAGGATTTCAATGCATTGTCATAATCAAATCGCATTGGACATCATTATCATACCTTGCATGTAACAAGGAGACAAATTCCATATTGCGTACACGTGCAACTTCATGTATGAACAAACAATAACCATCAGGTATAAAGACGGATTAATGATCCAACATTATGTGTACCCGTGAACCATAGTTGTTCGACACACAAGTTAACACCATGTCTTAGGTCTCAGGATTATTTACACAAGACCAAAGCATGAACAATTAGACATTGATCACGCTAAAAGCTTCCATGTCGCTAATCGTTCCATATACGTCATATTCAGTGAACTTATCTAATACAAACATCTGTGTTCTAACTTAGGCATCACAATACCCAATGACTTGTGACTCATCATTCCCTTAAGTATCCAATACTTAATGGTGAAATTAAGAACACACTGGTCTCAATAGGATTATTAATGTTCACTCAATAATCTATCGACCAAGAATTGTTTAAAGATTCAGTCTAACTATGAACCCGTCACATATATTCTTAACATCTCAAGAATAAGTCTAGTTGCAATCGATCTTATAGAATCATTCATAAATGTAAAATAATTGGACAAATGAATGAATACGTCACTGCTATTATTATTTATATTATAATTGAATCCCCTAACATGTAACTATTACATGATAGCTTTATGGCATACATCCAACAGGTTCTTGAGTTGTGTGACATCCTGAATTTCGACCCCGTTTTGAATATATGAAATGGGCATCTCGCTAGCATGCCTATGGTCACTTTTCTACGGCGTCGTTCGTAGGTTAGCTAATCTATTGGGTGAAGTTGCTAAGGGATATAACCGCAGTAAAATCCCTAAAAGCTACCCGGTAGTTCGGATCGGACTGAAATCGCGTTCGATCGATTTTAACCACAAAATAGAATTCGATTTCGGAAATTAGATGTTCGAGCATGTCACAGTTCATTTATAGGATGTCATCTTGTCTTTCGGAGAGGTTCCATCGAGTTCAGGATTTTTACGGAAAATCACTTTGGATGATTCGGAAATGAATGAAGATTTAGATTGGCGGAATTGAAGGAATTTTCGACTTGCAAATTGAGCTAATTAGCAAAGGGGGATTGTAGAAATTATGTGGGCTTTTTCTACATCAAACTTGGACCTCAATTGGGGAATTTGTTGAGGAAATTGAAGTTTAAAGTGTTAAATTCGGAGCTAGGTGGGGGCTGCATTATTGGACATCAAAATTGAGTTAATTGAGGATTATATTTCAAGAAGATATTTTGGGAACACCATAGGATAAACCTATAGACTTAGGACTTTTGGGGCTAATCTAATGATGATATTAGATATTTATCATGACTTTTCTTCTCCCCCATCGGTGGCTTCCTCTCCACGCCGAGCACGCCAGCTTCATCCCCGCGGTCCTTTGCTTTTGCTTTAATTTTTCTTTTCCCTTCTCGATCGGCTTCCTTGGGACAGAACCGCCTCTGCCCTTCTTCCTTTTGTTCTTCATCTTCGGCCGTTGATGTCCACCAGCGAAGCCACCAATCAACGTCCGCTGCTTCCATTTTATTTCCCCTCCACTGAACGCCAGCAGGCCGCCCCATCTCCACGCGTCTTCGTAGTCCACGAAATCACCAGCTCCTCCATCTCGTTGAACGAAGCCAGCGAAGCCGAAGCCGCACACGTCCACGGTCTGCTTTCCTCTCACGCTGCCACCGAAGACCCAAGGCCCAGCATCTTCGTCTTCCCCACACGCCAGCTCAGCCAATCTCCTTCAGCTCGTGTCTTCTTACTCGGTTTTTCCCCAGCTCGACGCCAACGAGATTCTCCAGCAAGGTCAGTCGGTCTTCAATGCCAGTGAGCTGCTTCCTTCGTCCATGTCAATGTCGACGTTGCAACTCCACTTCGGTTTGTCTTCACCAGTCAACGAGGATCCAGCAATGAAGACCGAAGCCCACGGTTCCACTGAGTTCAGTCTCTTCTCAGTCAAGCCAGCGTTGTCCTCGCCAGCGACACCACTTGGCCAACGTTCACGCCGCTCAGCCCATTTGTAATCGAGCTCAGCAACCACGAAGCCAACAGCCACGCAATTTTTAGCATCTTCGGCCCATCTTTAATTTGCAAGCCAACCCATTTGAAGCCGTGAATTTCAGCCACTGCAGCCTACAAAATCAGCCCAGCCCGTGCGTGTCAGCCCATCACTTAAAGCTCAGCCCATGAGCTTCAGTCCTTTGGGCCACCGAATTTATCTCAAGACCAGCAAGCCCAGTTCAGCTAAACCCGCTTGGTTCAGTCTATTTTCAACAGGCCCAAGCCCAGTCCAGCGCTATAACAAATCTCAGTTGGGCTGGGATTTGTTGGACCCAAGTTTAAGGCCCGGTCCAAGCCCGTCAGCGTAGTCGTGAGCCCAATTTGACCGCCATCGCGTCACCATCGCAGTGTTTCGGTCAAGGCTAATGATGTTTAGGGGTTGATTAGATTTAATTAAGTGCACTTAGGTGATTAGATTAGTTTAGAACAATTAAATTAGTGACTTAATGATGCATGTTAGGTGGTTAGACTTAGTCATTAGCAAGTAGAGAGCTTCTAATATTTATTGAATGCATATCGGGATTTTCCCGGCTCGTCTTGGGCTCAATCGGGCAATACATGCCTAAATTGGATTTTTAGTATTTATTTATTAATTTTCGAAATTAATTATTTAATTATTTGTTTTCCAAAAATTCAATCGGGGTGGCCGGTGATCGAATTTCGTGCTGAGTTCAGTGATGCTTTCTGTTTATTTAATTGAGCCTTTGGATTGTGATAATTGTGTGAAATTGGTGAATTGGAGGACTTATCCCAAAAATGAGATAATGTGGATATTAATTTAGGAATTGTTGAGTGGGGCCGTGATACTACTAAATAATGAAAGTTGCCAAGTGGGGCGTGATACCACTAAGTTTAAGATTGCCGAGTGGGGCCGTGATGCCACTAAACACTGAAATTTGCCAAGTGGGGCCGTGATACCACCAAACCTAGAAAATTGCCAAGTGGGGCCTGATAACCACCAAATATAGATAAGTTGCCAGTGGGGTCGTGATGACAACTTAATCTAGGTTGTGCCTGTAGGGTCGTGATTCAAAGTCGAGAATAAATAGTTGGGATGATTGTGTGAAGGCCTCGATGACATGTAATCTATTGAGTCGATCCAATTGATTGAATTGAGAGATTGATGTGATTGTCAGTATTCATTATTGAACTGATTTGCATGAAGGATTTGAGGCTAAGGTAAGTCATCTGACTCATGTTGTCCTTAGGCAGCCTAATGTGTATTGGCTTCCTAATCGGGTCTTAGGGGTGTTGACACCTAAATTTTGACTAATCATTTAGTAATTAATTGCATAAAAATTTAGGGATTAATCTTTAACCCCTAAGAAAAAATAGTAAAATTACATTTCATGTAATTGCATTTGCATCGGTACTAAAAGCGAAACAAGACGCAGCGGCTCGCAGTCGATTACATGCATGAAGGGAATTGTCTCTCTCCACTGCTCTGAGCACGCAAAAGAGCGAAAGTCAAAAAAAAGAGGAAGGAAGTTCACGTCCATTGTCTCTCCCTCATTAATGCCTGCGCATGCACGCACAAATTCGGCGAACGTGCGGATGCTAGAGGAATCCTAGAGAAGCAAAATGAGCCCATGATATAATATTATATAATATGCTCTCTCTCAAGTGTGGGTTGTCAGGAGAAGAAATTTGCTGAAGGAGGAAGCCAATAATAAACAAGACAAGTCAAGAGTTGCGGCTATCCTATAGAAGGGAGGGACAAGTAGCCCTATAAGAAGCCCCAAGCAGGAGGAAGAAAGAAGAATCCATGGACGTGCATTTTCTCCCCTCTCATTAATGCATGCACACGCACGCATTAATGGGGACGTGAAAATTCTCCTGCAAGAAGATGGACCAACATTTCTTTAATATTATCCCTGCTGAAAAGCAGATGGGTAGCCACCATATTTGAAAAAAGCAACCGGACGTGAACAGCAAGGAAAAATTACGGCCACCTCCTATTCACACTAAAGTCAGTTGGACTTCAAGAACCCTATAAATACGCAAAGGGGGAAGCCACGCAAAAGAGAGCGAGGGAGGGGAACAAAACATTCACTGAGAGAGTTCTGTGAGAGCTATTAAGAGAGCCCGTAGAGAGACACACGAGTGGAGAGAAAAGAAGAGATTAAGAAAAAGAAAAGATGCTCGTCAGAGAAAACAAAAAAAAATGAAGTCAGGTGGAGGAGAACGAAAAAATTTCATTCGTGAGGTTTGTCAGGGGAGAAAAATTTCATCGTGAGGAGAGCTTCTCCTTCGTTCATAAAGAAGGGAGATAGGGAGTCTGTAAGAGAGACAAAGTGAAGTCAGAAAAGGGGGCGTGCGGCAGAACAGAAAAGAGAAGAAAGAAAACACTGTTCATCTTCTTCTTTGCGAGTTCTTCTTCTGCTGTTGACCCCTGCTGCTCGAGCTTCTTCTCCGGCATCCACTGCAGCTCGCACCACCGCGCCAGTTCCGAGCCCGTCGCCGCCTCTCTGCCCTGCGCGTCACCGTCCCCGACGCCTGGACCAGCAACCCGACGCTGCAACCCAAGCCGCTCCGTTCCTGCCCGCTGCTGCAGCCCGCGCCGCAGCAGCCCGACTCCGTCGCTCCACCCTCCCAAGCTCGAGAACGTTGCTGAGTCCCTTGCCCCCCGTGAAGCCGCGACCCAGCGCCGGTCCACGACGCCGACGATCTCTCCGAGCCTCCCTGCCGTTGCTCCGAGCGCTGACCCGCAACGTCCCAGCAAAGCTGCTGCTGCCTCCACTCAGCCCGTGAAGCCACCGTCTCTGCCCGCGCCTGCAACTCCGTCCGATGCCGTGAGCACCCTCCTCCGAGCGTCGGCCTCCCCCTCATGCTGTGACCGACCCCAGCACAGCATCACCGTGCCCCGTCTGCTGTCCTCCGCGCTAGCCGCCCTGCCGCGGCTTCGTCACGCGGCGGCCTGCCTTGCTTTACCTCACCTGTGACGCCACAGTTCACGCCTCCGCCAGCTTCCGCCACTGCTCGCTGCCGCTGCAACTCGCGAGACCCGACGCCCCCTACTCGCCTGTCACCACAGCAGCTTCACTCGGAGTGGGCCTCGCACCAGCAACCGCACGTGACTCCTGCTCCTCCCTCGCCGCGTGTTCACTGCCCCTTGCCGGAGTTCTTCCGACGACCGTGCCCACCGCTCACGGTCGCCCGTCGCAACAGCAGCAGCCATCCCAGCCGTGAGCTGAGTCTTCCTGGTGATCCACAGAAGCTGCCCAGCCGTGGGTAAAGAAAGCAAGAAAAGAAAAAGAAAAAGGAAAAATCGATTTAGGTAGTCTTTCCTTTTATTTATTTATCTTCTTTTACTTTATTTGTTACTTTTTAGCATAATTATTCCTTAGTGTAAGGATGAGATATTTGACATGAAATAGCCTGTTAAATTTGGGATTGACAGTCCGATTTTCGCGCCGAAATCCACTCGCTTGATCGCTTAAAAATCGATAATTTGATCTCCCGCCCGAGGTTCGATTTGCGATTTATTTAAAATTGACCAACCCGATCTCATGCGCGAGATATGGTTCGTCAATTTTGGGTATTAATCTTATCTTGATTAGATTGGATATCGGGTTATTTGAATTAACTTTTGTTTTTGCATAAAAAATTCAAAAAAATGCGAGTTAGATTAGGGCTAGGGTTAGCATATTTAGTTATTTCATTTTTTTAAAAAATAAAATAAAATCCAAAAAAAATGCATTTAGGATATATGTTTTTAGAATTGCACGTGTCAATTTAGAATAGGATTTTTGATTTTAAATTTTTATAACAAAAAAATCCCCAAAAAAAAATTAATTAATTTAGGATGCTAGTTTTTTAGGTTGCATGTTTAATTGTGTGCAATTTTTTTAAAATTTCGAATTATATATATATATATACATATATAAAACAAACAAAAAATCATCATGCATATTAGAATAGAATTGCATGTCTCATTTTAAGTTTCAATTTTTAGGATAGATTGCATTTTTAGGAATAGAAATATCATGTGCACGTCATGTGGGATTAAGTTCATAAAATGCATGCCATGTAGAATTGGGCTCATTTAATTAGAAATTGCCTGTCATTTTGATTTGCATATTTAATTATTGCATGTTCATTAAGAAAACAAAATATATATATATATATATATATATATATATATATATATATATTTTACTCACGTCATGTAGTTTAGAACACATTGTCATGCCATTCCATGTTAGATTAGTAGCATGCATTGCATATTGCATGATTCTCATTAAACAAGTAAAAACCAAAAGAAAAAGAAGAAATTGACTGTTAATTAGAAATCATATCTAGGTCCGTTGATGTGAATTTTGATCTAACAATGCAAATGCTTTCATTGCTATGAGGTAAGTCCTGCAATTTATTCATCGCTTTCTTGGGTGTTAAATTGGTGGATTGTGCACCCGCATGATCACATCACATGTTAGGAAAATAGATTTAAAATCAATCCAAAACTGCTTGCAAAAACATTTTTGAAAATAAAAGAATGGTACCGAAAGGGCATTAGAGAAATCTAGTGTAACCAAGTCCCCGAACTCACAATCTCTGGTTCGTAGGAGTGAAGTAATTCTCCCATTACTTTACTTGGGTTTCTAATCGACCCACCAAAAAAAATTAGTGGCGACTCCATGAACTTGAACCTAAGTCGCGAATTGGTATGGGCTTGGGAGAGCCCGAGTTAAGTCTAGGCTTAACAATCCATTAACCTAAACCGTAGGTGGTGCACCTGAAATTTAGGTCGCGACAGCTTGGCGACTCCGCTGGGGACTTGAGTTAAAACTCTTAGTGGACTTAGGCCAATTTTTCTTTTATTTTGAAAAATGTTTTTGTTTGGCAGCGTGGATTCCAGGTACGCCCCTAACATTTAAGGTGTTAAATGTTTTTGCAGGATGGGAGGTATAAGGGGAAGTGTTTGCTGACCTTTGTTTTGCAGGGAGGTGTAGGAATGTATGGTTTATTTTCATGAACGAAGCGTTGTTTGATATAAACTATTGTGCATGCCTATGCATTTACACTACACTATTGCACACACAACCCGCCGCCGGACCTGGGCCGCATAGGATCATCTAGGATGATATTGAGATGGATACTACTTCGACCGCATGCTCGTGGTATGAGTCGCCCATCTCAATCCCGAAGTTCCTTTTCTGTATTCAAGAGTACCCACCTCGGTTCGCATGCCCGCAACCCAGGTCGGCTCTTTGACCAAGCCGAAGTCATGAGGACCTGACTTAGTTCGCACGCCCGCGGCTAGTCTGATCATTCTTGTGGCTTCACTTTGTTAAGCCTGATAGACTAGAAATCGAGCCACTTATCATGCGCATGTCTATGTGATTGCCCTTTGTTTATTGGTAAAGTAAGTCTTCTAAATTCGCACTCTTGCAATCTACTTACTTTATTATATCATTCTGTCGGTCCATGGCATTAGGATTGTCCTGAGTCTTGATCAATATACAATGGGAATACCGGACATTCGAATTATTCTCCCTCCAAAGGAAGAGCTTAGCGCATGGTGGGACAAGTTAGACCAAGCTGGCCGTCAATTTGTAGAGAACACATTAGTCGACTAATTCCATTACTGCGTGTCAACATCCACGGCGGCCTCATCCAAGCACTTGGTCATTGTTGGTGCCCCGAGACTTCTACTTTCATCTTCGGCGGTAAGCATGAACTCACGCCCACCTTGGAAGAGTATAGCGTTGCCATAGGGAAACCTTTGAAAGCTGAATTAATTAGCCCACCTATCGGAATAGACCCCGTCGTAGCCTTATCCGATTTTCTGAGAATTAAGGAGGACAATGTAAGAAAGGTTTTAAAAGCTCACCGCAATACATGTCATTTATCTTTTCTAAAAGAATGTTTTGAAAATGGCAATTCGTTTCAAATGCGAAGGGTTTTTCTTTTAGCTTTCTTTGGGTTTATACTTTTTCCTCATTGCAAGAATGCTATTAACCCTTTGATGGCTCACTTAGTTGAACAAGTGTTGGGAGGAAAAAATTTCGTAAACACTATTATGGCTGAAACCTTTCTTTCCCTCACCCGATTTAAAGGAAGCGGTGATAAGACTTTCCATTCCTCTCTGAGCTTTTGCAAATTTGGTTTCTTTCTCATATAAAAGGGTTTGGTGGTTTAATGACTATACATGATGTTAATAACTCTAATCACCCTATTATGAGATTTGAGAACAACCAAAAACATGCACCGGATTACCATTATTCTAGGTGGCTAGCTTTCATGAAAAAACCAACTTCCAAGGGTTTCCTATGGCATGCTAAGTGGTTCCAAGTTCGTGTGGCAAGACTTTCATGTGGAGGTGTTGGCCCAATCCCGCTACTAGGATTCACTGGAGCAACGGAGTACTATCCAACTAGAGTAACCCGTCAGTATCAAGTTGTGCAAGAGCTTCCCCCGGCATTGCAAGCGGATCCACTCCGAGTTAGCTTCATTGACGGAGACCGAGACCATGAAGATTCCATTCTCACAATTAAATCAATGTGGGATATGTGCCAGCCACGAAAACTCAAGTGGCCCGAAGAGGAGCTGAAGGGCAAATAAATGAAATATTATGCCTCAATTAAGTACATTCAACAACACAAGATTCCAGAGGAGTTACTTCCAAAGATACCAAAGGTGCCGCTGAAGATCACCAACCGCGCTGAGAATAAACACCTCAAAAGGGTTGCTGAAAAAGCTCAAGAGGAGAATAAGCGATTGCGCCGAGTGGTGTCCCGAGTGTATATTGATCAAGCTAGATGAAGTGTTTGAATCTATCTTGTTGTTTTCATTTTTAGATTAATGTTTAGGAAGTTGAGTCATTTACTTTCCTAGTTTTTGTTTAGGGCATTTTAAGCTTCTATTTCATTAATGAAGTGCTTGAATCAATCTTGCTTCTATTTTGTTAGGATTGTCAAAAACTCTATTAATGAATAAAAGTTTTAGACCATTGCCATGGACCGGTGTATTCCATGTGAGATACTTATTTGTGTCCGTTTCTTCCAATTAGGTGATAACGGATCCTCCACGTTTGCCCATCATTACAAGATCAAGAGCAAAAATGGCCGACCAAATTGAAATGCGTGACCGTATGACTGCTATGGAAAATCAACTCCAACAGTTGCTCACCTCTATGCAACTTATGACAGATCAAATCCAATCCCTCCAAGTGAATCAGACTCTTGCATCCGCTCTCCCCGAGATAGTAGTCCCAAAGCAGACGAACAAGGCCCAAATGGGTGATGATGACATGCCTGAGCTGGAGGATGACCCATTGTTCGTCACAGCCGACAAGGCTAAGCTCGACAATGTCCCTAAGGCGGAGCAAGATGAACGCTTCGCCAAACTTGAAGAGAAACTGAAACAATTGCAAGAGTCGCAAAATTCACTCCCATTCGACTTGTCAGTTTATGAGAAGGTCAAGATGCCAAAGAAGTTTAAGATGCCAGAGTTCGAAAAATACGACGGCACTTCCTGCCCAAAAGCTCATTTGCAGATGTACCATGTACGCATGGCCCAATACGTCAAGAACGAGCCTCTCATGATCCAATCGTTTCATGCAAGCTTGATTGGGCCCGCCCTCAATTGGTACATAATGAAAAATGTAAACCTTCTCGACACCTGGAATGATGTGGCCGACGCTTTCCTAAAGCAGTATAAGTTCAACATGGACATTGCACCTTCCCGAGAGGATCTTGAGCGGATGGAGAAGAAGAAAAGTGAGTCATTTAAAGAGTATGCTATAAGGTGGTGAAACTTGGCAGCTCAAATCACTCCTGAGCCTACAAATAAGGAGTTGATGAAGTTGTTCGTCAAGACTCTCCCGTATGAGTTCCGTAACCGGATGGCTAGCACATACGTTGAGAACTTCAACCAACTTATCCCAGTGGGTGAACAGATCGAGATTGGGCTAAGGGATGGATGGTTCAATGAACCGACTAATCAAGGCAAACGGTTCACCATGAAAAAGGATAAAGAACCGATCACTGAAGTCAATGTTGCATATGTGCAACCAACCCCTAGTAAGCCTCCGATGGTTCGTATCCCCGGGAATCAGCAAGATGGAGGCCGAGTGCCTGCACAACGGCAATTCACCAAAAGGCAGTTCTCTCCTCTTCCTGGCCCTCTATCTCAAGTCTTGCCGATACTCCGAAAGAAGGGATTGATCTCCCACGAACCAAAGCGGCCCAATGCTGAAAAATTCTCCAACTATGACCCCTCCAAAAAATGTGAGTATCATATGGGAGAGGTCGGCCATTCAACTGATGAATGTTTGACTTTGAAGCACAAGATCCAAAATTTGTTGGATACTAAGGCATTTTCTTTCCGTACCACCCAACCGAATGTCAAGAAGAATCCATTGCCGGAACATCAGGGAAACGTGAATGCAATCTTTGAGTTCAATGCTGGCAAAAAGATGAACTTGAAGGTGTCTGTCAAAGATATCTATAGCGGATTAGTTGGAGTTGGTTACTATCCGATAGATGAGAATCCTCCGTTGCTTACCATGAAGAAAAGGGTTCAAGAAATGGTTAAGGCTGGCGTAATCGTGTATGCTGACCAAGCCGGAATAGTGTCAACTATCTCCGAAGTCATCATTGATTGGGAGAAAGAATTTGCTAAGCTAAGTGCCAAAAAGAGTGAACCAGATCCATTGATCGAGGACATGCCCCCACTTGAGGATGCCTCTGACCATGAAGGACTGATAGTGGAAGTGCCTTCAACTGATGAAAAAATAATTATTGAGATGCCCCAGCTGTATGAGTACAAGGATAACAAAGCAGTCCTATGGTCATACGAGCTAGATGTTGACCTAATTACCAGGTCTGGTCGGACCTATGCTCAAGCTAATGCCCAACTTGCAAAGCCAGTTACTGACGAAGAGGCCAAAGAATTTCTGGCTATAATCAAAGCAAGTGAGTATAACGTGGTCGACCAGTTGCGGAAATTGCCTGCTCAGATCTCTTTACTCGAACTCTTGCAAACATCTCCTACACATCAAAAGTCTCTAATGAAGGTTCTAAGCGAAGTTCATGTACCAGAGACGATCGAGGTAAACAGGTTGGAGGAATTTGTAGGATCAATTCTTCTTAAGGATTTAATAGCCTTTTCTGATGAAGAATTCCCTCTTGAGGGGAGGGGACATACTAAGGCATTATATATATCCGTCAAGTGTAAGGCTTCCCATGTGGCTCGAGTACTCATTGATAATGGGTCTGCCTTGAATATCTGTCCATTGGCGACTCTTCACCGACTGAAAATAGATCCTTCAAAAATAAGTGCTGCAAAGACCTCCGTCCGAGCTTTTGATGGTACGAGAAAGGAGGTGATAGGGGAGACCCACCTTGATATGCAAATAGGGCCGGTGATGTTCAACGTCCTTTTCCAGGTGATGGACATTCCTACCGCATTCAATTTCCTATTAGGGCGTCCTTGGATTCATACTGCTGGAGCTGTGCCATCAAGTCTCCACCAAAGCGTGAAATTTGTTGTCAAAGGAAAGCTAGTCATTGTTCATGGCGAGGAGGATCATTGGATCTATCATGAGACGGCCATCCCCTACGTCGAGCCGAAACATAGGGAGGAGTCAAGTTACCAATCGTTTGAACTTGTATCCACTATTCATGCATCTCGAGGATCGACAGCACCTATCCCCGATATGTCGAATGCAGCAGTTATGGTAGCAAGAGTGATGGTTGGAAATGGCTTTATTCCTGGCCGTGGACTTGGTAAAAAAGAACAGGGTATCCGAAATCCTATTGAAGCCCTTCGAAGGTCTCGTTCCGCCGGATTAGGGTACCATGGAAGAGGTGGAGGCCATGAACAAGAGAGGAAAAACTCATTACTCCTCGATATCCGCGAGACATTCCCTGGCCCTGCTAGAATGATGCATGATGAAGGAGGAGTGATCGCCACCCGTGGTATCGTGCCCGATGGATGGAGTAGCATGGATGACTCGACAACTTCAAAGACAGAGGATCTAGATAATGGGATGGAAGGGATCATGAGCCTATTCGATGATCTCCTCATAGGTGTCATTGATGAAGAACCATTGGAGGAAACGGGTGCTAGCCCACAAGAGAGCAGCCTTATGACAGGCAAGGAGGTGAAAATGGTCCAATCCAATGCCATGTGTGATGACGATGATGACCCTGATGATCCAAATGGTGACTCCATTGAAGTACAACAAAGTTGGGAGCACCATGAAAAACCCAAAGTTCTCACCTCCGAGCAAACCGTCACCATCAATTTGAGTGATGACGAGGATCCTAAAGAAATAAAGATTGGGGCAAATCTTCCCAAAGATGAGGCCAAGCACCTGACTCAGTTGTTGAAAGAATATCAAGATATCTTTGCCTGGACGTATGCTGATATGCCAGGTTTAGATCCGTCAATTGTGAAACACTATTTGCCCACCAATCCAGACATGCGCCCTAAGAAGCAGAAGCTTCGGAGGACTAAACCGGAGCTCTCGAAGAAGATAGAAGAGGAAGTAATGAAACTCCTCAAAGTGGGATTCATCGAAGTCTCGCAATACCCTGAATGGGTGGCCAACATAGTACCGGTCATGAAGAAAGACGGTCGAGTTCGAGTGTGTATTGATTATCGGGATTTGAACAAGGCCAGCCCAAAGGATGACTTCCCATTGCCACATATCGATGTTCTCGTGGATAGTACTGCCGGATTTGAATTATTCTCTTTCATGGATGGTTTTCTGGCTACAACCGAGATAAGAATGAAGGAGGAAGACAAAAGAAGACAACATTTATCACCCCGTGGGAACCTTTCATTATAAGGTCATGCCCTTCAGACTCAAAAATGCAGGGGCAACTTACCAACGAGCCATGGTTACATTGTTCCATGACATGATGCATGAAGAAATTGAGGTGTATGTTGATGATATGATTGCAAAAACCCGACCTGGTAAAAGTCATGTTGAAACCCTCAAGAAGTTATTTGATCGGCTTTGTGAATTCAAACTCTGTTTAAACCCTGCCAAGTGCGTGTTCGGGGCAGCATTAGGAAAATTACTTGGGTTTATGGTGAGTAACAAAGGGATCGAAATTGACCCATCTAAAGCCAAGGCAATATGTGAGTTGCAACCTCCGTCGACGGTGAAGGAGGTCCGAGTCTCCTAGGGAGACTGAATTACATTGCACGATTCATTTCCCAACTCTCAGAGACCGCTAAGCCATTCTTCAAACTCTTGAGGAAAAACATACGAGTTGAGTGGAATGATGAATGTCAAGACGCATTCAACAAGCTGAAGCAATATTTGATGAATCCGCCAGTTCTTGTCCCACCAATATCGGGGCATCCTTTGATTTTGTACCTCACAATCCATAGTGAGTCACTCGGCGCGATGTTAGCTCAAAAGTCCCGTGGATCGGGAAGGAACGAGCCATTTATTACCTCAGTAAAAAGTTCACTGTCTCGGAGCTAAAATATTCTGACGCTGAAAAAACTTGTGCTGCGTTAGTATGGGTATTGCATAGACTGCGACAGTACACATTGCATTACCAGATATTTCTCGTAACTGAGAACGATCCCATCAAGTATTTATTTAATCAACCAGCTTTGGTGGGTAAGCTAGCCAAATGGCAGGTCTTGATTTCGGAATTCGACGTACAGTTCATGCCACAAAAATCAGTTAAAGGCCGAGTAATTGCTGATATATTGGCTGAGAATCCTAGAAACTTGAATGATGATGATTGTCCTTTGGATGATCGTATTTTGGCCATAAGTGAAGATGCATGGTCTATGTTCTTTGATGGAGCTGTGAACTTGTCCGGTTGAGTGCGGGCGTATTAATATCCCCAGACGGACAACACTTCCCAGTAGCCGCGAAATTAATATTCCCATGCACTAACAATATAGCTGAATACGAAGCTTGTATTCTCGGACTTCAGGCCGCAATTGAAGTGGGAGTGGCCAAATTGAAAGTATATGGAGATTCTGCACCGATCATACTCATCGTAGGTGAATGGAAGACCAGGGATGCCAAATTACTGCCGTATCATAAGTACCTCGAAGAGTTGGTGAAGGAGTTCGATGAAATCTCATTTGACTACTTGGCTAGATCTCATAATCAGTTTGCCGATGCCTTGGCAACGTTGTCATCTATGTTGCAAGTTCGATGGTTTGGAAGTTGAACCTTTGAAAATTGAGGTTCTAGCCAAACCTTCTTATTGCATGGCCGTGAATGAAGAGCCTGATAAGAAGCCATGGTATTGTGACATCATGAACTATATCCAAAAGCAGGAATTTCCTGAAGGGAGCACTACAGCCGATAGAAAGTACATAATGAAGATGGCCTCAAAGTTCTTTGTCAGTGGTAAGAACTTATACAAGAGATCTTATGATTCAGTTTTATTGAGATGCGTAAATGAAGCAGAAGCTACCCAAATCATGCAAGAAGTGCATGAAGGAGTTTGTGGCCCACACATGAATGGGCACATGTTAGCCAAGAAGATCATGAGACTCGGTTACTATTGGCTTACACTGGAAAGTGACTGCATACAGCATGTTAGAAGTTGCCATCGTTGCCAAATTCACGGAGATAAAATAAATGTTCCTCCAACGGAGTTGCACCAGCTATCTGAGCCATGGCCTTTCTCAATGTGGGGGATTGATGTAATTGGCCCAATAAATCCCAAAGCTTCAAATGGGCACCGATTCATATTGGTGGCAATAGATTATTTTTCAAAGTGGATTGAAGCCGCATCATATGTTAATGTCACAGCTCGAAACGTGGTGAAATTTATTAGGCGTGACATAATCGCCCGTTATGGTGTCCCTGAAGCAATTGTCACTGACAATGGGACAAACCTGAATAACAAGTTCGTTGATGAGTTGTTCAGTGAGTTCAAAATCAGGCATTTGAATTCATCCCCTTACCGCCCACAAATGAATGGAGCTGTTGAGGCAGCTAATAAGAACATCAAGAAGATCCTGGCTAAGACAACCGAGAATTATCGAGATTGGCATGACAGGTTACCCTTGCTCTAATGGCGTATCGGACATCAATCCGAACATCTCTTGGGGCAACCCCTTTCTCCTTAGTTTATGGCATGGAGGCAGTCTTGCGTGGAAGTAGAAATCCCCTCTTTGAGAGTCTTATCCCAAGTGGAATTGTCCGAGGCGAATGGACACAACAAAGGTTCGAGCAGTTGAACCTGATTGATGAGAAAAGGTTAAAAGCTCTTTGCTATGGTCAGGTGTATCAACAAAGAGTAGCCAAGTCTTTCAATCGGAAGGTACGGCCGAGACACTTCGAAGTGAATGATCTAGTTCTAAGAAAGGTGTTGCCGATTTTTCCTGATCCTGGAGGCAAATTTGCTCCAAATTATAACGGACCGTATATGGTGAAGAGGGTACTCCCTGGAGGTGCCTTAATCCTTACAGAAATGGATGGTTGTGAGTTTTCTAATCCTGTTAACTCGATGCTGTGAAGAAGTATTACCCTTGAAAGAATTTGTTGTGAATTGAAGGTACTCATTTCTTCATTGAATTGTGTGGGAATGGATTGAATGAGATGAGAGGTAGGCCCTATTCCATACACATATCGAATTCATTTGATTCGGTATATCAGACGTGTTGACCTAGTGTCAGTTCAATTAAATAAAAAAGGAAATGCCCTGAGGACACCGCCAGCGCCTTGGCCTGGTGGCACGGGGAATGAAAAGGTCCGAGAGCGACCAGGGTTCGATCCCTGGAAATGGCAACAAGTTTGCCGCACAAAAAAAAAAAAAACAAAAAAAACAAAAACAAAACTTTTTTTTTTTTTTTACCAATCCTTTTCTTTCTTTTTGAGTTGTAAACTCTTTGTGTTTAGAGCCGATGAGTTCATGAAGTACTTGTGACCTTTCAAAGGAGAATTTTGCGTGATAGTTTTACCTGTTTAATTACCAATTCCACTGAGGATTGTCACCATCGATCAAGTTAATGTATGATGTGGAATGAATTGAACATGCTAAATGAGACATGTCAGGATGATGAAAGGCAGGCCTTATCCTATACACAGTCCCTTGTTCATGTACTGGTGAGATGAGTGTAGGAAATTCCATGTTTCTAAGGTAAAGAGTTATCTCGCGAAAGGTACGATGATCGAAATGATGAGAGGCGGTTCATTCTCTATCCCAAACACTACGTGATCATCCATTGTTTAAATCCTTTTGAGCCCGCACACGTGAATAATTTTTAAATTACCCCTGTCAAGAACCACCCCACATTGGGGCAAGCTGGAGGTAAGACGACATCATGAGGTGAGGAATTTGATAGGAATATTCTTGCTCTCACTTGCATCAATCTTCAGGTATTGCTATTACATTGAATTCATACGATAATTTAAGTGCCTTAGGATGATGAAGAGCAGTTCTTTCTCTATCCTAAATACTTATATCCTTTGCATAGCCCACTTGAGCCTGCAATTTCATTTCTTTAAACCCAGTTGGTAATCATCCCCCACACTGGGGCAAGGCAAAAGGCAGATAAAGACCCTTGAAAGTTCGAGTGTCATTCAAAGTGTAATCGTTTAACGCATGCATTGTGCGCAAGAATTGAAATCAAAATAGAACTAAGGGGCATGAAAAAGCAGTGTGCCTGGTAAAAGCAAGGCCAATGCCCATGAAAAAAAGAAGTGAAGAAAAAATGAATAAGAATTAGGGGCATGAAAGCAATGTGCTTGATAAAAGCAAGATCAATGCCCCAAGAGAAAAACATTGGTTGTAGAAAGTCACATCCCTTATGAGGCGGTACATAAAGAACTCAAATGCTGAGATGTTACAATCAATGGAGTTTTGATACAAAGAAAATCTTTGACGGTGAAGAAGAAGATTGGTGGCAATGTCAAGATGATTACCAACTCTGATCCCTCTAAACACATTTTGAGCCTAATGAGCCTTTCGTTTCTCAACCCATGAACCTAGCCTACGTTACGTCCATTGCAAAGTCTCTTCTGATTAGGGCACTTGAATTAACGTAGGAGTTCACATGTCTTAAACATTGCTCGAAGAAGTGCGAGCAAGATTATTTCTTTCTCATTTTGCAGGGTTCTTGACTTGTAAACCCGAAGATGATTGCTGAGTTGTCCTTTCAATAGCCTTGACTCAAAGAGTCCCTTTGTTAGGCCATTGACCAAGCCCACATTACGGTCCCTATTAAAAACCTCTCAGATTGGTAAGGTCGTACTGCTTGCGAGAATACTCGGACCCTTGTTGGTATGATGATAGTGAGATTGAGTGATTCTTCTAAAATAACTCTTCTGAATGAGAGTGAGTGAAAGTCCTTTCTAACTGAAAGTCTCTCATTTAGTATTCTTAAGAACTCCATGTCATTGTCTTGAACGACAATTCTCTCCTGTGGAAAGTTGGGTGATGCAAATATGGTAAAGTCATTATGCATGAACCTTGGTTGAATTGATGAAAACCTCACTGAATTTTGAAATGTGCATTTTAAAGTGGCTCAGATTGTCTACTTCTTTGATGAATGCATAGAGTTTTGCTCTAATCATGACTGACAGACAATATTTTCCTTGAAGATCGAGTAATACTTGACATTCAAGTTGTTCCTTGAAGCCTTGAGATTCGGCGAGATTCGGCGTGCTTTCGTAGCCCGAAGTCCCTTTATATTGACCTGGCGTGCTTCCGTAGCCCAGAGTCCCTTTTCATCGACTCGGTGTGCTTTCATAGCCCGAAGTCCCTTTATATTGACACAGCGTGCTTAGTAGCCCGAGTTCCTTCTCATCGACTCGGCGTGCTTTCGTAGCCTGATGTCCCTCCATACCGACTCCGGCGTGTTTTCGTAGCCTAGAGTCCTTTTATATTGACCTGGCGTGCTTCCGTAGCCCAGAGTCCCTTTTCATCGACTCGGCGTGCTTTCGTAGCCCGAAGTCCCTTTATATTGACCTGGCGTGCTTCCATAGCCTAGAGTTCCTTCTCATCGACTCGGTGTGCTTTCGTAGTCCAGAGTTCCTTTTCATCGACTCGGCGTGCTTTCGTAGCCCGAAGTCCCTTTATATTGACCTGGTGTGCTTCCATAGCCCAGAGTTCCTTGATATGACCTGGTGTGCTTCCGTAGCCCAGAGTCCCCAGTTATATCGACCTAGCGTGCTTCCGTAGCCTAGAGTCCACAGTTTCATTGATTCGGCGTGCTTCCGTAGCCCGGATTCCCTTTATACTGGCCTGGCGTGCTTTCATAGCCCAGAGTCCCTTTTCATTACCTAGCGTGCTTCCGTAGCCCAGAGTCCCTTTCATCGATTCGGCGTTCGTTAAGCATTTCACTCTGGATGTGAATGTTTTTCGATCTTTTTCGTTATACCTTAGTCTGGATCTAGGTATTTCGAATCTTCTTAATCCAATATTCATCTCACCTAACATTGAGTGTCTATTGGTTAAGTCTCAAAATTCTTGACATCTCGATGCGGATGCGGATGTCTCGAAACTCTTTGTTAAGCATTTCATTCTGGATATGAATGCTTTTCGATCTTTCGCGTTATACCTTAGTCTGGATCTAGGTATTTCGAATCCTCTTAATCCAATATTCATCTCACCTAACATTGAGTGTCTATTGGTTAAGTTCCCAAATTCTTGACATCTCAGTCTGGATCTGGATGTCTCAAAACTTTCCCCCGTTTAGGCGACCGTAGAATGGTACGGGTCCTAGACAACATTTATTTCCCCATTCAGGCGACCGTAGAATGGTACGGGTCCTAGAAAATGAATCCCCGTTTAGGCGACCGTAGAATGGTACGGGTCCTAGACACAACCAAGCAATGCCATACTGGGCGACTGTAGAATGGTACGGGTCCTGGGAAAGCAGTCTGTTTGCAAAGCCATGTTACTATTCTGGGCGACCGTAGAATGGTACGAGTCCTAGACATGTAACACCAATCTATCTTGAGTTACTCAAAGGTAAGTTATTCCAGGTAAGTTCCTTTATCATTTGCATTAGTATTTCCATGCATCATATAAATTGCATTTCAAAATGGGATTCATTTTCCCAAAAAAAAAAAACAAAAAAAAAAAAAAAACAAAAAACAACTTTGAGAGTCATTCATGGCATGTGCATGATCAAAATTTAGGTCTCAATTTATCTTTGAAGGCAACCTCTACGAGCTCACCTTCAAAGAGGGGCAGCTGTTGACACCTAAATTTTGACTAATCATTTAGTAATTAATTGCATAAAAATTTAGGGATTAATCTTTAACCCCTAAGAAAAAATAGTAAAATTGCATTTCATGTAGTTGCATTTGCATCGGTACCAAAAGCGAAACAAGACGCAGCGGCTCGCAGTCGATTACATGCACGAAGGGAATTGTCTCTCCACTGCTCGAGCACGCAAAAGAGCGAAAGTCAAAAAAAAGAGGAAGGAAGTTCACGTCCATTGTCTCTCCCTCATTAATGCCTGTGCATGCACGCACAAATTCGGCGAACGTGCGGATGCTAGAGGAATCCTAGAGAAGCAAAATGAGCCCATGATATAATATTATATAATATGCTCTCTCTCAAGTGTGGGTTGTCAGAAGAAGAAATTTGCTGAAGGAGGAAGCCAATAATAAACAAGACAAGTCAAGAGTTGCGGCTATCCTATAGAAGGGAGGGACAAGTAGCCCTATAAGAAGCCCCAAGCAGGAGGAAGAAAGAAGAATCCATGGACGTGCATTTTCTCCCCTCTCATTAATGCATGCACACGCACGCATTAATGGGGACGTGAAAATTCTCCTGCAAGAAGATGGACCAACATTTCTTTAATATTATCCCTGCTGAAAAGCAGATGGGTAGCCACCATATTTGAAAAAAGCAACCGGACGTGAACAGCAAGGAAAAATTACGGCCACCTCCTATTCACACTAAAGTCAGTTGGACTTCAAGAACCCTATAAATACGCAAAGGGGGAAGCCACGCAAGGGAGAGCGGGGGAGGGGAACAAAACATTCACTGAGAGAGTTCTGTGAGAGCTATTAAGAGAGCCCGTAGAGAGACACACGAGTGGAGAGAAAAGAAGAGATTAAGAAAAAGAAAAGATGCTCGTCAGAGAAAACAAAAAAAAATGAAGTCAGGTGGAGGAGAACGAAAAAATTTCATTCGTGAGGTTTGTCGGGGGAGAAAAATTTCATCGTGAGGAGAGCTTCTCCTTCGTTCATAAAGAAGGAAGATAGGGAGTCTGTCGGAGAGACAAAGTGAAGTCGAAAAGGGCGTGCGGCAGAACGAAAAGAGAAGAAAGAAAACACTGTTCATCTTCTTCTTTGCGAGTTCTTCTTCGCTGTTGACCCCTGCTGCGCTCGAGCTTCTTCTCCGGCCCACTGCAGCTCGCACCACCGCGCCAGTTCAAGCCCGTCGCCGCCTCTGCCCTGCGTGTCACCGTCCCGACGCTGGACCAGCAACCCGACGCGCCGCAACCCAAGCCGCTCGTTCCTGCCCGGCTGCTGCAGCCGCGCCGCAGCAGCCCGACTCCGTCGCTCCACCCTCCCAAGCTCGAGAACGTTGCTGAGTCCCTTGCCCCCGTGAAGCCGCGACCCAGCGCCGGTCCACGACGCGACATCTCTCCCGAGCCTCCCTGCCCGTTGCTCCGGCGCCGACCCGCAACGCCCCGCAAAGCTGCTCTGCCTCCACTCAGCCCGTGAAGCCACCGTCTCGCCCGCGCCTGCAACTCCGTCCGATGCCGTGAGCACCCTCCTCCGAGCGTCGGCCTCCCCCTCATGCTGTGACCGACCCCAGCACAGCATCACCGTGCCCGTCTGCTGTCCTCCGCGCCAGCACGCCCCTGCCGCGGCTTCGTCACGCGGCGGCCTGCCTTGCTTGACCTCACCTCGTGACGCCACGGTTCACGCCTCCGCCAGCTTCCGCCACTGCTGGCTGCCGCTGCAACTGCGAGACCCGACGCCCCCTGCTGCTCGTCACCACACGGCAGCTTCACTCGGAGTCGGCCTCGCACCAGGAACCGCACGCGACTCCTGCTCCTCCCGCCGCGTGTTCGCTGCCCCTTGCCGGAGCTCTTCCACGACCGTGCCCACCGCTCACGGTGGCCCGTCGCAACAAGTGTGACCATCCCAGCCGTGAGCTGAGTCTCCCCGGTGATCCACGAGGAAGCTGCCTTGGCCGTGGGTAAAGAAAGCAAGAAAAGAAAAAGAAAAAGGAAAAATCGATTTAGGTAGTCTTTCCTTTTATTTATTTATCTTCTTTTACTTTATTTGTTACTTTTTAGCATAATTATTCCTTAGTGTAAGGATGAGATGTTTGACATGAAATAGCCTGTTAAATTTGGAATTGACAGTCCGATTTTCGCGCCCGAAATCCGACTCGCAATCACTTAAAAATCGATAATCTGATCTCCCGCCCGAGGTTCGATTTGCGATTTATTTAAAATTGACCAACCCGATCTCATGCGCGAGATATGGTTCGTCAATTTTGGGTATTAATCTTATCTTGATTAGATTGGATATCGGGTTATTTGAATTAACTTTTGTTTTTGCATAAAAAAAATAAAAAAAATGCGAGTTAGATTAAGGCTAGGGTTAGCATATTTAGTTATTTCGTTTTTTTAAAAATAAAAAAAATCCAAAAAAAATGCATTTAGGATATATGTTTTTAGAATTGCACGTGTCAATTTAGAATATGATTTTTGATTTTAAATTTTTAAAAAAAAAAAAAAAAAAATTAATTAATTTAGGATGCTAGTTTTTAGGTTGCATGTTTAATTGTGTGCAATTTTTTTAAAATTTCGAATTATATATATATATATACATATATAAAACAAACAAAAAATCATCATGCATATTAGAATAAAATTGCATGTCTCATTTTAAGTTTCAATTTTTAGGATAGATTGCATTTTTAGGAATAGAAATATCATGTGCACGTCATGTGGGATTAAGTTCATAAAATGCACGGCATGTAGAATTGGGCTCATTTAATTAGAAATTGCCCGTCATTTTGATTTGCATATTTAATTATTGCATGTTCATTAAGAAAACAAAATATATATATATATATATATTTTACTCACGTCATGTAGTTTAGAACACATTGTCATGCCATTCATGTTAGATTAGTAGCATGCATTGCATATTGCATGATTCTCATTAAACAAGTAAAAACCAAAAGAAAAAGAAGAAATTGACTGTTAATTAGAAATCATATGTAGGTCTGTTGATGTGAATTTTGATCTAACAATGCAGATGCTTTCATTGCTATGAGGTAAGTCCTGCAATTTATTCATCGCTTTCTTGGGTGTTAAATTGGTGGATTGTGCACCCGCATGATCACATCACATGTTAGGAAAATAGATTTAAAATCAATCCAAAACTGCCTGCAAAAACATTTTTGAAAATAAAAGAATGGTACCGAAAGGGCATTAGAGAAATCTAGTGTAACCAAGTCCCCGAACTCACAATCTCTGGTTCGTAGGAGTGAAGTAATTCTCCCATTACTTTACTTGGGTTTCTAATCGACCCACCAAAAAAGATTAGTGGCGACTCCATGAACTTGAACCTAAGTCGCGAATTGGTATGGGCTTGGGAGAGCCCGAGTTAAGTCTAGGCTTAACAATCCATTAACCTAAACCGTAGGTGGTGCACCTGAAATTTAGGTCGCGACAAGGGGTAGAACTTGCTGAGACGTAATCTCATCTCGGTTGTGGGACATCATTTCAGGACCCTGATGAGGAACTTGAGGAGAAAGAACTCGAAGATGAGTACCTGGAGGAGAATCCCGATGGTGACCTCGACCCGGATGAGGACTAAGATCCCATCCCATTTTGTGAACCTTGTGTACTTGTGGATTTGGATAGGTTTTAGATCAAACCTATGTTAATAGTATTGTAAGATACTATGAGGTGTGTGTATAAAAGTGTGGTTGTGGATTTCAATATGAAAAATATGGCCCTACTTTTCTATCTCATTGCTTATTGTCTGGGGATTTATAACTGTTTCCGCATGTATTATTGAAAATAAATGGGTCGGTGATACGTAGTCCTGGATATCGCATTCTAAAATTGTCCAAGGTAAGGGATGTGCGCGTGCTGAGAATCGAGGCGTGACAGAGACCGTAGGGGCCATTGTTGGTGAAGACGCCAATTGCAGAGAGCGATACAAAGACTTATAGCTTCGGGATGCAGGGTACTGCTCGATCAGCTGGTGTTGTCGTCAAGGGGATGGCTGACTTGCAACTCCAGGAGGGCGATGCACGGTGTCCGCTCACGCAGCAAACAGCGTGGTGGATGGCGAGGGCGAAGCGAGACCAGCATCTTGACCAAGGGATGGCCACGAGAGTCCCCTCTCTCCTCTCAATTGTGGCCGTGTAATTTAATGTGTGGCCCGTGACTGGCACCACAATCAGCGGGTTGTCATGCAATGCAGGGGTCAACACTTAGGAAAGGCTTCTCATGTCTTTCTCCAAAAGACGAGGGGATGACCTGCAACACAAAAATTACGAGGAAAGAAAGTCCTCGTTGAAAGCCTAGCAGCAAGACTTCACCTGCCAACGTGAATGGCCTGCACAGAAAAAGAAAGTGATCTTTTTATACCTTTTTTTTTAATATGCTCTTTATGTGCCCCTCTTTCTCTTCGTTGGCGGGCTTCATAAGAACGGTGATTTGCCGGTACTGCAACTTCTCGGTTTGGAATGGTCAGGCTCGAGCTTGGACAGCAGCTCGCCGTTATTGCTAGGGATTCCGCGATGGCTTAACAGGCCGTATGGATGTGGCTCACGTCGGGGAATGATAGCTCGGATTTGGAGGAACGTTACGGCTGCAACAGGATCGCCATGGTTCATGGGGGTGGAACTCGATGTCGAGGCAACGCAGCCAGCAGATCCACGACAGTGAGCGGCAGCAGCGGGTTGACAACGAAGGGTTCGGGCGCGGTGCAGCAGGCAACGATATGGCAACAGCACGGCGTTGGCAAGGGTGGCACCTCCTGGTGCACTCGGAGCAAAGAATGATGAAGTGCAACAAGCCTGGACGTTTGCGAATCCAGTATCTTCGTAGAGTGGTGGCCAGCAAGCAAATTGGACAATCACATGGCTGAGGTAGGTCAAGCACCGAAGAAGAAGACCAACCTTCATGCTTTCTCTCGTCTCGATTCTCACGTGTTTGCCTTCTGAGATTCTGAATTGCCGCCCCCCTGAGGACGTCCCATTGTCTTTCCTTTATATTCATGAGAAGATTGAGCTCTAAGACAAAAATTGAACTTCCACTTTCCTTTACTGAATTATGCACGATTCCCCTCTATTTCTTTCCACCTTTGACCATGCAAAGAATATTCTCCTTTTTGGCCTTACGTACTCAGGCCATATGTAACCCATCCGCATCCTTTTCTTTCCTTTATTTCTTTTCTTTCCTACAAACAAGAGAATTGGTCTATGCAATATTCGAAGAATTATGGCCATATAAAATATTATGCTGATGATAGCCTAATTAATTTCCAAGTTGAGCACAATGTAATTTTCAGTTATGGACTCAGCTCAATTAATCTCATTTCATGAACTCAAACATGGTAATTGGGCCCCAAACCATACCTGTACTGATCCAATTATTCCAATAAACTCAAAACTATTCGCTCAAGCTCATCTACCTAAATCCACCTTTTGCCAGTTCAATTTATATGCAAAATACATTTAATACTCTTAAAAACTATATGCTATGCAATTTAGTATTTTTGTTTAGGGGTTAAAATTAATCCCTCATTTTTAATGCAATAAGTGAATAAACGGGTCGCCAAAATTTAGGTGTCAACAGTTCTTTAGAGTTGGGTCATGTTGTGATTTGATTCCCAATAAAGCTTTCTTAAATTCATTACTTGCTAGCTTGTATTAGATGTTTATAATATAGCATACGGGTATGGCTATGTGACGCCTTTCTTCACTTCCACATTACCCATAAATTACAATGGTTACTCTTTCAATGAAATCTTCGCAGAAGTCATATAGATTTATTTTGTGCCTTTTACAGTGTAGAAATGATAAAAGAGGTTTTGCTGGAGAGTGATTTGGCTATTTTCACTTGTGGCCTTTACTCTGCAAGAAAAAGGAAGAAAGCATGTTAGTTTGCAACTTTTTGAAGTACATGTAGAAGATCATCATTAGGAGATGCAACAACCTTGGCCTTGTCTATCGTTGATGTCCTCTGATATATATTTTATATTGTCAATTTTTTTTTTTAATTGTTGTTCCACTAGCTCATGAAGGTATATCTTTATTGACTTTACTTTCGTATATACACTTTACGTAATTACTATAGTCCCAAATCGCAGTGGCAGTAACCCTCTAGTGACAGAGACATGGGCAAGCGCTGCTTGAGAGTTTTGCTTAATATCTCCCATAGAGTTCCCTTACCCAACACGAACAACCACTTCCAGCTGCAGAAGCTGCAGGTAAAGAATGACTCACTATGGGCACAAGAGGTTGATTTTTTTGTAATTGCTTGCAGCACTGGGAGGAACTGGCTTGGCAGAGAGAACATGAGATCTTTTACATAGGGAGCACAAGAACAGTAGTCTTCTCTCTCTTCATCGTTTTCAACTTGCTTTTCGTTTCGTGGAATCTGTTTTACAATAGTCGATAAATTAATGGGAGCTAGTTGAAATCAGAAAGTAAATATAAGAACAATGCAGTAGAATATAAAATTTCATTATTATCAGATTTCTTTTAAAGATAATCACACTAAAATGAATTTTCGTTTGTTTTAAGTACCTCAATTATTTATTTATTTATTTTTCAGTTTGAGTATCTGAACTTTCAAAATATATCTCGATATGGTGACTTGCGTAAATGATGCACATTGCTATATAGGAGTGCCAACTCAATTTAAAATGGATTCACTTGTTTTTAATCTTAAAATGGTTTGCATTATTTATTTGTTCCCTTTCATCCTCTTCCATTCTCAACTGTCTTCCACACGATACAATGCCATTGTTGCCGCTTGTTAAAGCTACGAGGCAATTACCATGCCGCTGTTGTCGTCCACCACACTAGAGCTTGCAACTCTCTCTTTCACAATCCTCAACTTCTACGACCTCTATTTGAGGTTGCTGCCTTGAGTCCGAGGTCTCCCAACCTTCAATTCAAGGTTACGGGACCTCAATTCTGAGACTCACTTCTCAGTAGCTTCAGAGAGATGACAAACAGTGAGTTTGAAGTTGGTGGTGGTGGTCGCTTGGGTGGTTGGTGGTGGTGGAGATGTAGTTTGTTTGTGGTTGGCGCGGTGGTGGTCACGTTGGCTTACGCTGTCAAAGGCTGGCTGTGGTGGAGGTGATGACATCATGATGGGTGGTTGGTGTTGGATAGTGGTGGTAGTAGTGGAAGGAAAAGTACCAAAAAAATCATAAACCTATTATGTTGGCACAATTCAGTTCTAAATCTTTCAATTTAATTAATTTAGTCATAAACCTTTTACATTGATACTAATTAAGTCCTAAACTTTTCAATTAAATCAATTTAGTCCTAAACATTTTTACAATAGTACCAATTCAGTTCATCCAGCCGGCCAATGGCGGGCCGGCACTAATGTGGATTCTGGTCAATGGCCGGACAATGATGTGACAATTTTTTAATAATTTTTTTTTTGGAATTTTTTTATTAATTTTTTTTCTTTTTCCTTTTCTTTCTCTTCTTCTTCCTTCTTGGACTCTCCTAATAGTGGCTAGTGAAGTCCTCACCTATCACCGGCAAGGTTTGCAACCCTTGCCCAGCCTTGCCTAGCTTCACCTGAGGCTGCAAGCGAGGAGGCTTCGCCCAAATCTAGGCAAGGCTAGCCTCACCATGGAGTTGCCGTGGGCAAAGGCGGCCTCGTCGGCCACTGTGAGGAGAGTTCAAGGAGGAAGAAGGAGGAAAAAGAAAAGAAAAAAACTAATACAAAATTCAAAAAAATAAAAAGTTATTTAAAAATTGTCACGTCAACGTCCGGTCACCGGCCGACATCCACATCAGCACCAGTCGACCATTGGCGAGACGGATAGACTGAATTGGTACAATTCTAAAGAGGTTTTGGAGTAAATTGGTCTAATTGAAAAGTTTAAAACTGAATTGGTATAAACAAGAAAATGTTTAAGACTAAAGTGGTCCAATTGAAAGATTTATAACTAAATTAATAACAACACATTATGTTTAGTACTTTTTTGGTACTTTTCTCTAGTAGGTGAAGGAGATGGTATGATGTTGAGAGAGAGAGAGAGAGAGAGAGAGAGAGAGAGATGGATTCCATTGTGGTTTTATTGCCACTCGATAAAAATTTAAGCGCCACGTTAACATATTTTACTGTTTTTTAACAGTGTTAGTGGTAAATGCATAATTT
Source organism: Eucalyptus globulus (assembly GCA_014182545.1). Classification (NCBI taxonomy): domain Eukaryota; kingdom Viridiplantae; phylum Streptophyta; class Magnoliopsida; order Myrtales; family Myrtaceae; genus Eucalyptus; species Eucalyptus globulus. Next base: position 34,279,418 of record CM024721.1, on the reverse strand, counting down.
CAGTAATGTTATAAACGGAAGCCTCACACAAATTTGAAAAATTGAGGTACTTGTTTAAACAAAAAAAGTTATTTGAAAACACAATTTAAAAACTATCAACAATTTAGCCTGTCAGGATTCATTATCCCTCTTTATGAGCCACAACATTATAACTTTGTCAGAAAAAGGTCCCTCCATAAGCCCAATTGATATCAATCATTGAATTTTATAAGACTATGATTACACGGGTAATATGCTTTTGGCTTATATTTGTCCAAAGCAATTGATATACAAAATGATGAGATGAAGTTTTATTAGGCATCGAGCATGATGTGTGTTTTTTATGACCTAATTACATTGTGCTTTGAAACTTAATATATCATTCTTGATATAGCTAGCACCACTGGAAAGAGTATCTTTGTTTTCTTCGCCAGACTGAAAAATATGTTGTTAATAGGTTTACCCATGGGGAGGTATTAGAAGAATAAAGTACTTTATTAAGCGGCTAATATGACTAATTTTTTTAGAACTTAATAGTTGATTACTTAATTTTTTAAAGGAAAATGAGTCTCATTAGTATGTCAATGGAGTTGGACTTATAATTCGAATATGATAATCTTCTCCTGATGAAGGCGTTGTCAAAATTACATGTATCGGGAAGAGTAGAGTTAATTTCATACGTATAATTATAAAATCTTACATAATTTATTGAAATTTTCTAGGCATCTAGATTGTAACTTGACAGGCGTATTAACAACCATCAACATTTTTAAAGGACAGTTTACTACATTAGTTACAACCCAAGACAACTTGACTCCACCCTTCAGATAGTCATAAGAAGAAATTATCTCTGCACTTGCGGCAAAATTTCTAATAGTAACAAGTGAATGGCGTGCCCATACATTTGTGCAGAGCCTTTTTTTTTCTCCTGCTGAATAAGACAATTATTTTCCCACAACTCATTGGAAATAAGTTCAATTCTTATATAAAAGTATTTTAATTCCTTTTTTAGCTTTATTTTTATTTTAAATCATTCTTGTAAAGTAACTTAATACATGTAACTAATACATAACTGAAATAGCTATCCACTTAGCAAAACCTGCAGTGCTAACCATCTCTTCCTGGCGCATTCATAATGATTCCACCCTTATCTTTTTCTTCACCTTGAACTCATTAAAGGGGTTGATGCGATTAGAGTAAGAAATCTTCAATCAATTCATGAACCGAGTTGTCATGTCATTCAAATTGATCAAATCAGAAACTCCCTAGGACATCGAAGTCCACAAAAGTGGATCTTAAAGCCAGCCTCTCGAATAGGTAATTGAAGCATTAAAAGAGAAATGATTAATATTACAAAGAATCATAAATTGATACACATGTGATAAATTTACTTCAAATTAATATTTTAACGAAAATCCCTAAACTTGTATACACATGATAATTTTATCCAAAACTAACTTTTTGACAATAAAACACTTGAAACTACTATTCATATGATAAATTTACTCAAAACTAATTTTTTACTACTAAAAATCCTAAATTGTGTGACAAATTTATCCTCCTTTAATTTTCATTAAATTTTACTATCAAATTATTGAGTTGGATAATACATAACAATTGATTGATAGTTCACTTCGCGGATTACTGTTCATGTTGAAGCTCTCAATTGGTTCGCGCGGTTACTGTTCACCCGCCTGCGCGACTTCCGTTTCCGGCCGTTCTGGCCGACCGATTGCGCCCATTTTTGGAGACAACCTTCCTCTACAACCGATCTATCCTTCTACCGAACATTTTTCCTGGTATGTCTTCCTCATCTGGGATTTCGGATATGAGTTCTTAGGGTTCGAAGTTCTGGGTTCGCCTGTCCCAAATGGCATCGTCCTCTGGTTTAGCGGATGATAACCGGGGTAAAGCCCATATTGTTGCTCCGTTGGAGCACCCTCACTCCCCCACACCCGCTCGTAACACTGTCATGCGGTATTCCTTGGCTGTGAGAGGATCTCGAGCCCATTCTGGGCGATCGCGAAGTAGGGCTAGAAGGGCTCGACCTCTGCTGGGTATACCTGCTCGGTTTAATGCTGTTGGGCATGATAACGTCTCTTCTGGTCTTATAAGTCGTAAGGATAAGAGAATCTCTTTCAGCCGAGACACTGCATCTCATTCGATCCCTGCTCTGCACGATTGAGAGGCTAAAGGGCGTCTGAATGCCTCGGTTAAGGCGTTGGAGAAGTCCTTTGGGAATATGCAGGTACCCCCTACGAAGGAAACTCACGCCCCTACTTGCTCCTGGGCTGCTGTAACCCGTTCGGCAACCAAAGGCTATGGATTATCCTTAGTTCCTCTGGCCATGATTGAAAACTCTAAAATTCTGTAGATGCCAGAGGAGATCCTGGAATCTACTCACCCGAAATTGGAGGAATGTCTGGTTGGATATTACATTGGCAAGTGCCTGCCCTTCCAGCTCACAGAGGACGCCCTCAAGAACGCTTGGGGCCATCACTTGGTCGAAGTCATTGCTGCTGACCTTGGTTTTTACTTCTTCCACATTCCGGATAGTGAATTCAGGAGGAAAGTCTTGGATGGAGGCCCGATCACAGTAGCTAAAATCCCCTTGATCCTGCAACAATGGCACCCTATGTTGGAGCTCAAGAAATCAACTCATAATACTGTCCCCATCTGGATTCAACTTAGGAACATCCCTGTGGCACTATGGTCTGCTGCTAGGATCAGTTTTCTGGCAAGTGGTATTGGTAAGCCCCTATTCATTGATAACCGAACAGAACATATGGCAATGGTGGCTTTTGCTCGAGTCTGTATAGAGATCGATACATCTAACTCCTTCCCTGAAGTTATAGAGTTTATGATGAAGGGTGAGCTTAGATCAGTGACGGTCCAATATGAGTAGATCCCGACACTTTGTCCAACCTGCTCTTCGTTTGGCCATAGATGTCCTGCTCCCAATTCTTCAGGTCCTTCTAAAGCTGGTCCCTCAGTCCCGAAGGCCCCTGCCCCTCGTCTAAATGAATGGCGTGAAGTGCGTGGTAAACGCAATAAGCACACCCCTATGCCTGCAAACGATGGCCTAATAAATGATCCGCTTCCGAATCACCCCAAGTCCCCCCGTTCTGGTGGAAATCATATTGGAGATCCGTTGCCACAGTCTCCAGTGGCCTCTGATATGCAACCAGAGTTAACCAGGCAGGAGGATCATCATCCTTCCTTTGATCTGCTCCTTGGCACCTCTATTGACCCGGGACCTGCTACTGTGTTGCAAAGGCAGGATTCCCCTGTTTCAAATAAGTCTGGACCTTCAGATGAAGAATTTGAAGATATTAGCTCCGGTGACGGTGAATGCGTTTCCTGTGCAGGTGCCCTCGTCCATACCGGAGGAACGCGATAAAACTCCCCCTCCAAAGATCATTCAAGAGGCCCCTGTTCGTCAAAAAGGAATTCTCCGTTCTGAATTTGCTGAGGCGAGTATTCCTGCTGGCCCGAAGCTTGTGCCACCCTCGGCGAGGAAACGAGGTGGTAGGAGAAGGTAATTCTACTATCCCCCTCCTATGTTTTTTGGTGTTCGGAATATTAAGGGTCTTGGACATGCCCTCAAACAAGCTGAGATTAGGAATTTTGTGAGGACCAACCGTCTCTACTGTATTGGTATTCTGGAGACTAAAATCTCCCCTGCTGTCCATTCCCCTGTTTCGGCCTCCCTTCTTCCTGGGTGGTCTTGGTCTACGAATTATTCTCATTCTATCAGGGGTCGTATTTGGGTGGGTTGGAATCCCCGGCCGCTTCTTTTTGCACCTCGGCCATCTTTGCTCAGGCCATTCATGGCCGTTTGGAGTGTTTTTTTTTTGGTGTTGCCTTTAATCTTTCGGTGGTCTATGCGGAGCATTCTTTTGTCTTGAGAAGACCGCTCTAAAATGATCTGATCTCGACTAGTTCCATTTGTCTGGACATCCCTTGGATTGTTGCTGGTGACTTCAATGCCATTCGTTATGCTTCTGACAGAGTGGATAGATCCAATTACTAGATTCCAACCTTTGAGGATTTCGGAGATTGTCTCATCCAAGCTGGTTTGGATGATCTATGTTTTGTGGGTAACAGGTTTACTTGGTCTGCTTCTTCTAGCCCTAATCGAAGGCAAAGGAAGATAGATAGAGTTCTTACTAATGCAGCTTGGAACTCGGCCTTCTCCTATTCGGAAGCCAACTTCCTCGCCCCTGGAGTGTCCGATCACTCTCCTATGGTGGTCAGGATTCTCCCTGTTCCTAGCTTGCGCAAACCCTTCAAGTTTTTCAATTTCTGGATGTCCCACCCCAACTTTTTTGAGTTGGTTCGGCAAGTCTGGGAGCTGCGTGTCTCTGGTACACCTATGTTTGTTCTTTGTAGTAAGCTTCGGTCCCTCAAACGCAGACTCAAGTTATTAAATAGGGAGGCTTACTCTGATATTTCGGCTAGAACTTCTGAAGCTAGACGCCTTCTGTTGGAAGCTCAGAATGCTATCCAGCTTGACCCTCATAATCAAGCTCTAGCTGATGCTGAAAAGGATCACCTTCGTGTCTTCTCTGACCTTCGCCTCAAGGAAGAATCCTTCTACAGACAAAAGTCCAGGGTCAGATGGCTTAAAGAATGTGATTTAAACACCAGGTTCTTCCACCATTCGGTTAAGCGTGGCCATCTTCGGAATAGAATTCTTTCGATTTATGATGGTAGTAATGTAATTACTGATGCATCTGAAGTGCAGCAACTCTTTGTTGATCACTTTCAAAATCTGCTATCAGCCTCTGGCCCCTCCGCCATTCCGTCTGTTGATGAGATCCGTGTGAACCTGGCTTCTACTCTCGATGATAATCAGATCCAAGCCATCTCTCAGCCATTCATTGAAGAAGAAATCTGATCTACTTTGTTTTCTTTGGCCAGCGGAAAAGCCCTTGGCCCGGATGGCTTTAATGTTGATTTCTTTAGGCGATCGTAGGATATTGTAGGCCCTTCCGTTCTGTTGGCAATTTGGGAGTTCTTCTTTACGGGTTAGCTACTTCGTGAGATCAATTCGACTATTCTGACCTTAGTCCCGAAGACCCCCAATGCCTCCACGGTAAATGATTTCCGTCCTATTGCTTGTTGCAACATCGTATACAAGTGCATCACAAAGCTGTTGGCCAATAGGTTAACTTCTGTCCTCCCATCTATCATTAGCCTCCCCCAGAACGCATTTGTTAAAGGGAGGAGGATAAGTGATAATATCATGCTTGCTCAAGAGTTATTTGCTCATTTCCACCATGAGCCGTACCTTCCAAAAAACATTATTAAGGTTGATTTCTCCAAAGCTTATGACTCAGTTGATTGGAAGTTTATTGAGTTGTCTGTCCAAGCATTTGGCTTCCCACCTACATTTATTGATCAAATTATGACATGCATCATAACCCCCAAATTCTCTATAGCTTTAAACGGTGATTTACATGGTTTCTTCTCTAGTGGGAGTGGTATTCGCCAGGGGGACCTTGTGTCCCCATATATTTTTACTCTTGTAATGGAAGTCTTCACTGGCATTATTAATGCCCGCACCTACAAGCCTACATTTCAGTTCTTCTGGCGTTGTAAACCCACTAAGCTGTCCTACTTATTCTTCGCTGACGATGTGCTGCTCTTCTCGGAAGTAAACATGCTGTCTCTAAGTCTTTTAATGGATGGAGTTAACACTTTTGCTGCCTGGTCGGTCTCATCCCCAATTTTAACAAGAGTGAAATTTTTATCTCTGGGGGGGCCTCGAATCTTTGAAGAGTGCCATGGTTAATGCATCGGGTTTCAACCTTGGATCCTTGCCTTTTCGGTACCTTGGCGTCCCCATAATTTCCTCAAGATTAGGCAAGGAAGATTGTGTATCTCTCGGGTCGATGCTATAATGAAGAGAGTCAGTCATGGACCAACCACTTCCTTTCAACTACTGGTAGACTCGCTTATTAGATACATTCTCCATTCCATTTAGGTTTACTGGTCTTCAGTTTTTATCCTCCCCTCCTTAGTTATTAATCGAATTGAGAAGATTTTTTGCCAATTTCTCTGGCGTGGCCCAAACCTTGGATCTGGTGGTGCTAGAGTTTCTTGGTAAGAAGTCTGTCTTCCTAAAGCGGAAGGAGGATCAGGTATTCGTTCACTTCGAGTAAGGCAATATTGCTGCCATGACTAAACATATATGGCTGCTTTTTTCGATAAGGAATCGCTCTGACCAAATGGATCCATTCAGTCTTCTTAAAACACAAGAATTTATGGATTGCGCCTAGGCCGACCGTTTGTTCTTGGTCTTGGAAGAAACTCTTTGGCCTGCGTGAATTGATTCAGAATTATTTTGCCTGGAACATTGGTAATGGGCTATCGGCTTCATTCTGGTTTGATACCTAGCACCCCCTTGGTCCATTCAACAAGTTATTCTCGAATTGTGACATATATTGCTCTCGTATCCCACGGAATGCTTCCGTTGCTATGGGTATTGCTGCCCTGTCTATCCCGTCTAATGTTGCTGCTGTTATCCGTGCTTGGGATGATCCACTCCCCAGCCTTAACAGCCATGATGACCGTCTGGTGTGGCTTGGCCACTCTTCAGGTCAGTTCTCTACTGCTTCTGCATGGAGTGTGCTTTGAGCTAGGGGGTCCTTGGTTAACTGGTCTCGATTTATTTGGAGCCCTTCTCTTCCCCCGCGTTACTGCACCCATCTATGGCTGATCACCTGAGAATAGACTGCCAACACACAGTTTTGCTTACGTATGGGAGGATCCCGGATGTTTCTTGTGCCTTCGCTCAAGTAGGCCAGACTCAATCGATCACTTATACTTTGGTTGCCCAATTACGGGTAGGTTGGCTTCGTTCTGGGCTTCTAAATGTAATTTGAGTTGGAGAAATGGTCCTTGGAAGGACAATCTTCAGTGGGTGGTCAGCCATCTCTTGGACTCGAGCTTCCACCATTCCATTGCTCGCTTTGCATTTGCTGCCCTGTGCTACCTCATATGGAAGGAGCGAAATAATATAACTTTTCCGAATCAGAGCCTATTCCTGCCCGCTCTCAAAGAACATCTTCGGAAAGCTGTCAAAGATAGAGTCTCCACATTCTCAAGAGTTCCGGATATTCCGTGTAACCAAAGGCTCCAAATGTGCTGGGGAATCCATCCTGCAATCTTTGAATAATTCTGTTGTTGATTTCTGGCCCTATACACTAACGCTATGCCCCTCTTTCGTTTGCCTTTGTTGTCTCTAATGCTTTTGGGTACACCCATTTTTCCTGATGTCTCTAGAGAGGGTCTCCATCCTGGCCTGTCTCCCTTGCGCTGCGAGATGCTGCTGTTGTTGAAGATGCGTCATGCTCTCCCTTCGCAAGGCTGTTCTGTTTTTTCGGTTACTGCCGGGTTATTCCGCTCCCCCTGCTCCTTGTTTTGGTAGGCTGTGGTTCCCCGGCTCTTGGCTTTTGCCTATTCTTTTCTTTTGGTCGTTGTGTTTGGCCTTTTGCTGCATTTGTCTTTTTTTGCTGTGCAGCCCCTCCGCCTCCCGTCCACTCGCCCGACGCCTTTGTGTCAAATTGAGTGCATGTTTGGAGTCAGTTGTTTGATGTACCTTTGTGTAGCTCTTTGGTTCAAAAGTTATAATATACTTACCTCTTACCAAAAAAAAAAAAACAATTGACATGTGTACCAATTTGAGGTTTCACCCTCCTTTGTTCTCTTCACAATTTAGTTTACTGTGTATATTAGAGAGTAGATAGTGACCCAACCCAAATTCGACCAAAAAAAAAAAATCACTCGCCTTCTTCTTGCTCTTAGCTTGCCTTGCATGGCTCTTCACTTGCCTTGCTCACCTCTAGCCTCTCTTCACTTACTTCATGTGTTCATTTTTATGGTTTGTTGCTTTAGCAAGTGAGAATTCTATTATCACCTCATGTTATATTTATGTTCGATACATACTAGTCTTCATAGTTTGGTTACTTAATGTTGCATTATTGATAACTATGTAATTTGAAATAATATGTTTTTTTTTTCTTTCAAGGAATTCAAAAATGAAAAAAAAAAAAAAACAATTGGTTAGTCTTAGGTTGACCTCAATAGGGGTGAGTGATTTTAGATTCCTTACAGGTTTCACTTGGAACCTAGAACCTACTCTTGAGATAAGTTCCTTATTTTTTATAACCTGAAACCTATCCGTTGAAATTTGGAACCTGAAACTTACCCCATCATAGGTTCCAGGGTCGATTCCAGATTATAATAGGTTCTTTTTGTCACGCTCCGAATCTCGGGCAAGCGCACATCACTCGGCGGTCGATTAAAAATGTGATGTCCTAGGATGCGTCACTAGCCCTTTCTTTTTATCTTTCAATTCAGCACATGTGTGAGCGAATTAAATAAACACCTGGACAACCATCAAACACAGGGATAGTAAAACACTCAACATTTTTCACAAACCATACTTTATAAACATACTAGGTAAACCTAAGAGTTCATATTTACAAGTCTATATCCAAAAAGAAAGCCCTAGGCCACCTATGCTTTGGACCCTTCAATCTCGGGTTCTGGATCCTCCATGACACTATCCAGGATGTCGATGTCCATAGGGTAAGCTACCCCCTCATCCTCGATTTCGACGGTACGTCCATCAAAACCCTGCAAAGGACCCTCCTGAGCCCCATTAGGATAGTTGATGAACCACGCTTTGAAGCGATGAGGTACCTAGTGATGGAGACCCTCTTTGACCCAAATAGTGGTCACAACTAATTCATGGGTCAAGTTGGTCCTAGGAATAGGGAAGTAGGAGGGCTCGTACTCTATTTCCTTTGAGACCCCAAAATGAACAAGATATCTCTCCATACTAAGGACTTGAAAAAAGGTTTAATAACGACAGGGTGAGATGAAATCTCAGTGAGTCAAAACCCTAAACCTCGATTAGGACGCAAATTCACTCAGAGACAGCCTAAGCATACGTCACAAACAAACTTACCTCGCATCGGCACATCCCTGCACATTAGCTCATCACATATGCATTTATAAACGCAGCAAGCGTAATTTAATAATTAGAACATATCATTTTATTCTCAAAAAATTACATGGGTCTAGATTATAAGGTAAAACCGTTATGATATGTCCCATACCATGCCACACAATTTTGTCCCATAATCAGGCATAGCTATCACAACCACTCAGGCGTGTTTCGGTTATTACGATCTATCGACCGCGGCCAACTCAACAGTCGGCAATCATTTGGCATAACCGAGTGTCGTCTTGCTCCGCCAGGCATGGCAACTTCTACGACTAGACGACATTCCATAAAGGAGCATCAGCCCGACCTCCACTGCGGCCGGCATCCGTTAACATGGGGCATCCAAACTTAATTAGGTGTCGCCTCCCCAACTCCCGTTGGGTGACGGCTTCCAATAGCAACCACACGTGTACACATACTTGGCCAAGAACACCATGCTTTGCATCTAAATACCTTGTATTTAAATAATGAACTTGTCTCCTTTTCTTTGTATTAAAAAATCTCCGGTAAAATAATTGTGCGGGGTTACATATTTAAATCAAACCATTAAACATAGTGTGCTCCCAATTTAAAATTCCATGATTTTATATAGTACATAAAAATTTTGGTGTCAAAAATCGACACAGGGTATTTTTCTAATTAAATACCCATAAAATCGATTTTGTAATAATAATCCATAACGACCACCAAGCACTCAATTGCACATATAAGCAATCAATTTCACATAAAAGTTCAACCACAAGAATAAGCGTTAAATTTTACAAAATAGCTAATCCGTGACTAATTACGCTAATTATGATGAATTAGTTAAATTGCAATTAATTAAATTAATCCAACTTAATTAACCTAACCATGGTTAATTAGTCTAACCATAGTTAACTAAACTAACATAAATTAACTAATCTAACCTAGGGTAGCATACTTAACTAAACTAACCACCTAAGAAAACTAACCTAACTAACTACCAAATCTAACTAATCTAGTTACTCTAACTAGGATTAGCCACTAATCCTTAATTAAAACTAATCTAACCTACTAAGTGTAATTAATAACCTAATATGGGATTATGGAATTAACTCACTGGATTAGGATGACGGCGAGTTCACGAGGATAGTGGCGCAACGACGGTGAAGACCCGAGACTACCACATCCCCAACAAAGGCCTACAGTAGCTAAAAACAGCCCTACAAACTCACGGCTTGTGGCTGGTAACAATTCTATGAGGCTGAGTTGTTGGGCTTCGGTGGCTGCTGGCGGGCTGGCTGAGGTGGCGTTGTGGTGGTGGAAAGTGGAGGTGGTGAGGCGGTTGGTTACTGGTCACGGGCTATTGGACGTGTTGTTGGATGGTGGGCTGGTCGAGCAGTGAAGAAGGCATGAGGAGGGTGGAGTTTCGGTGGATGGTGGTTTGGCAAAACGGCGAAGCTAGGTGTGAACGATGGGGTTGGAATTGGCAGGTGCTAGGCTAGAGGCGTGGAGTGAAGTAGGCCGAAAGGGACGATGGATGGTGCTGGGGCGATATGGAAAATGGAGTTGCGGAGGAAGTTGCTAGTGGATGTGCTGGACAATTGTGGTGTGGCCAAAGGAGTGATGGAGGAAGGCTGGCGTGGGGATCGATGAGAGCTGGTGGTAATGGCGGCAATAGAGCTGATAGGGAGGGCTTGATGCTGAAGATGGGTGTCAGACGTGCTGGTAGCAACAAAATGTGGAGAAGCAAAAACTAGAGAGAATAAGGAAACTTAGTTGAAGAAGAAGAAGAAGAAGAAGAAGAAGAAGAAGAAGAAGAAGAAGAAGAAGGCTTGAGGGATGATTGGCTGAGCAGGGGATGGATCGCATGAAGGGAGGAGAGGAGGAAAGAGAGAGAGGGATTGAATGTCCAAGCTACAGCCACTAAGGAGCCTTGCAAAATATTTAAGTAATCATCAAATTGCCATAAAAGTCTTCAGCCCGAAAGTCTTGCACCCCTCCAATGGCAATTTTCCTTTCATTTCTTCACAAAACAAACCAATTTGGCATCCAAAAATCCCTTTGAAGTAGCCCATCCAATTTCCTTAATTTCATTTTGTTCGAAATTGATTTTTCTGCAAAATTCCGGGCTCGACAAAAAATTTCTGAAAGATGAGACGACATCCTAAAAATGAATCGTGACTTGCTCGAACATTTGATTCCCAAAACCGAATTCAATTTCATGATTAAAATCGATCGAACATGATTTTATTATAACCTAATATATCGGGTAGCTTTTAGGATTCTAGCACGTTTGACCCGTGGTCAATAATTTTCGATCCATGTTTATGCATCTCTAACTCGTAGATGACTCTCGGTTGTTGTAAAAATCGTAAGATTTTAATAACGTGTACCGAATATAATATTGATAGAAAATCGGGTTAATGCCATTCGATGCGAATTTCGTAATCATGCAGAATCACCCGCAATTCAATTACATCATTCCATCGAACGGACTTATACTTGATCACAATTCGATTATAACGGCATTGTATTGACCCATGCCGATTATTACAGTCGAGCAATCGATTTCCAATTGAATTCTCTAGTCTGTCGCGTTCATATCCCTTAATGACTTCACCTTTAGTTAACTCGTGAGTGGCCAACTCAGAGTAAAATGACCATAGGAGCGTCGACGAAATAACCATTTCATATTATCAATATGGGGTCAAATTTGAGGATGTCACAACTCTTCCACTCTTCTAAAAATTTCGTCCTCGAAATTTAAACCATTACAATCCTTCTTAAAAAAGGTGGGGGTATTAACATCTCATTGATTCTTCGCTTTCCCATATGGCTCCTTCCATCCCGTGGTGTTGCCAGACCACTTTAACCAAGGGAATCATCATGTTGCGTAGCACTTGCTCCTTTCGATTCACTATCCAAACCGGTCTCTCCACGTACGATACTTTCTCGTTCATGTCTAATTCTTCAAAATTCAGCACGTGGGTTAGGTCAAGTTCATACTTTTTCAACATCGACATGTGGAAAACATCAAGCACTTGTGCAAGTCTCGGCGGCAATGCAAGACGATACGCCAAAGTCCCAATTCATTCCAAAATTTCAAAGGGACTGACGTGCCTTGAACTCAATTTCCCATTTTTGCCAAAGCGCGAAGTTCTCATCATTGTTGACACTTTAAGGAATACGTGTTCACCAACTTGGAATTTCAATGGTATTCGCTGCTTGTTTGCATAACTCTTGTAACGACTCTGAGTGGTCTTTAGTCTTTCTCGAATAAATTTGACGGCAACTGATTGCTGAACCAACTCAGGGCCAATAATCTTACGCTCTCCAACTTCGTCCCAACAAACTATATTTCTGCATGCTCTTCCATATGACGCTTCAAACGGTGCCATCTGAATACTCTGCTAATAACTTTTGTTGTAGGCAAACTCAACTAGATGAAATTGTTCTTCCCAGCTTCCTTTGAAGTCTAGTACACAAGCTCGCAACATGTCCTCAAGGATTTGAACCGTCCTCTCAAACTGGTCATCAATTTGTGGATGATAGGCCGTGCTATATTGTAGCTTCGTTCCTAAGGCAGTCTGTAAACTTTTCCAGAAAGCTGTTGTGAACTTCGGGTCTCAATCTGACGTGATCGTCACTGGTACTCCATGAAGACGAATTATTTGTCGCACATACAACTTAGCATATCTGCCTAATGCAAAGTCTTTTCGTACTGCAATGAAGTGAGCAGACTTCGTCAATCCGTCGACTACGACTCATATGGAATCATTACCTCGCTACCTCCTTGGTAATCCCATCACAAAATCCATTGTGATATGTTCCCACCTCCACTTGGGAATCTTTGGAGATTGCAAAAGTTCACCAAGCTTGCAATGCTGTGCTTTCACTTGCTGGCACGTCGGACCCTTGGCGACATAACTGGCGATATCCGCCTTCATACCGGTCTACCAATAATGTTCACGTAGATTCTGATACATCTTCGTACTGCCTGGATGAATGTTGTAACTGCTACGATGGGCTTCTGACAAGATCTCTTTCTTAAGCTCCACATCGTCAAGTACACATAATCGCCCACGAAACTTTAGTGTTCCATCCTCGGTAACTTGAAAGTCGACTTTTCTCTTTTCCATATCTTCTTATAGAATCTTCCTGGATCTTAGGGTTTGTCAACTGCAACGTCTTAATTCTTATTTGTACTTTCAGTTCAATTCCGAGGGTAGTCATATGACTCAAAAGATGGTCTACCTCAAATTTGAAAATTGAAACTCGAGCTCCTTTGAGTAATATCCACTCCCGAATCATCATTTGCGCAATCAAAAACTTTCGACTCAACACATCCACGACCTTGTTGGCTTTTACTGGATGATATAGGATGTCACCGTCATAGTTACTGAGAAGTTTCATCCAACGACTTTATCTCGTGTTCAACTCATTCCGAGAGAATAAATACTTTAGGCTCTGGTGGACTGTAAAGATCTAGAACGTTTCTCCCCACAAGTAATGTCTCCAAATTTTCAGAGGGAAGATGATCGCTGTCAGTTCTAAATAATGCGTTGGATAATTCAACTCATGAGGTCTCAACTAACGGGACATGTACACAACAACTCTTCCATGTTGCATTAAAACGCAACCCAATCCTCTGTACGATGCATCACTAAATATCTCATATCCTCCAGGACTAGATGGAATCGTCAACACAGGTGCGGTAGTCAGCTTCTGCTTAAGCTCTTGGAAACGACGCTCACACTTATCTATCCATTCAAACTTCTCTTCCTTCTTCAGCAGTCGAGTCAATGGCATGGCTATCGCAGAAAATCTTTCCACGAACCGTTTATAGTAGTGTCCGAGTAGATACTCTTACTTTCTCTCGAACCATAATAATATTATTTGATCAGATCATTGAATCGTTTATTTCTCTTGAAATCTCTTTCATTTTGATTTCTACACACGTCTTTTTTTAGGAGGTCTACAGCCATTATGTGGCATAGGGGTTACATCACGTACGAAACTTAATAGTATACCACTTCTACGAATAGCTCTTAATGCTGCATCTCTTCCGAGACCAGGACCTTTTATCATGACTTCTGCTCGTTGCATACCTTGATCTACTACTGTCCGAATAGCATTTCCTGCTGCGGTCCTGCCAATCCTAAGAAATTTCTTATTTCTGTCACTGTCGTCGATCTTAGCCAATTTATAATTGCTTCAATCTTGGTTGGGTCCATGGAAATCCCTTCACTAGAAATCACATGACCTAAGAAAGCTATACGAGTTAACCAAAATTCGCACTTATTGAACTTGGCGTACAATCCATGTCCTCGCAGGGTTTGAAGCATTGTTCTTAAATGTATTTTGTGCTCATTTAGACTTATTGAGTACACCAGGATGTTGTCGATAAACATAATCACGAACTGCTCCAGATACTTCTTGAACACTCAGTTCATCAGATCCATGAAAGTAGCTGGGGCGTTAGTCAAACCGAACAGTATTACGGTAAATTCATAATGGCTGTAATGCGTACGAAAAGCCGTCTTTGGTATGTCTTCCTTCTGAATCCTCAATTGATGGTAACCTGTCCTCATGTCGATCATGGAAAATATCGACTTTCCTTGTAGCTGATCAAACAAGTCATCAATCCTTAGTAGCGGATACTTGTTCTTGATTGTCACCTGGTTGAGTTGCCGATAGTCGATGCAAAGGCACAATGAACCATCTTTCTTCCTCACAAACAAAACTGGTGCTCCCCCAGATGATGCACTATGACGTATAAATCCTTTAACTATCAAATCATGCATCTGCACTTTCAATTCCTTCAACTCTGACAGAGCCATACGGTAAGGGGCCTTAGAGATTGGCTCCATCCTATGTGCCAACTCAATCACGAACTCGATTTCCCTTTTCTGGGGGCAAACCAAGTAATTCTTCAGGAAACACATTAGAAAACTACTATACTACGGCGATGTCCTCCATCTTTGGCTCCTCAACTGTCCTATCCATAACAGTTGCCAAAAAACCTTGGCAACCCACATCCAGTAATCGGGTGCCTCAAGCAACAAGATTAAGGTAATCGAGGGTCCTCCTCGACTTCTAATAAACTCGAAACTTTCACCCACTAACAGGTTAAACTAAATCAATTTACGATAACAGTTTACGGTAGCTTGTTGCTTGGTGAGCCAATCCATGCCAATGATCACTTCAAAATCAAACATGGCCAGCACAATCAAATCTATCATTTCCTCTCACTCACCAATAACTTGCAACTAGGACACCCTATTGCAGACAACACTTTACCCTTTAACGAAGTAGATATACTAATGACTGTCCCCAGCGGTTCTGGACTCGATCCTACCAACTTAACATACTACTTAGCAATAAATGAATACGTAGCTCCTGGGTCGAATAAAGTATAAGCAGCATGGTTGTTCAGCAAGATCATACCTGTAATAACATTTGGTGAATCCTCCGCCTCCCGTTAGGTGACAGCATACACCCTTCCTTGCATCAGAGGCCTGTTCAAACCACCCTGCGATGCGTTCTACGACGCACTCCCTTTGTTCTGTCCCATAAGTGATAGTAGTGGCCGTGATCCCATAAGACTGCGTGGACAGTCTTTGATCTGGTGGTCGTGCTGGCCACGTCCAAAACAAGCTTCGGTCCTAGTAAAACACGGGACTGATCCATGTCTCCTTCCACAGAAATGGCACACATTGTTCGAGTTAGGTGCTGACTTTCCCATCCCATTCTTCTGGTTCGGCGGAATGGAATACCTTCCTTCGGTTATCGGCATCTTCCCAAACCGATTAGTATATTTGTTAGACCCGAACCGTGACCTAGATTCGATGGCTTGCTCATTCAAGTTCCTCTCGATCAGTTGTGCCCTCTCATATAGATCGTTGTAATCCTTCAAATTCAGCATCACGAACGGATCCTTAATCTCTGGTCAAAGGCCATCTCGGAATCTCCTCGCTCTGTCCACTAGATCATTAACCAGCCTTGGTGCGTACTTGGACAACTCGGTGAACTTCACCTTAACCATAACGAAGACACTGAAATTCTACCATCTTTAGCTCTCTGGTGCAGTTCGGAAAGTACTTCCCATAGAAAACTTCCATGAAGGCATGCCACACTGGAACCGTGCCTTCGAGAAACACTCTACCTCCGGTGGCTTCCCACCAAGTACTTATGTTGCCCTGCAACTGGTAGACCAACAAGACTATCTTGTCTTCCTCAGAGCACCTCAACAATACAAAGATTTTCTCTAGCTCGCGAATTCAGAGGGTTGTAGCCTCGGGATTGCCTGCTCTAGTGAACCTTGGCGGGTTTAGCTTCATAAATTGTTCTACCAACTTATGCATCGACCGCTCCCCATTCACATTTCCAAGCGAGACCTCAGTAGGTGTGACGGTGACAGCAGCAATGGCATTGGCGGCAGCAGTGGCAGCGGTGGTAGCAGCGGCCTGATTCTGTGCTTGCTGTCCCATCATGTTTCCCAAGGTCTTAAGCGCCTGCATGATCTCGTCTATTCTAGGATCGCTGGTGCTACTCCCTTAGTACTAGCCTGTGGTGGTACTCTTTCTCTCACGCTAGCCTCAGTCGACGTTCTACCTCGAGCACCAACCCTAGACGGTGTCCTTCCTTGAGAAACAGACGCAATTGCCCTCTTCTGATGGGTCCACCACTCAGGATCGCTTCATAATGTAGAATCTTAATAGAAACTACTTTCCAAGTCTAACACAGAATTAGAAATCCAAGCGACTCACACAAAACAATCAGTCAATCAATCACAAGCGTCAGTGTAAGGTAAAAGCCTTTCCTAGCTAACTATCCCATAACCCATCGCACCTTATCACCCCAGACACTAACCAACTCTACTATTGTTTAGAGCGGGGATGTCATGTGGCATCCCAGAAATTCAAAGCTAAGCCATAAGGCGTGTTAAAGTCTTTAATTAGGTGATAGAATTTCCATGGCTTATGTTTTAGCCATTAGTCTTTTAATTTGATGATTTGTGCTTGTGGTTGTGGAAATTTAAATTTAATAGATTAATAATCTATGCTTGGCCATATGATTTAAATTTCAATGAACAAAAATGTCCCGAGACTTTGGCCGAGATGAAAATTGGAATTCAAAAAAATATTTATAAGAGAATTTCAAAAAAAAAGAAAAAGGAAAAGGGGGTTAATTTTCGAACGGGCCTTGGACCCATTGGCCTAAGCTTGGTGGGCCAAGCTAGTCGGCCCAAGAGGGAGTTCGACCGGCCCATTAAGGCCCAAAGGGAGAGGTGGCCGGCCCATGCATGGATCAAGACAAGTGGCATGAAGGAAGGCCATGCATTGGCCATTGGTGAGGCAATCTCATGATTGCTAATCATGAGCTTTAGGGGATATAAAAAGAGAGAGAGAAAGGAGAGTGACCAGTTTTGCTTCATTCGGTCGAGAGAGAAGGTGAGAGAGAGAGAGAAATCGCGAGAGAGAAGGAGAGACCGAGAGGGAGAGGAGGCGGAGCCGAGGAGGAGCTGCCGTGTGCCGCCGTCCGTTCGCCGTGTCCGTCCGCCGTACGCAGTCATTTGTTCATCCTAGAGGCAAGTGGAGTCCTCTAACGTCTCTTGCATGCTTGTATATTGTTTGTTTGTTATATTTTGGGTGTTTTAAGTGAGAAAAACCGAGGTAAGGTTGGCTTGTTCCTAAGTCGTGTGACTGTTCTTGCTCGGGTTGTGTGAGTCAGTAACTTGTTTGAGCTTGCATGTGTGTTTGGAGACCGATTCGATGTCTTCATGAAACTTGTAGCTAACATCTTGTAATATAACATACTAAAATTTAGTGAAACATTATGGATATTTGAGGGGTTAAAGTCTTGTTATACGGAGACCTCAGATCTGGAGAGTATTTACTGACCTCTTGCTAGATTCGTGGTTGAATATTGGTTTTTGTTGAAAATCTCACTTCCGTTTTTTCATAAAAGTTGTAGGAGACATCCTAAAATACAACATACTCAAATTTTAAGTGAAATGAACAAGTATAGCCTAGTGAATCGACTAGATCTTGAAGAAAGTGATTCTGGTGGTGTATTTTGAGATACCCGAGACTTCAAGGACCTAAATGATGACTCTACTCTGGTTATTTGACTTGGATCTCTTCATTAAAATTGTAGAGGATACCTTTATGTATAACATATCTAAATTTCAGAGGAAACTAAAGAGATTAGCTAGGTGAAATCTCAATATTTCGGAGATGTGTTCACTGGACGATGCGGTAATAGATCCAGAAGCTTCGTGAGGTTGTATAAAATAATCTAGAAAGAATCTGGTTTGGAGTTTTTCATGGACGTTGCACGAAAATGTCTTGGCTATCATCCTGTAAAAGTTCGTAATTTTTGGAGGCCGTATGAGTATTTTAATCGAATTTATTCAGAAACTGTGCATTCTGGTTGTTATCCGAATATTATGTGCTATTTTTGTGAAAATTGTGAAATTGTGTGAAATTCAAGTTGGCCATGAATTTTGCATGCAATTGTCATTCTATTGGTTTGATTAATGATTGCTTGAATTTTTATGATTTTGGGAAAAATCATAGATATTGAATTTAATATTTATTTATGAAAATAAATAAATATGATAATAAAATTTAAATAATAATAAAAAAATAAAATAATAATAATAAATAAAAAGGAATTATTTCATTGGCCATAGGTTCCATTCAATTAATTTATGTGGCATGTGTAATAAAGCTTTGGTATGTCTGTGATATTGAATTGAGATGCACATGTGAATAAGGTCTTGGCATATGTATGGCAATTGAATCAATGCATGTGTGAATGTCATGCCTAGTATGATTTGTTTGATATCATGCCATGTGCCATGTTAAAATGTGAATAAAATACTGGTGAACATGGATGATGGTAAATGAGGAGATGGTTGTGATGGCGGATGATGCTCGGAATGTATAGAGATACATTGCCGAAATTCCCTGGGAGATTCAGGATGCCCGGAATGTGGGGGGCCGGAAGCCTTGTCGGAGGTCTTTGCCCGAAAGGAATGCCTCGCGATGCCAGGATTGGGGTGTGAGATGCCTGGCTAGAAGGGTAA